>CM067359.1:19125384-19437884 GCA_034401795.1 Chaetoderma sp. LZ-2023a
GTAATCGTACCAAGAATTCGTGTTAGCTTCATAGATAGGAGAGATTCTAAGCAGTGGAGGATTATTATAGGATTAGCGGGTGGGGTTGGGTGGGGGAGGGGAGGAGTGCTCACCGGACATCCAGATCTTGGCAGTAGTAGTAATGGCCCGATGCTGGGCATGTGGGGTGATGGGGTGGGGAGTGCAAGTAGAGATGGACACATTTTTTATTGGCTCTCACAAATCACATGATTTCGAGATGGGCGGGGCTTAATTGCCTATAGAGTGTCAGAATGGCCGGTTCTGGTGGGTGGTATCGTACAAACATGCCAACCAGAACCTGCCCCTTTTTGGCACGTCACATATGGGCAATTAAGCCCCAACTTCGCGAAATTGCATTACTTTTGAGAGCCAATCATAAAGTGCATCTATCGGTGCTCTATGGTTAATGGTCGTGATGATGAAGACGATAGACACACATAAATTAAAAGCAGATCTTACTCAGATATTGTTATGGATGCAAATTGTTCCACTTTTCTGAAATAATGGATTTTTTTCGATGAAACTATAGGGAGAAATTATAAAACAGCTACAAATTAGCGGAATATTGTTTATTGGTACAAATAACACTTCTCCATTACTCAGTGCATGTGTAAATTAAACAATATTTTTCGAGATAATGGCAGTGGTTGGCAAACTGCGCGAACGCCTGGGCGCCACTGTCACAGGGCTCCAAAAGTAAAAATAAATAATTTTGAAATTTGTAACAGAAAATGCTGACATATAACTGTTTATCAGATCGTAATGATATCTTGCAGGAACACGTGCGACGTGCAGTTTCCAAGGAATTGAGTAATAAGCTACTGAGGAAACATATCCAACATGAGTTAATAGAGCTCATGACAAACATGGTGCTTGACAATATACCTGCACGGCTGTGCAAAGCCAAGTTCTACATACTGATTCTCGATTATACCATTGACATTAATCATTCTGAGAAAAGTTAGGTTCGTTGATGAAGATGACCAAGCTAAGGTGAAGGAATATTTTGTTGAATTCAAGGGAAAAGTAAAGCTGTTCAAGCGAGGGTTTTATCACTCAATTCATGTGCGTTCTTTGTGAGAGATGCGGCTGTCATTCGCTCAATTTGGCTGTTTCTGACAAAGCCTCCTCTTCAACAGATTTAGTGTCGCTGTTTGGGGGTCTACAGAGAGTGTATGTACTGTTTTCGGTAGATCCTTACAAGAACAGAACATGCTGTGAAACCCCATAGCGACACTCGTAGGGAGAGCCGGATCCAGTGGTGTCAGAGTCATCATATACCAAATATTCAAATTGCATGAGGCTCTAGTAGAATTGACCTTTCCAGTTTTAACTATACCATGCCGACACTAGCTAAGCTCCACCCACACTTTCCCCGTGTTGGATTGCTCGATCCCCGATGCACCGACTATCAATTTCTGAAAACTATACAGTTAAGTTGTTGAATATTTTGCAACTAATTTACCATGGGTGCTATTGCTGCCTTATCGCAGCAACAGCGCCCAGTCAAATTAGTTGCAAAATATTCAACAGGATATTTATTAAACAGTAAAGACATACAAATCGTACTACAATGCATAGTCAGTCTTCAACTACGTGTTCATGACATACTTATCTACGGCATTCATGACATGCCACGTAGTTGATTATGACGTCATATGACGGATGGATACAGTGGAAAGTTCCATTGGCCACAACAGGCAGATGCTGGCATTCGACATGAAGCACAGAGCTTGGCAAAGCACATCACCGATTTCAGATTCCTTGTGTCAATTGTAATTTGGCATAATGTTGTTTTCCAAGTAAAGATTGTTAGCAGGACGATGCATGGTCAAAATATGGAGATTGCTACAACACTGCATGGACTTACACAGTGCATTGAGGGATGTTGAGCAATGTGATATCATTGGACACAAGCTTTGTATTGAACTGGAGGATATTCGCCATATCCTAGCATCTGCAAAGTATTCAGCTCATCAGGTCCTTCAGTTCATCATCGATCCGAAGTTGAATGGACCCATTTTCCAATTTGTGGTTAGCTTAAGAATGTTGTTAACATTGCCAGTGCCAGTTGTTAGAGGTGACCGTAACTTCTCGACACTAAAACTTATCAGAAATGTATCTCATTTTGAATGTGCCTGATGAAAGGTTGACATCGCTTGGCATTATGCCAATAGAGAATGCAATCAGTTAGTCACTGGACCACTCAAATGTTGAGGTAGAGTTTACCCAAATGACAGCATGCAAGATTAAGTTTGACTAAGGCCGTGTATAAATTCAACAGGTTTACCTCAATATTGTAAATGTTGTGTGGTGGAGCTTAGCTAGAGTTGGGTGAGGCATAGCTAAACTGGAAAGGTCCATTCACTGTTATTGCGGCACAGATAATGGACTACCCTGGGACCCAAATGGTACGGAATCTATTATATCATAATCTACCAGATCAATACAACGATTGGGAGATTAGAATCCCTTTACCCATTTAATGCCTAAATTGGTCAAGAATATCAAAATAGTAGCTTATTGACTGTTCATTTTGAGGCCAAGAAAGGACTATTTTTGACAATTTACCACTGGAATGACTGGATTGGTTATCGAGCCAGTTATTCCAGTGAGACATCTTAAAAAAATTACCCTTCTCTTGGGAGGCAAATGGGAATTCTAAAGGCTACTACGCAGACAAATTTGGTCGCTTCTCCACGAAAGAATTAAGTAAGTTATACCATCTTTGAGAGATCGAAGCTCACAGCAGCTGGTTTCTCCACGAAAGGATTAAGCCACTTATACGATCTTTAAGAGATCGAAGATCAGAGCAGCTCGTAAACACGATTATGCCAAGTGTATGCACTTGAAAAAGATGTTTATGTTTATGGCGTCCATATGTTGCCAGATCTGACCGGCTAACTGTTTCTGTTTTTATCAACAGTTTACAAAGACGAAGGTATAATATCGATAGATCTATGCGTATAGAAAGATAGGGCTGGCGGAAATGGAGAAAACTACTATTGGCCTACAAGTGGGATGTATGGTTAAAATGGTGTCGAAAGCCGCGGGTTGGTATCGAATGAGGGTGGGAACATGCTGACACCAATGATCAGAATTATACGGTATAAGTAAACTCATTTCTACAAGTTCAGGGAAGGAAAATGAAATTTGCTCCCACCCCTCCACCTCACCCTCAAACACACCACACCCACACCGTATACACACAAACATATTACGCAACCACTCAACCTGAAGTCTCACGGTATCCACACATGCATATTTTTATAATGGTGAATCATTTAACTATGCTTTGTTAAAAATAAACAACTTTTGTATTTAGCTGGTGTCTCATCTTACTAACCCCACACGCAAATACTCCGAACAAAGCATGAATAATCATCTACGCTGTTTTGAGCAATGTCAAGATACAACAATGGGAATCATGTGTACAGTGATTACCATCACCCCATTGGGTGTCTATGAAAGCGTTTGTTTTTTGGCGTGCCTGCCTGCCTGGGGTTGGATCGGGTCAGATCGGCTCTGTCTGTCTGTCTGTCTGTCTGTCTGCCTCCTGCCTGCTGCCTGCCTGCCTGCCTGCCTGCCTGCCTGCCTGCCTGCCTGTCTGTCTGTCTGTCTGTCTGTCTGTCTGTCTGTCTGTTATGTTGTCTGTCTGTTATCTTGTCTGTCTGTCTGTCTGTCTGTCTGTCTGTATGTATGTCGGTCGGTCGGTCGGTCGGTCGGTCGGTCGGTCGGTCGGTCGGTCGGTCGGTCGGTCGGTCGGTCGGTCGGTCGGTCGGTCGTTCGGTCGGTCGGTCGGTCGGTCGGTCGGTCGGTCCGTCAGTCAGTCAATCCGATGGTCAGTCGGTCAGTCGGTCGGTCGGTCGGTCGGTCGGTCGGTCGGTCGGTCGGTCGGTCGGTCGGTCGGTCGGTCGGTCGGTCATGCCATAGTCAGTTGGACAGAAGGTCACTCTGTTTGTCCTGCTGGCTTGCTGTCTGTCTTTCTGTCTGACACTTATAGAGTGGCGATGAGTCATGCGCACGTGTTTGAATGCATTTGCTCTTTGCTATAAAGATAATGTCAAATGCCGCTAGCACGGCAGAAAAGTATAATGATATCGAATCGTAATCGTGTTGTAATTTTTCTTAATTAATCGGAAACCCAATCGACATCAAATAGCACCCCTGAATAAGGATCGTCTGATCAAGGTGTGGATTGATCAATTGGTGAATCGATCTAGAGGGATAGGGATAGAGAGTGAGAGCTGGGGAGGGGAGGCGGTAAACGGGAGAGAAGGTGGGTGGGCGAGAGAGATTGAAAGAAAGAGAAAGCGGAAGAGAGAGGGAGGAGAGAGAGAGAGAGAGAGAGAGATTGACCTACGCACACGCGCGAGCACGTATGCACGCACGTGAGCACGCACGCATGCACGTGAGGACAAATGCGCGTACACCACAGGGAGAGAGAGAGAGAGAGAGAGAGAGAGAGATAGCGAGAGAGAGAGAGAGAGAGAGAGAGAGAGAGGGAGGGAGGGAGGGAGGGAGAGAGATGGAGTGAGAGTGAGGGGGATGGATAGAGAGAGAGGGAGAGAGAGATAGAGGATGGAGGGAGGGAGGGAAGGAGACGGGGAGAGAGAGTTAGAGAGGGGGGGGGAAGAGAGAGAGAGAGAGAGAGAAGAGAGAGAGAGAGAGAGAGAGAGAGAGAGAGAGAGAGAGAGAGAGAAAGAGAGAGAGGGGGAGAAGAAAGAGAGAGAGGGGAGTTGGGAGAGAGAGACAGAGACATGGTGAGAGAGAGTGGGAGAGAGAGGAGGGAAGGAGAGGGTGATGCAGGGTGGGGGAGGGTTATAAAGAAAGAGCAAGAGATAGAGAGAGAGAGAGAGAGAGAGAGAGAGAGAGAGAGAGAGAGAGAGAAAGAGAGAGAGGGAGGGAGAGAGAGAGAGAAGAGAGAGAGAGAGAGAGAGAGAGAGATGGATGGTGAAGGAGTGTGAAAGATGAAGATTGAGTAAAATAGAGTGAGTGAGGAGTTTGAGAGAGTCGGGGAGAGCAGGACAGGGAGAGACAACGAGGGGTCGGGTGGTTGGAGAGAAATATGGCCTGGGGATAGAAGGACGAAGAGGGTTGTTCTGGTAATCATAAAACTAACGGGTTGTGACATTAAGGGCAATGAGTGTTTATTATATGGCTTCAATAGCTAAAGGTTTGGAACCTGGCTCAATCCGATAAGCGAACAGAAAAAATACCATTTTGCAATGTTTTAGTCATCGCGCTGTAGATCTAACCACATGAACGCGTCCCGTGATCAGACATATATAACCAATATCTGGTAATCGGACACTTGACTTGATCCTAGGCATATTTGTTTGAGACCAATTATAGTCTACGACTCAACAATCATCTCAGCTAGGAACATTGCAAGTTACTTAAAGTACGGTGTAAACTATTGCCTTTTCGTGATGAAACCGGTCAAAATCAGCCTCTGTAGTGTTTTGAGTAATGTCCATTTTCAGGCCAACAGAAGACTATTTTTGAAATTTTACCAATGAATAAAATGACTGACCCGGTACCCGAGCCAGTCATTACAGTTGTAAATTTCAAAAAATAGTCTTCTCTTAGCCTGCAAATGGACATTCAATAAGTAATTTTTCTAAGAGATTAAGTCATGAAAGGGTTAACAGGACAATAACACATGGAGCGCGAATATTTTGCACCATTTATCAGTACACAATAACTTGAACCGACACTAGTTAAAAGATTGTGCAGTAGGTGTTTAAATATTACGAACAAATAACAATTACAATTCTGGAATAAAATTAACCCTTTGAAACCTGACTTCCCAGAATCTCAACTTTAACACAATCATACTTATAAGCTGTTAAGTACCTTGAAACTAATTTGACCGAAACCTGTAGCAACAGCTCCCAGTCAAATTAGTTTCAACTACTGAACAGATTATTTATTTTTTTAAAACCCAAGGATTTTGGTCTTTTGGCCTTTCTGGTCCAAAGGGTTAATAAATAGTTTTAACCCTTTTTTAGTCCACCGCAACACAACGTACCCAACCCACCCACCCCACCCCCCCCTCCCCACGCACGCACGCACGCACGCACGCACGCACGCACGCACGCACGCACCGTACGCACGCACGCACGAACGCACGCACGCACATCTTCACCGTCTACCAATTTCACTATGCTGTCGGAAACATTATTGTGATTATTTTGCAAGTAAATTAACTGGCAACAGCTGCCAGTCAAGTTCATTCCAAAGTCATTAAGCTCATATATACATGCCTACTTTGGAAATCGAGGTACTTGAATTAATTACAATGTCTAAATAAGTTATTAATAATATTTTATAAACAATAGGCAACATTATTAACCTACCATTTTGAAATCGGCATCCTTGTACATCTGATACAGGTTGGTTTTTTGAGAATCAATGCGTGGTGAGAATACATATTCATTTTGTGTTGGTCCTATAAGTATTCTCGAAATATTAATATTTATTACGAATCAGTGGCACGGGAGAACAATCGTGACACGTGGTTAAAAGGCAAACTATTTATATAAGATATCTAGTAAGTGGATGGCAGATTAAGGGTGTTATAAAATTGTCTAATATAGACCTACATAAACATGGTCATTGGATTTAGATTGAATTTATTTAACTTTTGACCAATCATTGATTTGATGTACAGTTGGTAGCCTACTATATCTGTCTCTAATACACCACCTTTGATATTATTTGGCACCATTTACCTTACGCACGCACAGACACTCACGGATACACATAGGTATGATACCATTGTACGTGAAATATTATCCTAAGTATAAGCTTGCCCGCAATTTACTCAACCGATTTCCTTAGCTGCAAAGATATGTTCAGCGGGACAGAAACGTTTACAGAGCGAGCACTGCAAAGATATAAATATCACATTGTATGGTGATATTCAAACACTGCACAGATCAAATAAAGACGATATTTGAGAAATTGGCAAGTAGAACACAATAATAGCAAATAAAGGTTGTAAAAATACAAGTTGTCAGGATTGAATGTTATCATAGAGAAGAATTCGTGTTAGCGTCATAGATAGAAGAGATGCTAAGCTAGCTATAAGCAAAGAGAGAACAGAATCCCAAGTCCGAATGAATGTAAAAGTTTGATCATAATAGGCTGAAATAGTTAAATTACCTGATCGACACTCGTCACGAAAGTGTGGCTCGCCAGGTAGTGTCGGGCCGTTCCGGTGTATGGTGTATCATGTCGACTCGCCGCGCCGCAAGTGCACGATGAATGATGACGCTGGTTAGCATCCGGTCTCTGCGGGTAACAAAACCCGGCTCCTAAGGCCGGTGGAACTCAATCATTCCGGTGGGGCCGTGCGACCATCGTCGCGAACATTAAACACAACTGTCTCATCCCAAGAATGTGTGTCACCAGTATGCCTGTTCATAGCAATTTCGTGATCTATGAACTTACAAGATTTGATTTGGTGACCTAAAAATATAAGTCTATACAATGATTTTACCTAAACAATTATAAATATGCTAGATAAAACTAAAATACGAGCATACGAAAATACGAGACATAGAGACAGGCAGATGAACTTTTAAACATGGGGCTCCCGGAGGTACCACACAGACTTGTAGGTCCGCAGAGGTATCCCCGCAAGGAAGGTTCCCATACACGAGACTTAACTAATTAATTTAATATAAGTTATTATACCTCAAAGCTGAAAGGAAGAAGATTATCTCGGACGAAAGGTTATGTGCCTCATGCAAGACATAGGTTACTTGTCACGCAAGCATTATTAGACCATTGTTCTATCATTATGGTGGGGGTGAGAGAGACGAATACCCACCATAAATGTCCTTGCCGTAAGGGCGTGGCAGATCTAAATATCATGCCCAGACATTCTTATGGAATTCGGTGGGGATACGTATCTCGCCCATCACTGGGTTCTATGGAACTAACTGTTTAACCTGTCGTTAGGTTTATATACAAGTTGCCCTGTTTTGCACTGCGGTGCGGGAGGATTGTTCAGCAAATAAAATAATAATTAATATATGTTTTCGCAGTGCTTTCCTACATTGGCAAAAGTGCTAACTACTAAGTATCCACAGATACAAGGGAAATGTGTGTGATACCACACCCTGGCCATCACCGCTCGGAAACCCCAACAGTTTCCTAGAGTCGGATCAGCCCGTGGTGCGGATAGGGACATCCAAACAATTAAGAACCCACAAGGCTGAGTGGAGCATGAAGAGAGACAAAATCTTGGAGTTACGAGTCCTACCGTCCTCACTGCCGGAAGAGAAGAGTATATTACCGAGTTGGTAATGAAGAAAGTGTCTCTAATCATTTTGAACCTATCCTATCGAGCTGAATAAAAAAGGTTTAGTCACTATACAGCAACACTTATATATACAGCACTTTCTCCCGCCACCAACAATTTTTCACTGAGGTCGCTGTCCGTGCTATAACTCTCTTTAGCCCGGCATGCTACATGCCAGGCTAAACAGAGTTATAGCATGGACAGCGACCTCAGTGAAAAATTGTTGGTGGCGGGAGAGAGCGCTGTATATATAAGTGTTGCTGTATAGTGTTTCCTACGTACACTGCAGTCCTATATTCTCTATAGATAAGCAAAACATATGAACTGATGGCCACTGGCCATATAAATACATAATCTAACCAGAACAATCAATACGGTGTCAAATGATCAGAAGTATATATCTTAATACAGGTTAACGAACCTACTACGGTGCGGTTAGTAAAACACCTTACAGGAAATAAAAATAACTATAAACAAATACAGAAATTATAACTAGCTGTCCTAGGACCGTTACGGTACCGTAATCATCGGGACCGTTTTTACGGATACAATGTAATTAAAGAAATACATATAGAGAAATAATTAAACTGTGAAGTATAGTTACTTGAATACTCGGTAGTCATTCTTAAGTTAGGCTACCGTGTTACTGAAAATGATACGTCATTCCGCAGTGGACATGCGTTGATGCATTCTCAGGAAGCTGGAAAGTTCCCGCAGGCTGGTTCCCGCATGCTGTTTTCTGCAAACAAGATTCCCACAAGAACACTCATGGCGGGAATACATCGCTCAGCACTGTAAGCCTAATAGGATGTCTAACGAGCAGTCAGCAAAAGATACGATAGTGCTACTGGGGTGAAGAAAGTTCCCATACACCGATGGCATAGATGGAAGTTGTAAACAACCCGATCACAAGCGGGAGTTGTCAGATGCAAATGAAGATACAAAACAAAGCTTAACGGTGCTGGGTACGTCAGCCAGCTCTGAAGATGCACCGGGCAGAGTTCACTTGCTGCGGTAGAAAGTTAGAAGAACCTACACGATATTAGTGCGGTGACAGTTGAAATACCGCTTTTAGGCGTGGACGACAGATCCAGCGAGTCATCCACCAAAGAACATCATGCCTCTACATCTGGAGACTCACATATTCAGACCGTAAAGGCCTCACAAAAATTTGTGTTCCGAGGTGGATATTGATATTTGTGAACAGTAATCAGAAAGTTCCAAATTACTCCCGTAAGTAGGGAGTTACAAAATAGATTTTAGTGCAGTGGGTTGGGCAACTGCCAGCTACGGGAGAAAAACCCGACACATAGCGAAGTAATACGTGTATTGTCTGTCGTGCTGATCGTAGCTGGTACAGATCCAACCTGTTCGGCCGCTGGCCGAGGATGCTCTCGATCTCTGGATCGCGTCTCCTTTTATACTCCTCGTGACGTCACAGGCGCATGCTCCAACCAATCATCGTTCGAGCAACAGCCAATCAGCGCGCAGCTAATAATAGCGCAGTCGAATATTCTAGAACATTCTAGAAGCTCTGCGCCCACGTGGTTACGACGTCAAGGCAATATGTTGAAGATAATCAAGACGGGTTTTCCGTGGATAACTCAGCCATTTCTTAACCGATTTTGAAATGGTTTACAGATTTAAAAAGCCCGTCGAATTCTGGTCTTGATTAATGCCAGATTCAACGGGAACAGGCGATCAATAAGGATTACACGGTACCATCTCGGTACACTAAAAGCGCCCTCCTATCTCGGCCGTAAATCACGTGCTCCATCAAAAATAGCATCTAAGAGCGTGCATGCGCATTATGCGCTTTAACGAACTTAGTCGTTTTTGCACCGCGATCTCTCTCATAGGCCCATATACGCTTATGACTCTACCCAGGGGGACATATTCAGGGAACGAATCCAGGACGGGCGGCGTGTACCCAGCTTAGCTGGTACGGCCGGTACCCGACCGGTCGATCTGAACTACAAAAGCAGTCGCAGTCAACATCAGATCTTAGTAGTCCCTAACTTTTCATCCGGCCAAAATTCACATATGCAATATATAATGACCCTTTCCAGTTTATCCATCCATCATATGACATCATAATCAACTGCGTGACGTGGAGGACGGCGTCATAATCAATTACATAGGCAGCAACAGCGCTCAGTGAAATTGGTTTCAAAATATTCAACAGCTAACGTGAATGCATGATTACTGTATTCTGCGGCTGCAGTAGTAGAAACATCCTACATCTACAATCAGTCCTTCGTTTTTGCCCGCTGTGTCTTGTCCTCAGCCGAAATTCTTAGCTTCCTCAGGTCCATTCTTGACTTGAGTGAACCGAGTCCTGCTTTCTTGAGGTCACCTCGGAGCACGCTGTAACCTGTATACTTTTCTGGAAATTGAGTTTCGGAGAGTGCAGGGATCGATTGATCCCAACACGGGCGAAATGTTGGTGGAGCTTGACTACAGATGGGCGGGGCATAGCTAAAACTGGAAAGGTCCATGGAGACAATAGTGCATTCCCAGTATATATGTAAGAGGATGCCTTTACAGCATTAATAGATATAGTTTGATAGCACTGAATGCCATGTTTCTTCAATATGTACACTATAATCAGTTCAACAATTACGTGTATAATTATCTGTCAAGGAGATCCCACATTAGATGTAGGTTGCAAAGAATTCGAGAAATCCATCTGGGAAACGGGACTTTAACGATGCATCCGTATGATCCTTATCAGGGGCATTACTCCTGTTCCGAACGTATCTGTTTTAACCCTTTCATGACGAAGCCGGTCAAAACCGGTCCCTGCAGTGGTCTTGAGCAATGTCTATTTGCAGGCGACTAGAAAAGTATTTTTGAAAATTTTTCATTGAAATGATTGGCTCGGTAACCGAGTGGTGGTGCTGCTGTTGGTGGTGGTGGTGGTGGTGGTGGTGGTGGTGGTGATGGTGGTGGTGGTGGTATTCGAAATATTGATCAACCAACGTGTAAAGTTCAATTTAAAAAAGCCACGTGGAAAGACTCTGGTCACTACAACATACAATTCGCAGCCATTCAGGAAACACAATTACCGAATCACTCAGAAGAGATTCGTCAGTCTGATCAGATGGTAATTTTCCTTAAGCATGGCTAAACTACATGGAGGAATCTAGTTTTGGCGATGCCCATCCCATCTCTATCTAAGCTCGGCCCACGATTGGCCAATGTTGGGATCAATCGGTCCCTGAACTCTCTAAATCTCAATTTCCAGAAAACTATACTGTTAAGCTGTTGAATATTCTGAAACTAATTTAACTGCGTGTTTTTGCTGCCTATGGCATGTTTATTAAATTGCAGACATACAATTCGTACAACTTGACGGACTATTAAACATTTATGACACACTATATCGGTTCAACGCAATTGACTATGACCTCAGCCTACATGTGACGTAAGTTGATTACGATGTCATATAATTGACTGATAAAGTGGATTGCTCTATTATCGCCGGCTAGGCTTTGTTCTTAGACCAAGATTGATGGAGCAGGTCCTTGAATTTACGGTAGCTAATGTTTGCATCTTGCAAACATTGGCTACCTTATCTCAATCTGCCAAATAGGTTTCAAAATATACAGCAGCATTGCACCAGCTTACATATAAGGTTACCTTGAAATTTTGATACTTCTGCTGACACTCTAGTATTATAAGAGTTAAATTCCAATCACGTCTAATCTACTTGAAGATTTCAAGCGACTCACACCAACCAGTGGTGTAGGTATAGTGCTACATGAGTGAACGTGTGTGCGGATCCCCCAGCCCATACACCTTTCCCATTGGTATAGTATTGCGACCCTTTCCCTGAGCACCTGCAACTACCCCGACCACTACACCTCAATATTGGTCACAACACTACTGCCACCGACCCACCAGCCCAGCATAGCCCTCACTAAACACTAATAACTATATAATCCATTACTGAAATGTTTTTCTGCACATCTATAAATAACTACCACCTCATCACGCGTGTCGTTATAGGGACAATAGAAGCAATCGAGATTTGTAATTGATTCGGGCTTGGGAGCGAGAACACACGTAGACAAATTACACCGGGACTGCCTTGATGATAATACTTAAGACGTAATTGAATAGGTATTCTAGGCCTCTAACGGCACAGGCATTGATTTTTTTGTACTTCTGTTATTATTGGCTATATCGATGGGTTCCGCAACTCTGTCTGTCTGTATGTTTGTTTGCTTGTATCTTTATATCTCGGCAGGGTTTCATCCTAGTACGCGTGGCTAGACTTGGTCACATGCTTCCTTATGCCAATGGGATTGAGCACGATGATATTTACGGCATGAGGTCAAGGTTCATGGTCACCGTGACCCTGGTACAAAAATCTAGTTTTTCGGTTCAGATCTTTTGTCTAGTTCAACATGTTGTCAAATCTCAGGATAGGTTCACCCTATTGGGATTAAACTTGGATACATGCTTTCTCATATTAATGGGATGGGGCACAATGATGGTGCGGTCACGGGGTCTAAGTTCAAGGTCACTCTGAACTTGTTATATAGTTCTATTTTTTACAAATAAGATTTTGGTTTAGACACACATATTATCTTATATCTCGGCATTACTTCACCCTATTTGGACTAAACTTGGACATATGCTTCCTTATATCTGATATTGCGGGCATGAGATCAAAGTTCAACGTCACTGTAACCTTGGTAGAGAACTATATTTAAGGTTAAGTTTTTGGTTAAGCTCAGCATATTGTCTTATACTTAAGGATTGGTTCACCCTATAGGGACTAAGCATGGGCACGTGCTTCCTGATATCAATCAGATTGAGCATAATGATAGTGAGGCCATGAGACCAATCTTGGTATAAAACTATGCTGACAACAGCGCCCATTCGAATAAGTTTCGGAATATTCAAAATAATGTTTCTTAAATAGTAAAGACATACAATTCGTACTTTTAAAAGTTTCTGACGGACTTAGCTATGTCATTACTGGAGTATCATACTCGTGACGTAATTGATTATGACATCATATATTTGATCGACAGATTGGATTCATCAGTTAATTACATCTGTATTGTAGCTCCGGTGCCGTGCTGCTCCTACAATTCTTCCTTGGAATTCGATGAATACTCGCCGGCCCAACAGTACTGGTTAGCTATCCTCGGGGATGGAGAGAGGAGCGTGCGGGTGACTGGCGACCACAGAGGCCAACCTCAAAGGTTGGTGGAACATTCACGTTCCAGTGGGGCCGGGCGACCATTGCCACCTGTGGTGAACACCACTGTATCATCCCGACTATTGGTGTCGTCAGTGTCTCTCATCATGGTGGTTTACTGGTTACTTTATTTTTAGTTCTAACACTGCCAGCGAGTTGTAAGCTGGGTTGCTGGCCAAAAGGTATTGCAGAACTAACAAGTATGAATCGTTATACGCAATATAAGAGAAAGTGACGTGTTGGCGTCGTCTGTATTGTATCTCGCCAAAGGTACCTAACCTAGCATTATTTATGTGATAGGTACCCCTGAGAGGAAAGTGCCTCGCGTGGGCCTGCGACACAGGAAAATGCCTACTATGCCGTAGTGGAGGAGACGTTACGGCCATGACCGCACTCCTCATCTGGAACAATACCTAAGTGTGTTTAATCCATTTTGTAATTATTAGTGAGGGATGCACGCTGTTTTACATGGTGGTGAAACGCCAATTTAAACAGAATCTGGTACTGTCGCCAATAGAGCTAGTCGCTGGTTTAGTCGATGCCGCGTTACTTTGGTGGTCCTTCTTAAGGAGCTAGGCTAACCCTTAATTGTTAAGTCCAGACACATATGGGTTTATGCCTCTTATGGCTTATTCCTACTTAATTTTAGGGGAGGTTGCCTTCATGGCAGATGAGCCCGGGTAGCCATCTCGGTACGTACCCATTGGACTACTCCTTCAGGCCGATGGCGCATACATGTTGCCTGGGCAACGAGTATGAAGCCGATGGGCAACCTCTAACTATGTGTCAGTGCAACCACGAGTAACAAGCAGCATATCTAGTTACGGCGAAGGCTGAAGAAGTGGGTGGCAGACACTGGCGACCTTTCTAGAAGGCGTGAAGAGCCGATCGACTTCTCCCAGCCTCCATAGAGTTTTGTCTGCAAACTGCATTTTCAGCCGACGTCAAGCGTTTCCAGAGCGAACTATATGAGATTCGCTCGCTGGAGCTAACATTTAGCTGCATTAGGGTTATGTAATTACCATGAGGTCCACTGATAGGACGTACCTACCATAATTATGTAGGCGCAGTGAATCCTACTTTGGATTAAAGACTAGCTAATGGTACCGGTGAAGGTACATGGGAAGCGTGTGAAGCATCTCCATTTTGATTCTCACCATGGAGAAACCGCTGTGATTTCTCAGGTCGGCACTAACCAAAGTGGCAGAGGGGACTACCAGACAATTAGTTGGCCAGTTGGCCGGAGAGTCCTAGAAGAGACAGCTGCTCTAGAAGTAATTTAGGAGGCCTTAAAGTTGGCGGTCAATTATGGAAACTCCGGCCTGCTTATGTAACTTGGCAGCAGCAACGAGAAATAAAAATAAAACAGCATTCCTATATTCGAGCAGTCATCCCTATCTACTCTGTCCTAACAAAATATCTAAGCTTAATACTAGTTAGGATTAGTCGCTGTATCGCGAGCCTATTGGCGCAGGCACGAAAGATGACTCTAGTGAAAAAATGTTGCCGTATTTAAGAAAGTAATTGTTGCATGTAGTGAAGCCGTATAGTATAAATATAGCGTCTGCGCGGTTTAAGAAACAAATATAACTATTTAACCTAACGAAAAAGACTAACAGTATTAAAACGGCGTTTCGCCATATTACTTCAATACAATATATAATAGGGTCAACCTGACCTCCTGCGCTTACTTTTAATCAGAACAGAACATGAGCAGAAAATAAGATAAGTATAGTACAATAAAAATAGCGCCTATCAGTCATCGGCGCAATGTTTGTTTTTACAGCACAAACAGTCTTTGTTGGTGCCTGTTAGTCATCAGGGAATATTGACGTATGTTGGCGAAGTTTGATGTTGGCGCCTGTTGGTGAAGTTCGATGTTGGCGCCTGTTGGTGAAGTTCAATGTTTGTGCCTGTTGGCGAAGTTCGATGTTGGAATAAGTGCAGTATTCGAGGTTGTTGGCGCTTCATAGTCATTGGCTCCGACTAAAAACACAAGTCGTATTATAACAGTCTAATTTACAGTATGGTAGAAGCCCACAAAACTTGGTGCGGAAGTGAAGTTGCCTCTATTGGCTAAAGAGGCTG
This sequence comes from Chaetoderma sp. LZ-2023a, assembly GCA_034401795.1. NCBI lineage: Eukaryota > Metazoa > Mollusca > Caudofoveata > Chaetodermatida > Chaetodermatidae > Chaetoderma > Chaetoderma sp. LZ-2023a. The sequence continues at coordinate 19,141,023 of CM067359.1, forward strand.
AGTTATAGTTTTATGGCACAAGACGATCCGCATCGCTTAGCTTGTTAGCGATGATGAAGTCAATGTTCACGATATTTGGCGAGCCTCCGAAACGAGTACAGGAACTGAAATAAGCTGCATTTGTGTAGATTGCTAGAACAGTGAGCTCTATGGGCTATACGTAGTAAGCATGGATACTGTTCCTCGCTCCGGACGACTCCCGGACCGACTGAATAATACTGCCAGAGCTCAACCAATCACCGCGCACTTCGTGGAAGGGATAGCATATGACGAACACGTGTTTATGACGTCACGCTATCAGCACATGCGCGATGGCAATCTAATCAACTTAGAAAGAAGTAATCATGATAATTTCCTTTTAACTGATATCTCTGCCAATACTGAACCGATTTCAAATCTGTAAAGAGATTCGTTTTTCCCAACGAATCCTGGTGTCGATTCACATCAAGATTACTGGAAAGGGCCCATTATTAGGAAGTCCCTAAAATACTGGTAACTATATACACAGGAATGGCATTCCCCATACACTCAGCATGGCATATGTGAGCTATATCTTATTGGCGCGCATGTGCGTTAGGCGTTCTCATGGACTCTATTTATCTGAGATATCTCTTCTGTGGCTACACGCATTAGCCTATGGAGCCAACGGGATGGGGCTGGAGTATTCTAGGGCGGGTCATTTCGTACTCGGCTAACTCAGGCCGGTTCATACCAGACTGAGCAAAGCTCCCTCCCATACGCACCGGCCTATAGAACTAATGAAGATGGGGCTGGATCATCTCAGACGGGATCATTCCGTACCCGGGTAACACAGGCTGGTTTGTACCTGGCTGAGTGATCCGCGCTACACCACCCCTCCTAGCTTGGTATCATGTGCCAAGCGATATCGTCAAAGTGGATCGCTCACCATAAGGTGGACGCTAGGTAAGAATTATAGACTTCTCATGTTGGCGTGTATCTGAGAGAATAGAGTGACGTGTGAGCTCATGTTTTATAAGAGGTAGACAGACAGTTGGGTGAAGACGTGGGTGGGTTGGCATACTTGGGATTGTTTTGGCCCTGGTTTCCTAGGCCTGGACCATTGTGCGTGCGTGCGTGCGTACGTGCGTGCGTGCGTACTTTATTTTTCAGTAAACAGTAATTGAACACTTAAAACAATAGTTTGCGAGGACGCCCTCTTTCAGCAGAGAGTAATTATCCCATGCACCGAGTACGTTCAAGCTCCAACATACCAGTAACTAAAAGATAAAAAGTAATAATAAAAATATATATATCTATACTATTAAAAGACTGAGCTATTCAGCCGAGATGATGCAGTAATATATTTACAGCGCACGTACAATCTTGCCTAGAATGGCGACCCGCCGGTCTAGGAAAAGGGTTACAATTATACTAAAATATATAATAATAAAAAGAATAAGTTAATATACATACATGTCTAACAGCCAGATTGTTTAAAACTATCAGTCACTATTCAGTCCGTTACGGTGGTAGATTATTCCATGACGTCTAAACGAGGAAATTATGGTAAGGCTGAGTGGACTGATCACTCCTTATGGCACTGCTGTAATTTAGCTGGCTCACTGAAATGTTCCAATCCATGTCGGTACTAGTTGACGCGAATGAACTTCTGTGTAGTCGAAATGGTGAAGTTGGCCTGATGAAGCTGCTAACGTGTAGGTGTTGGCCGTGCATAGTGTTGTAAGTCGCTGGGTTGCTTGTTCCATTAGTGGGTGTGATGCTGACTGTGGCAATGGTCCCTGTTGGTGCAGATATTGTTGTCGTGACATCGGTGTTGGTTGCGGTGCTATGGAATAATACTGCTGTGCTGATGCTGGTCGATGCTGCTGGCGGTGGAGTGGTGCTGTGCGTGGTGATGATTGGCATGTTGCTGCTCGATTTAACATTGCTGTGCTGCTAGTAGCTGATGATTCGTGGTGGTGCCTAGAATAGGAAAGACAGGGCTAGGAACTGGCGTTAATGCGATCCGGTGCTTCTTCGTGCTGTAGACCTTGGATGGTGTTGTTTGTTTATGAACCGCCAGATCGGATAATGTTAATATTATTTCTGGCGCTGTCGTCACTAGCGCTGTCAATGGAATAATGCATGCAATGTCCAGTTCTGTCTCGATAAATAATTCTGGCAAAGACGGAGAGTCGAGCACATCTGGGATTACCATTGGCGAGGGTGCTGGCTCACTCATGTGTGTCGACGTTTTCACCAGCGAATGTGTATGGTGTCTCTTCGTTCGACCATAAACAGTCCACCTTGGGACGCGAAGCACGATTTGAGGGCCAATGGTTTCCCAATCCTGAGTCTCTTCTCTGCGCACACAGTTAATTATGGATACAGCGTGTCCAGTCGTCGACGCATAAGTGGTGCCAAAATGGTGCGCGGTAAATGGTTGGTGAAGTAGATGATCCCGGTCGATGTGTTGCTTCAAATCAGCATTCCTTCGAAAGGTCCGACCGCATGCCGGCGAACTGCCTGAAGGGATCCACAAACACTTAAACGTACTTGTTGGCACATGGACCGGCTCATCCTCGGAGGTGGCTGACAATGCCAAATCACTGGCCAACGACATCTAGTTCATCTTCATTTTTACCGATGCCTACTTAGCTTAATGCTTTTTAACTCTTCATAGAATAATAAGAAGAATAAACCATGAACTGCTAAAAAGACTGAAATTCAGTGTTAGACATGAAAGTAGCTTATTGCCAATGATCTTCCCTAGTGTCCAGTTGAATGGAAGATGAAGTTGCGGGTGAGAATCCTGCCTTTTATACTTGAACTTCACAGGGTGGAAGGAGACCACACCCCGTATTATCACTGGGTAGCGCCCTGTGTAATTTGACCACCTACTGTATTTGATCAATTTTTCGGTTTTAATTCCCGACATCCTTTTTTCTGACGTAGAAGACGAAGAAGTAATTATAAATAGAAAGACATGGACGCCAACTTCATCATATTTATCCCCAGATCATTGGTTTCCAATCAACTTTACAGCGAGGGACTACTTATTCCTGAGTAGTACCTGTTCCTTTACAGCGTGATGCGATTTTCAAGGGAGATGCTTATAGACCTGCTTACTTATTTCTTAAGTTGCATCGCCCGTTGGGGTGGGTGAGCGCGAGATGACGTCACAGACCACAGGTGGCCTTGTGGCATCCTCGTCTCATTTCCCCCCATCTGGCGCACGTGGAAGGGTGTGGGGACTGGTGACGCTTTGTCTATAGCTATCTACGAAGTTTAGCAGAATTTAGGAACTTGCAGTTTTATGTGGAATTGATTGGAAAAGGTTTGCGCGTTCTTTCCATATACGGAGTATATGTACGTGTCTGATAGGAGCAACAGAAATTTATAACAATTATGAGAACATGGTTTAATACTTTTGATAACTTTGTAGAACATTTGTATGTTTTCACTCTGCTACGACCGAGCCTATCTGTGGGACAGAGTTACTTAGAGCGCGGATGCCATCATAGCTTACTGCAGTTCTTGGAATGGATCATAATTGAGCCTTAGCTTTTGGTGACAAACTCCTACTCACTTACGTGACAATGGTCGCACGGCCCCAATGGAATGATTGAGTTCCACCGGCCTTAGGAGCCGGTATTTGTTTCCCGCAGAGCAGTCTCGTACAAGGTCCGTCACCCCGAGACCGGATGCTAACCAGCGTCATCACCCGCCATGCACTTGCGGCGCGGTGAGTCAACATGATGCACCGGAACGGCCCAACACTACCCGGCAAGCTACACTAGTGTTGGCAGCTCAGTGAGTGTTGGCGAATCAGCGAGTTGGCAAATTGTCCCATTGGTGAGTCATGATTGGCGACTCGGCGACTCGCTGAAATCTTGGCGAGTTGTATCGGCGAGTCATGGTTGATGACTCGCCAACACACTGAAATGTTGGCGAGTTGGCAAATGTTGGCGAGTTGGCGAATGTTAGCAAATATTGATGTGTTGGTAAATGTTGACGAGTTGGCGAATGTTGGCGAATTTTGGCGAGTTGGTGAATGTCGTTATTCTTGTTTGTGGTGGTGCCTGGTGAAGGGAGACATGAGTTTGATAACTGGGTTGGTTATGTAGTGCAAACCAGGGATTAATTCTCCAGTTTAACCACCTAGTTATTGATGATGACTAATTTTATGTTGGCGTCGCGGATTGGTCGTCATTTCTGTTGTGTGGAGGAAAGCCTTTCTTAATGCTATATCCAGCACTGTGTACGGGCTGGTTGCTTCATAACAAAAGAGGGTGGTCACTATGGTGAGGTTGTTATCTAAGTGCGTAGTTGTGGCCCGTCAGGAGGTGTATTCTGACAGGTGTGAATGGTGGTGTGCGCATGTTATGAATGGTTAATAACGAAGCCTTGAAGGCAAGTGGTGTTGAGGTATTATATTGATGTTAGTCTTGATCGCTCACAGGGGAGGTGGTTAACACAGGAGGGGGTTGTCATTGGAATTTTTGGGCGTAGTCTTCCATTACACAATGGTTAGCGTTGTCTCATACTTTCAATGTGTGGGGGAACAAGCAGTTCGAGAACTTACTGATCAGGTCACCACCAATCCTGCCTTCGAGCCAAGGTCTAGTGAGCTTAGAAGTGGGTAGAATGCGAGAGAAATCGCGAGGGTGAACATAGTCTGTTTTTAATATTATTCCAAGTGCTCCGTGAGTGGTATTTTGTCATCAGCCAAAAAGAGGAGGTGCATGATGGAGCGGAGAGAGGACCTATTTGCGTCAGCGGCGTCCGGGTTTCGAAACATCACCCTAACTTCAGGTGTGAGGGGGAGAGGTTGGTGGGGTGGGGGCGTGGGGGGTGGGGTGTGGATGGGTTGGTGGGGAGTGGGTTGGGGGGTGGGGGTGTTAGGGGGGATGCTGTCTGGCGGAGGGGAGAATACTGTCTCTCAGGTGTGGGAGTTTTTACACAGCGAAGGGGAAGGAGGAACATGTGTGCAGGAGAGGAGCGAAATACAGTATAGGGTATTTCCCATGGGTCGTTACATCACTGACAGTCGTTATCTGTTCAGTCAGTCTATATAATTCATAGGTCATGAAAGGTCGCTTAGCGCTAAGAGCTAATCCTAGAAAGTCTGCTTAAAGCGGAATGGAACGAATATCTAGTTTGGTGTCTCTACTCTGACGTATCAGGGGCTGAAGATCATGTTTTTAGTCGATGCAGCCTCGTTGATCTATTGTTCATTGGGAGACATCCAGAGGCGGTCCTTCTGAGTGTGCCTAAACTTGGGTAATTTTTAGAGGGGATCCTGTGCAAGGCGGTAGTTTAACTATCCTAGTTGTTTTTGTAGCTTAAGGCCTCTGGCAGCTGCAGAAGGATGCAATCTGATAAGTTACGCGAGAACCTCTACCCTCACAAAGTCGGGCGAATCTTTCACTCGGAGATGAAGACCGGCCTGGGAAATGTCAACAAGGTTTTGACATGGTCCGAGAAACTGGCTTTCTCATTTGCAGACGTGCAAACCAGCTCATGTAAATAACAGACTTTGAGAAATCTCTGTAGAGTCGAGATGCCGCTGCAGTCTTATGTGATGGTAAATGGAGGATGGCGCGAGATGCGGCGGCTATTCATGTTCGGTCATTTAGAACAATGATATCCATCTGATTGCGTAATTAAATAGAGTTATCCTGGCCGCATGCCTAGCGGGCTAAACAAAAACTGGTCGCTAGTTGACTGAGAAGATCGAACAACTGTGCTTTCCAATAGCTCTCTAAGGGAATGCACAAGAAGCACGCTTTGTGCCTGTAGTTTGCTGCTTATATGGGGCTAGACCTTCTCTAAGAAAAAGGGAATGGAGCAAGGGTCAATAGACCCGACGGGGCTGGTCGAAAGGATAGCAGAGGAATGCGAAGCCTTTAGAAAGAATGCGTCCGTTCATGAACGTGGCATGAGTACTGGCGCAGTATTAAGATCGTTCGCAACAGTGTGGGGAGGTGGCGACAGTATTTCGAATGTTTTAGGAGGCTAGCAGAGAGACGTGGCGAACTGGGAGACTCAGCTTTCCTGCTTGCTACCGAGATATATGAGCTACTCTTAGATACAGAAGCAGCATGAATCGGGATGCCCCCAGAGCATATGATAATCGTGGGAGATTCGAATGGAAGCTAAGCAAAAAGCTGCAAGAATAACATACAGTGTAGACTTTTTGGGTTTAGTGGGGTTCCAAGTGTCATGCGGTGGGCTTAATTAATTGAGAGGAAGTCTTTTCGGCGGAGGACTCGACGTCCTCGACCGCAGCGCTATTCTGAATTCTACACCATGCGAAGCCCTTTTTAAGGATGACACCCACGAATTTAGTGGCTAAGGCAGTCATCCTTTGAGAGGATCTCTTTTAGACAGTGAGTCAAAATGTGAGACAGCTAAAGACGCTAGTTTGTATCTTTACGTCGAGCGGGCAGGGCCATATTAATGGTACAGTGGCCCTGGGCAGTGCAGGTGTCCGGGAACCCTCCACTGGAAAATATATAGATCTGAATGCTCTCAGGTGGCCGCTTCTGTGTTTCTATGGGTAAATATACACCTTTGCTATTGGTTGAGCTGACACTATGTCAGTCATTAATTTGGTGGTGCCTAAATGTTAGAGTATAGTTTAATTTATTGATACACTGATACTAGGTAGAGCGCATACCACCGCCATGAAAACAGTTTACATATTTTTGGTGGTATCTCTCAAAATGAGCTTGAGAATGGTGCTTCTGAGAGTATAAGATATTTTCACCGATTTTTGCATAGATCGAGGTATGCAAAAAAATGGAAGAAATTGTGAATGTATCAGGTAGTTCCATGTATTATTTAATTCATTGGGACCAATGGGAAGTGTGGGTTTGGGTTGGGGTGGGTGGGTGTTGATCCCAATGTTTTACATGTAAGGCTTTAATCTGATGTTGTTGATGGCTTGATTACAAAATAAAGCACTCAGTTACAGATAGGCAAGGCAGCCAGGGGCCCCTTGGTACGTAGGTCCCTGGGCGCTAGCTCCTCACGTTCATAGGTAAATATGGCCCTGCGAGCGGGTCATGAGATTGCCGTCCGAACATGACATCTAAGACAGCCAACCTCTTTTAGATGGTTATAAGAAGGACGAAGCAAAAAGGGCCGCTATAAGAGTTGGAGAAAAGCTAACCACTTAAGGCAGTATATCTAGGAATCTGTACCGAATAGGAAATACTAGATTGTAGATACATTTAAGATTTAGCGTACACAATTTCGAGTCTCTGTCAAGTGGTAAGAGTTTGAACAGTCACAATTCCTGCGGACGCAGGGTCTGGATTTTGCTAATGCGGATGTTGTTGGCTTCGAACCAGCCTTGGTAGATTTATTCCCAAGACACAATGTCATGTTGTGACTTAGTCCTCGGATGGCAGAAGATCACAAAGTCTGGAGAACGGCACTTATAGGAATGGAAGAAATGTCACTGACAATATAGCGGATGTTCTAGTCGACCAATAACAGGCTCGGCAAAACATCTTTTTGCAGGCGGTAGAATTTCTGCGGCACAAAACGAAATGAGAGTTATACAATTCGTCCACAGGGGTTGGTGGGGTGGGGTTGTGGATGGGGTTTCTTATTCGGTGGTCACAGTTGGAAACATGGTGATGCTGGGCGATTCGGGCCATGGTCATGTCACGTTCTGTCCCTCCTCAGTATAGAGTGGAAGGTGTGGTTGTTTTTCCGTACACAAGCTTCTTTGAGAAACACAAGGAGTGGCGGAAAGTTCTTTCTCAGGAGGGCGGAACAATTTACGCTGTTATTTTGGACCACTGTGAAATTAGCGGTACATCCAAAAATTGGATCTGTGCGGAAAATGTTCAATCCATCCAAGTATGCTGTTATGGATCCCATATGATTTTGCTTTTAGGATTAATATTCTATGGGGGCACTGTATCACTAGCTTTCGCGAAGTCAAGATATATTGTGTTTATTTCATATCCCTCATCTAATGCTTCTGTCCATGCATCTATCAACTTGAGTAGCTGAAGTGTTGTTTATTGTTTGTCCATGACTCCATATTGTTTGTTGCTAAAGAAGTGATTTATTCTAATATATTTGGTGATCTATGTATGAATTATTTTTTTCTATTAGCTTGCAAACTATGTTTGCTAAGCTCACTGCTCTAGTTTGATGGTAGTTTCGCTTCCTTTTTAAAAGATTGCTGTGAAATTGTCTTCTTTCCAAACATCTGGAAGTATTTGTATCCGAATGGAATTGTTGAAAATGGTGCAGAGTGGAATTTTGAGTTTATTGCATAATGATTCGAGAAATGTGAATGCAAGATCTGGTCCTGCCGATTTTGATATGTTCAGCTTATTTAATTTCTTCTATATGCTCTCTTCATCAATAATTATATCTTGCATGGCATATTCTACTTCTTTTATCTGAACTATGGGTAGGTTACCATGCTTTTCCCTTGTGAAAACATTGCAGAAGATTTTTTGAAGGGGTCTGCTTTTTCCTTCTCCGTTTTTGTGAGTTCTGATTTTGGATCCTCTGGATTCAGCAATAATTGCTGTGCTCTTCTGAAATTCTTTCTGAGCGTCTTCATCATTTTTTCCTACTGTATTTCTGTCTCTACAATCTACTTCACAATCTCCCTCATTTCTCATCCGTATATATTTTATACACCTGTGCAAAAGTTAAGCACCAGCAAAAACAATAGAACGTAGAAACATGATGGTACAACTAGGCTGCCATACTTTTTGTCCCCGCGTTAGCTGACATAATTCCAAGTACGAAATGCACATGCATGCATGACTTTACGCCGCTTGATGTCCGTGCATGGCGGGAAACAGCACACGTGTTCAGCTATGTAAAAGTCCAGTTTGAGGTGTAGAACATTACATACAGATTTAGGCGACAAGATTAGGAATTTTGTGTTCATGACCGTGGTTTATTTGTACAGAGAGAATTAGCTCTTGATTGTGAACCGCTATGGCAAGACGAAGGTTAAGTGATCGTGTGAAATGGCAAATCATAGGCATGCATACCACTGGTATGTCATGCAGAGAGATTGGCAGACAGCTGAACATTAACCATACTGTAATCAGTCGTTTGATTGCAAAACATGGGCAAACTAACGCGGTGAAGGACAGGCCTAGATCTGGAAGACCGAAGAAGACTACTGCCCGTGATGATCGAGCCCTAGTACGCCTTGTTAGGAGATCTCCATTCACCAACAGCAGAGTGCTCAGCCAGCAATGGGAAACGCGCAATAGAGTGTCAATGTCTACCGTCAAAAGGAGACTGTATGCTGCTGGCATGAAAGCTAGGAGACCTGTCAGACGTCCTCTCCTCACTGCACACCACAAAGAGGAGCGTCTGAGGTGGTGCAACGAAAGAAGACACTGGAACATGAGATCCTGGAGACGGGTACACTGGTCCGATGAAAGTCGGTTCCTGCTTCATGCCACAGATGGTCGAACTCGTGTATGGAGGTCCAGACGCACGGCGTACGACCAACGTAACATCATGGAAGAAGTTCCATTTGGTGGAGGTTCCGTTATGATATGGGGGTGCATCTCATTTGATTGTAAGCTGGATCTGTTGACTGTACCTGGAACACTAAATGGACAAAGATATCAAGATTCCATACTGGATAGAGTTGTGGTCCCTCATTTTGTAAATCATGCACCTGGAACCCACCCTATATTCATGGATGACAACGCCCGACCACATCGTGCTAGAGCTGTGCATGAATACCTCCGCCAGAATGCCATCGAAACCCTACCATGGCCAGCATGGAGCCCTGACATGAACCCTATTGAGCATATCTGGGACATTCTGGGAAACATGGTGGGAAGGAGGGATCCTCCTGTGCAGAACCTACAGGAATTAACAGACGCACTCCATCTTGAATGGCAACGAATACCACAATGGCGTATCAGTCGGTTGGTGACCAGCATGAGACGTCGTGTCCAGGCCGTCATCCAGGCACAAGGTGGATATACCCGGTATTAATAATGACAGTCTCAAACTCGTGCACAAATGTTAAACTTCATTTTCAGACACCATTAATGGCAATCTAGCCACGTGTGTCAACTGTAGGGCAATAGTTGTCAGTTGTGTCAACGTAACCATATTCAGGCCTCGTTTTCAAGTTCAAACAAAAACATACAGTGTTTCCCCACCATCATAATCAGCATTCCTCTAGTTGCATTATTACCTCTTGCACTAAGATGGATGGGTACATAAATGTTTATGCTATTGCTATCTTCATAGCACATGAATATACCCTCGCATGTGCGTAAAAATAGGGTGGTGCTTAACTGTTGCACAGGTGTATATATATTTCTTCCAAATTTTGTGTTTAGTCCTTACATTCTTTAGCTGGTTTTTGTTACGTGGTACCTTACCTTTAGAATTCCGTATTTTACCTTTCTTGCTTGGAACATGTTTAATCGTTTTCTATTTCACGAACTATGGACATGATATGTTCTATCAGACTGTATTCAGAACTGTGCTCCCGATATAGGGCCTGACACTCTGGGTGAGTTCTTTTACGTCTCCCATGGCACAAACACTGCATGAAACTGGACCGACGACTTTACGTACACTCCGAAGGACAGGGACTGCACAGGTGTTTAAACCAATCTACATGGCTGAGTGCAGGATTGAGCCTGTAACATTGGGGCCCCGTTTTCGTGACTGAATTGGTTTGTGGTACACTGACGCAGTTCATGGTTCATGCGTTTTGGCATTCCGGAAGTGGAAGATTTACTGACATGGTTTGTCGAACCAGTTTTGATCAAGGTTCATTGCTAACAATGGTTACTGGTTCATAAATTGCAAGATGGCAGCACCCAACTAAATTGTACACCTTATTTGAGCGACGAAATCGCGTCAATAGCTTTAGTGGATGCGGTCGTCTGCAACTTACATAGACTGAAATTAAAGTCTAAATCGAAATACGATCAAGCGCAATTTTAGCCTATACATAGCCTCCCTTCCCAGTACTTGCTGGTAGATATGGATACTCTGTCCAACGCAATTTAGAATGTTTAAGGGTTCAGAACATTACCACAAAATTGCGATTGGCAAGTCTCGCCAATTTGCATAGATGCCATTTTGGCATTTCTGGTCTGTGGTTAGTGGTTCCTCCTTCGTGGTTCGTGGTTCCACGAAATAAGTCAGTCAAGAAAATGAGCCATTGGCTTTGATTCTCGCAGTAGTAGTGAATATTCTAAACCATGCAGATACACAGCCCAGATAGCTTTTTTAAAGAAAATTTCAATTTTCTCATGGAAAATGTCCATTTGCATACCAAAAGAAAATGACTTTTGAAAATTTATCACTGGAATGACTGGCTCGGTTAGCAGGGCATGCAGTCATTGCAGTGATAATTTTTCAAAATTAATCTTCTCTTGGTGTGAAAATGGACATTTCTCAGGAACACTGTAGAAGCTGTTTTTGGCCGACATATGGGTTAAATCGTATGTAACTGTTGATACTGCATGAAAGGTTAAATCCTATGAGTCCAGATCTTCTTCTTTCTCTTCATCTTTCGCTACATTAACTGAGGTGATGTGCCTTGCATCAGATATCGTTAGAGTGGCATCAAACCAATATTTCATCTCCTGTCCTGCCCAGTGTGTGTCAAGTCTTACTTCAAAGGCCTTTACAGTTGGCACACTCACATCTTCTTCTGGCAGACTATTCGACAGGGTCGTCTATTCTCATATTTATTAAAAGGTGTGTTGCCTTAGCTGACTGTTTGCCCTCATCTTGTAAATTTTCAGATGATATCCTCAGGTTGTGGAATCTCTGAGCGGGATAGTTGAGTAATTCGGCTTCTCATCATCATCATCATCATCATCATCATCATCATCATCATCATCATCATCATCATTCTGCGAGGTATAAGCCCTTGACTTGCTTTTGCCTCAGGAAACTGTGTTGGTATTGTATTATTAGTGCTTGTACTTTGTTTAGTTAAAATTGTTTATTTCTTTGGTTGGCGTTATTCAGGACCCTGGTTGACTTGGGGAAGTGCAGTGGTGCAAATGGGTGTTCCCCACACCAGCGGCCATGTGCCGCCTACACTCATAATTACACCCTGCTGCACCCAACATTTGCGATTATTTCTAAATTTGTCTACGCTTAGTGTTGAGCTTGTATGTGTGACCTCTAGTAGGTGTGTTACTTGATTGATCAAAGAATGTGTTTTTGTCAATGTTGTAATCATCATGGATAAATTTGCATGTTTTGATTAAGTCTCCTCTAAGGTTTCTGTATTTTAATGACATGATCAGGTTCAAAGCCTCCAACCTGTCTCTGTAGCGGTAGGTTATCAAATGGAGAACAAGTTTAGTGGCTCTGCGAAGGACCCTTTCGATTATACAAGATTGTCTTTTAAAACGAGGAGACCATATGCAGCTACAGTATTCCAAAATTGGTCGGACTAGTGATTTACATAACAGGGTCAGAGTGTTTTCATTTATGTAATTGAGGGTTCTGTTAATTAGCCCAACGATGCTCTGCAGCCGCTCTTCGTAGCTCATGTTTCAGAGCTCAGGGATGAGTTTTGTAGCCCTTCTCTGGACGTTCTCTACTCTCACCAAATCGTTCTCCCTAAATTGGTACCACGCTGCATTTACGTGCTCGAGGTGAGCGCGAACGAGCGCCTTGTACAAACATGTGAAGCTAAGACAGTCCATACATATAAATGATCTTCTAATCAGTCCCATTATCTGCGCTACCTTGTTAGCTTTTTTGCCTATGTGCTATTCGAAGGGCAATCTTTCACGAATGGTCACTCCTGGATCCTTTTTCTTGTCAAACTTGGCTAGGGTTAAGAAATATTGACAGTTTTCAAACAAGTTGTCTTCTTCTTCTTCTTCTTCTTCTTCTTCTTCTTTGAGAGGAAGCACCCTTGTTCGACAAGGTAAGTTGATATCATGCCAAATCCGCTTATCCATTGTTTGTAGGTGATTCCTATGCTATCTTTAAATTTCGCTGGTTTATTTTGCTGCTGGATTTTATTTCCTGTCAAGTCATCCACCTTCTGCTTACTTACCTCGCTAAGAATTAACCGCTGCCATGTGCATAGTGAATAAAGAATGTCTCTGGAAATCTTCTCAACCATAGTCCTTACCGGTTCTTCATGTACACAAAGGGGGAAATTTTCATGAGCTACATCAAGCAGTATTTGCATCACGCTGTCTTTATTTTCCAGCAGGTTTTCTTCCTTATATTCTTTTAGTAGCTCTTCTAGTCTAGTCATTTGAGGATTGCGAACATCATTCAATTTTTCACACTTTAGCAGAAAGTGCTCTCTGTTCTCAGCCTCTACATTGCACAGTCTGCACACTGCCGATGAGCTGCCAAATCTTGCCTCGTGAGTTTGGAGATGTAAGACTCTGCACATTGCCTATGCATTCATCCTAGTCTTCCTTGTTTCCCTGACTGAATCTAGTGAACTGGTCTACATATAAGTGGCATGTTCATTATCTAATGTATCTGGGGACATATCCCGAAGGGTGCTAAATTGACGCCCTCTCATTTCTTTCTGCTGCTTCTCTCCTCCAGTATGCATGAACTAACCCTTCTCACTGTTCTTTTCCACTCTGATCTTGTTGTTAGAATATTAAGTAGTTCTTGTGCTGTTGGTAGGCATATTTATCTAGGATTCTGTTTATGTACACAGACCAGCTGGCTGACTTTGCAGATTTGATGGCAAGCTGACGGAAGAGCAAAGTTAACCTGTTTAAATGAGGCATTAATGAAAAAGATCAGAAAGAAACACCACAGTTGGCAGCGCTTTATCGAGACAAGAGATGAAAATAAACACAAACAATATACTAAAATTAGAAATCAAGTCAAAGGATTAGTGAGAAAAGCCAAAAGATATCAGGAAAGAAGATATAGCTAACAATGCAAAGAGATATTTTGAAAATATGTCAATTCTAAAAGGCTAGTTTAAGCAAGAATTGCAGAACTAAAAGTAGCTGGAAATGAGGGAATAAAGCCTGCTAGCACAGATAAAGAGAAAGCTGATGTCCTGACCGACCTTCTCACAAGTGTTTTCACGAAGAGCCAGATACAGAAATACCTGAGCTTGAAATTAAGCAATTGAGTGAAGATTTCCACGATGCAAGATTTACAACGGAGGAAGTGATGAAAATATTGAAAGAGATTGTGAAGAACAACGCACCAGGTCCAGATGGAGTTCATCCAAATGTAATCAACGAGCTGAGAGAGGTGCTCTGTACACCTCTGACACTGATCTTCAACACATCACTGTTAGAGAGAGTAGTACCAGAAACATAGAAAACAGCTAATGTAATGGCACTTTTCAGAAAGGGAAATAAATCAGAACCTGGGAATTAAAGACCAGTTAGCTTGACTAGTGGTGTATGTAAGTTGATGGAGAAGTTAGTTAGAGTGACGATTATGGACCACATAACCAGAAATAAACTGTTTAGTAAATCCCAATTTGGATTCCTCCCTGGAGGATCAACTACCTTACCATTATTGAAGGTCATGGAGGACTGGACCTGTATTATGGATAAAGGCGGAAAGATAGATACAGTGTGCATGGACTTCGTGAATGTCTTTGATACTGCTCCACACCAACGTTTTCTAGGCAAGCTACGAAGTTATGGTATAAGTCAACAGCTAATCTCGTGGATTGAAAACTTCTTGTCAAACAGACAACAAAATGTTGGTGTGAATGGAGTTTCATCTGAAAGCAGGCTTGTGACAAGTGGCGTTCCCCAGAGTAGTGTATTAGGCCCGGTATTGTTCATCCTTTACACAAATGATTTAACAGATATAGTGACGGCAGCAACATATTGATCTCTTTGTAGATGATACCAAGATATACAAAAAATAAATGGTGTGGATGATGAGAAGGGGATGCAAAAAGATGTAGATGCTCTTCATAACTGGACAGATAAATGGCTATTGAAGTTTCATCCAGACAAATGTAAAGTAATGGCAATACAGAGCCAAAAACACAAGGAGAAAATAAAGAGAGATTATCATTTCTATAAACAAAATGGATAGCGTGTAACACCTGAGATTGTGGATAAAGAAAAAGATATTGGTGTGGTAATCAACAACAAACTATCATTGAATGCTCACATGCAAGTGCAAGTAAATAAAGCAAACAACATTATGGAGTTAATAAGAAGAACGTTAATATATCTTGATGAGGAGATATTCACATAGCTATTCAAAGAATTGGTGAGGTCACATCTTGAATATGCAGTCAGTGTGTGGGGACCACAGAGTAAGACGGAAACTCTGGTGGATGAAAATGTACAGAAGCAGGCAACAAAGCTTGCCCCCATGCTGAAAGAGTTAGATTAGCCAGCCAGACTAAGGAAGTTTGGACTGCCACTGCTCAAATATAGACGACTGAGAGGTGACATGATTTAGGTTTACAACATCCTGAATAGAGTGTATGACACGGAGGTGACAGCCAACTTGTTTGAGGTGATAGAAAGCAGCTACACAAAAGGCCATAGCCTGAGAGTACGAAAAGAAAGGCCCAAACTAGATTTAAGGAAACATTCATCTATGTATGGAACAGCCTATACCCAATGCATAAGTAAACATTGATTCAGTGTTTAAATTTGAGGTAGGACTGGATCGATTCTGGCAAGAGCAGGAAATTAAGTATGACTTTACCGTGGACTACAAAATTCCTGGAAGTCACATGCATTCGTCGCATAAGTCAGAGGAAAATAAAGAGGCAGACATACGGCCTGAACAAGCCTAAGTCCACAACAACATCCTAAGACAAGGCCACTTGATACTATATACTGTCTTGATCTTGTAAGCAGTTTCGGAGTAGAGCCGGAACTTCTTTTTTCTTCTTCTATTTCTGCCTCAACTGGGAACATACCGATAAGACCTAGCACAGCTATACTGGCTGTCGAATCTGGGAGATTTTGGAACAGCCGCATCTGCCTCTTGAAATAACTCTAACTTGTAGATGTTCTTGTTATCCAGTTTGGACATCTCCGATCTATGCAACAGTCTTGGGTTAATGTAGGCCGTTTCAAGAAACTAAAATAGATAAATCAGTAGAGTCAAATCAGTCAGAGATTAGCAGCTAGGTTAAGCCAATTACTTCCATGGCAACCAGCGCCCAAAATTTGGTAGAGGCCTGCAGTTGCAGACTTAACCATATCCGCTACTTTGTTGTTGTTTATATTTAAGGCAGGACTTTGGGTGATATCGAGGTGTACTTCCTTATCTGCTGTCCTGACAGGCCGTCAAATCTGCGAAATTCTTATAATCCGCCTTTCTTTTTAACCTATAATAACCGCGCGAAATTCTGAAAATGTCAAATAATAAGGGTTATGATCCTGCTGAATTACCTGATTTATTGCCCATCTACTACAAACGATTGTTTCCGTATGGTCCCTACTTCAAGTGGTTACAGTATGGAGCTGGTATGCAATTGAAGAATTTTTTTATTTCCCAAATTCTGTGTAAAATCACATTTTTCCTATGTTTCCGGTATAACATTCACTATATTTCGTCCAGTAAGGTGTTTTCGAGGGTCATGTGATTTCGAGGTAGGCTTGCGCGATTTTTCGATTTATTTTTGAAATCGCGATCGTTACATGTAATTGAGGAAAAATCAGAAAATTGTAAAAAATGTTATGTTTTTAAAAAATCTGAAGTGTATACTTTTCCGTAGCATGTTAGCAGTACGTGAGTACAATTATAATCGATTCACGCGTGTGTTCATTGTGTTTATACTCTGCCATGCCATGCACGTGTCGAATAATTCCTAAGTGCTACAAGAAAAACTAACAATAGCGTGGTAACACCTTTGTCATTGAGAAAACCAGCTAGTTATTCCGTCGAATCGCCATATAATTTTCTTTCTTTCGCTGCAGACTCTTGAGTCTGTCGTGAAATGCCAAGTATATACTTAGTTGCAGCGTGTTAGGCAATCAGTGAACATAATTCTTTTTAATTCTAGTTAGCAATTTCAGGCGGTGTAATAATTTTTTCTTTTTGATTCAGTTGTCGTGTCAAATTAAAGAAAATAAAGAAACAGCATTCCAGATTGTTTGATTTTGAACTGTGTGTTCTGTTGATTACTCTTAAATGTAAATCGTACATTCTGAAAGCAACTATAAACTGCACTATAGGACGAGTTTCCGCCATTACACTCGTACCTACTCAAAGCTACCATCCTATGTATGTGGATTGCGCAGTATCTCCCCGGGTACTAATATTAGCATCTTCGCGTTACTCCAGTAATGACCTAAACTCGTCCTACAAAGGGGGGCTATAAGCGGAAGCTGATACATCATGTAATTTATATATTTTTCTCGGCGACATTTTATCTCAAATTTTGATGAAATAAATAATGTTTATTAAACTATACGCAATATTTAGGCGGTCCCAATTAATAATTTCACTCCCACGATGATGGATATAAGGTATACATTAACCATAGACGTAGGATGGTAAGAATTCGTCGCATGAAAATGTGTTCTAATTTCGTGCTATTTTTTGTATCATTTATGTCAACTTTTTCTAGAAACAAGTCACTTTACCGCGGTTTATATTTTTGGGAATTTGGACCTACGATTTAATCGAAAATCACGATTTCTTTTATAAAATCGGTCGCGATGTTTCAAAGCAAAAATCGCGCAAGCCTATTTCGAGGGTACATACTTTTGGCGTTCTCACGCGCCCGTCGCTTAGGCGATGTCAACAAATCATGTGTCATTAAATAGATACAGTATTTTTACACCACAAGTGTAAATTTTAAAAAGATGTGCATAGTACAAGTGATTATTTTATGCAGTTTGATGTCAGTGTAGTCTTCTTCTTTTCGTTCGCTGATCATACCGCCAGTCCTGTAAGTGACTATCGACATGATCATAAGCGTTAAGTGCGTGGATCCATGGTTTATTAGAGTGCGCCGTGCGGCCTGGAACCTCCGTCTTCAGCACTCGAGGTTTCTGTCAGGCTTACCTCACCCTTACCTCCTTTAGTCGCCTCTTACGACACGCAGAGGATACGGAAGGTGTATTCTAAGCCCCACCTACAGGGTGATGTGTCAGTGCAGTGAAAAACATGTATTTTCACTAATACTTTTTTGACCCATGATAAAAATACTGATAACTCGTAAGAAAATTATACAAACCAATCCAGTTTTTGCACCCAACGACATCTGCCAGTTACTGTCCTGAGTAGCATAGCAGATATGTTTCCCTAGCAATAATTTATTTCTCCCGAAGCGTGGAACAGGCATGTGGTGCTTATGTAGTTTTCAGATCTAGATTGATTTTTCTCTACCAGCAATGGCAATTCAAACAGGCCCTATTACCGATATAAATTTCAATATTTTTTTTCTATTTTCCGGTAGGCTAAGCACATGTTTATTTTCAATACCACATTTACCAATTTCCAAGCGAAAAACTGAAAGGTTTAAACTTTTTTAATGTTTTGGCCCGTTGAGTCGTAGACAACCGAATTGCAAAATCCCTTAATGTGTGCAAAAGTGCTGACATCGTAAAACAAATTACTTAGTCAATTCAGCCTAGAGGGATACAAGAATTGCTCATTGCCTCGTAGCCGAGTTGCATGGCTTATGAATTGATCGGTAATTATGTAGAATTCATAAAATTGATTTGGACCGATACTGACCTATCTGGCATATATATGTATATGGCTTGGAAACTACATATAATATAATATAACGATTAAACCAACGCGAATATCTGTACACTCTACATTTAATAATTAAACAAGTATACTGATGACAGATTTTGCAGAGGAACATATACACTCCCAACGTTTCCACCGAATTGAAACTTCCGGTTCATTTTGTCCTAGAGGGGGATATGAGAATTGCTATTATCCAGGAACATCGTCATGTCGAATTTAGTAATGGCTATATCGACCGATTTTGGGACAAATGTTATGATAAAATGTATTAAATTATCACTAAGCTACTATTAGAACATCGTGAGCACGCTTTCTAGACAATACAATTTGATATTTAATCATTACACGGCTTGAATTGATGACTTATTATAGACAAAATGGCGGTAGGATAGCGATAGTCAGAACTGAGAAAATTATTCGGTTACACACTCCAATTCAGGGACTGACCATCTTATAGTCTGTTTTAAATATCACAGCGCATAGTAGCTACACAGCATATGACACCGTGTAACCGGGTTCTCAAATAAATGCCCCGGGGAACCAAGCTACCACAACGGGTAAGGTGTACTGTAGTTCTACTTCAAAATATACTTACCAGATGTACTATTATGATAATGCCTATTCTCTAGTCTAGCTCAAAATAAACAATTAAAACTGCACTCTCCTGGTCCTGCCCACACTGTGTCTGGGAATTACCATAGCTGCAGGTACCAAGTCAATTCCCAATCACAGTCAGATTCGCTTATTTTGCAGACTTGAAAAGTCGCATGTTTTCTATAGTCTAAAATTTGCTCAAATTTTAAAATTTGCTCAAATTTTCGAATTTACGTGTGCTCTCATCCATTCGTTGCTGACATCATGGAGGGAAAAGGAAAGTCATCACAGGGGCAGGTTGTATCAATCTAGAATTTATACATTCGTGCCTTAATGACTGATTGAAAATTTCTTAAATTGGCACATTTTTCTAAAATGGTAGCCATTGTTGGAGTCGGCCGGTACCCGTTAACCTTTTAATCTTATCTGGGTACTCGGTTAATTTCTCTAGCGACTCGGTTCCTTCCAAGATGGATGCACCCTTAGCCAAGATGGCGGCGCCCATGATTAATGTTTTCGCTTTGGCTTGGCGTGTCTATGCACTCTGTTTATACCGATTTTTAGCTCTCGCTTCATTGTCTAGGGTGTTTGTAGCGATCAGCGTTTATTTCTTGGCTGTATTAACGTTAGTTAACTTCCAAGTTGTGTTTATTAATTTTCACTCAAAAAAGTTTCAAATATTTCCTGCCTAAAGGCTTGATTATCATTAATTCAAGAGAAAGTTAATGTTTCTAAGTAATTCTATTTTACAATCAAGTCAATTGTGCGTATTGCTCGTCATCATTTGTCATGTGCAGCGTTTTAATTCTCTGTGTTCGCAGAAGACCAAGAACCAGGACACGTGCCACAAATGCAACAGGTTCATGAAGCGCAAGTACTCGGGCCATCATTGTGTGGCTTGCGCGAAATGCAAGGTGGGAAGTCCGTGTGATGTGTGCGCCAAGTGGTCATCGGAAATGGTGGCTGAATTCGATCGTGATCGTCATGCGCACTTGAAGAGAATTGCGAGGGACAAGGCGGCCAAGTTGGATCAGGCGTCAGTGAAGGGACTGGAAGATCGTCTGAATGAGCGAATGGATTCAGCATTGGGCGTATTGGCGGCCCAGTTCAAGGCAATGTTTGAGTCCTTGCAGTCCACGATCCCGACGATGCAGGCTGGTGCAGGGCAACCTTTAGGTGGCCCGACTAGTTCTGCGGAGGGAGAAGCACCTGTCCCTTCTCTGACCTTGGCTCAAGAGCCGACGGCGGAGGAGGAAGATCTAATGGAAGATTCCGGCATGCCGGATATTTCGCTGACGGCTATGCCTAGTACATCCCAGGGATCTCCCTCGGGATTTGTATGGGTTTGCCAAGTGGGTGGTGATGTCGACGTTCCATCGGGCATTTTCCACCCGGATTTCGTTCAACCCACGTTGTCATTGGAGCCATGTTTTGCGGTTCCTAGCAGCATCCCGGCGGCGTTAGGTGCGGCTTCACTCGGAGTGCCGGCATCTACCGTGGTAAAAGCGGCTGTAGTCCCGCCTCCCATGCTGGAGCCGATGGACTGCGGTGAGTGTGTGTCCGGCGATTCGTTGGACACCGGTGCTGCTAGTAGTCGGGCTATGGACACGCCTCGTGTTGGTAGAAGTGCGGGCCAAATCTCTCAGCATGGATCGTCGGTGGCCTACTCATCCAAGGGTGAGAAGGAGGATGAAAATGGTAGTCCATTGATGGACGAGTCCACTTTCTGCACCGAAGCTGAATGGGTGCAGGTCCTTGACTGGATGTCCGACCGTCTCGGGTTGGCATCGGATCAAGGATCTCAGCGCGATCCGGCGATGGAACGGATGGCAGAGCGAGCGGCTAGCGCTCTGTCAAGTGGCTCTTCAGCCATGCCGACGCTCCCTTTGGACACGCAGACTTCCGACATGTTGGAGGTTGCGGCATATCGTCTGGTTCAGCCAGAGTATGCATTGCCCAAAGCCCTGAAGGGGATAAGGAGTAGGGTCCGTTTTCCGGAGCTGGCCTATCATCAGTATGCCCGGGTTCCACGGCTTTCTGTCAGGGAGCGAGAGGCGCTGAATAGGCCGTTGGCTGGAAAATCTAAGGGGCGTTCTCGTCCCTTAGTTTCCCAAGTTAACAAAGATCTGTTCAATGAGCTGATGCTCATTGAAGATGCGGCGAGGGCAGCCATGGCTGTGCTCTCGCATGGATGTACCGTCCTGCAGGGTATGCTGGCCTGAGCGGCGGAAGGTGGACAAGTGCCTGAAGCTGCTCCCGGAGTTGTTCGGAACACCATGCGCTTGTCCCAGGATTGCCTGGCCAGGGTGATCACCAGATCGTTGGCGGAGTGACGGAGAATGGGTCTCGATTGTGTAGAACCAGGACCTGAGATGAGGGCTGCATTACCTTCTGCCCCTTTCATTGGTCCAGGCTTGTTCGGTGGCTCGGCACGACAAACCTTATCCACGGTCGTGTCAATGGTTGCTGAGCAGGAAGTAGTCGGCAAGTCGTGGAAGTCGACTAAGAGGACACAGCTGCAGCAGTCCTACAAACAGCATCGGCACGAGCAGCAGAGGCAGCGCCAAAGGTCGGCCTTCCGTCCTTCTGGCCGTGATGTCCATCGGGCATCTGGATCACAGGGACCTGGCCGTTCGTCCTCATACAAGTCACGGCGGTTATCGTAAGGATAGCCGTGGCGGTGGTTCCGGGCCGTCATATTCCAAGAAGCCGTGGAGGCCGGTCCTGACGGGTTTCCGGCGGAATCAGTTCCAATGACGTTATGGGAACGAAGGAAGTCGAGAATCTTCACCCAAGCGATTTAGCGTCTTATCGTGCAAACTCGACCGCCAGCTGTGTGCAGATTCCTACCGTCGGAGGCAGACTTCAACTGTTCTCAAGCCAATGGGAACAGGTCGTGCGAGATTGTTTAGTCTGTCAGTGGTTAAGAAACGGCTACGAACCGGACTGGCTCATCCATCAATCGTTAGTTCCGTTAACATCGACTCCAGTGTGGACTCCCGTTCCAAGGGAATCCGATCGTCTGGATGCCATTTGCTCAGAAATAGAATCTCTTCAGCAGAAGAACGCGATTCATCTAGTCCGCAATCAGTCCTCCCTAGGCTTCTATTCGATGATGTTCCTCATTCCGAAACGTACCGGAGGATGGAGACCAATTTTCAATCTCAAACCGTTGAACAAATTTATTCTTTCTCCAAAATTTCAGATGGAGACGGTGATGACAGGGCTGAGGAAAGGCATGTGGGCAGTGTTGATCGATCTGAAGGATGCATATTTTCATATTCCAATGTCAATTCCTTTTCAGAAATACATTTTGTACCTTCGCTTTGCATTCCAAGACAATGTTTGGGAATTCAATGCGCTTCCATTCGGTCTGACCACAGCACTGAGGGTCTTCACCAAAGTGGTTCTCGCCATGACTGCTTATTTTCACTTCAAGAGTATACTTACCTCCCTAATACTCTTTGATATTGCTAAATATCGGCTTTCACTCAATAAAACACTCAGATTAAAAAAGTTAGGTGACCCTACTGGGCAGGGAGTCAGATGACAGTCAGGCAGATGCCAGCCCCACCATCGCGCATGCGCCGACTAGTACTTCCTCTTTGCTAATTTATTGGCAGAGGGTCTACACATGTTTTTTGTGCTAGAGCTTTTCTCCTTCGATCAATACTCACCATTCTGTTACTTCTGATATACAGCTGGCCTTGACAGCGGCTCTAGGATTATAGACTTAGAAAGCTTTACCGACTCCTGGGAACCGGGTACTCGGCTCCCAACTGCCGAGTACCCATTTACCATAGAGCTCATTCTTGTTTGCATAGCAACAAGAGCAATACATGCTTTTTGCATTAAGGATTTTAGTGGGTTTTTTGTGAAACAAAAGATCTAAGTCTTTAATTTGTGATAGTTTGTGTGTTCGTGAAAGGATTAACTAAGGACTATGGAGCATACCGCTGAAGATAACCAGGTTGTATCGTTCTTTATTATCCATAGTTAAAAGACTTAGGTCTCTAAATTTCGTTGTGTCGCATGTTCCAGTTTCTGACCCCATAGAATCTGGGACGTGTGCTAACAACGATATATGCCAGACGATCGCCTTCTTTAAACCCCAACAGGCGATCGGCAGATATGAAAATAGGTGTTTGCTACGGTATTTCTAACACGAATATCGGCTGACGTCGTTCTCCGTAGAATCCGAGCGGGTGACGTCACACCCTGTCGCTCGGATGTTTATGTGAAGAAAAATTTTTCATTAATTCGCGCATCTTGTTCTGGGTGCTGCATACTAAAAATGGTACCGGAAACTTTAGAATGATCAAGTTTACGTGCGATCACGATCGGTTTGCAATGATCGGTGGTTTCAAAATTCTTGAGTAGATGCGTGGTCTGCGGTTTTACCGTGTGATACAGCAGTTTGTTATACATTTTGTTGTTTTCTTCACATATCGTGCTGCGTTCGTTAGGAGTATAATTTATATTGATTAGTAAATATACCCTGAATGCTATGCGATATGATTCCTGGAGCCGTTACACATCCTGGAGGATCTATTATGGGTGTGTTGTGCCCGCCGCGTACTTGTCGTCATAATCAATGCGATCGTTGTTGTAACGTGGCGGGGTGGGGTGCGGGGAGGTTACGGTTAATTTATGAGTCAAATTATTTGAAAATTAATTGTCTGCCTTCCATCCGGGTCTCGTTCCGCTTGTTTATTGTAGGTTTGTGCTTATTTTATAGGCCAAGCCAGCCCCGCCATCATGTGACGACTGCCATAAGTTTGTCCGTGTAATGTTCAAGGACCATGTCTGTTTTATGTGTGCCCTGTGTAATATAGATCATAGGTAATGTTTGTGCAGTGTGGTCCGTCGAAACGATGGTTAAGTTCCTTGCCCAGAAGGACTTGGCTGGGTCTGACGCGGGGTCAGGCGGTCCGAGAGTAAATCGTGGAGCGCCCGGTTCGGCCGGTGCGGGTGCTCCACGTCCCCAGCTGGAGGTGGCGGAGATGGCACCGCCGGCGTGGTTTGGTCCGGCTCTGCAGGGTTTTTCTGCATAGCGTTCTGACCACGCTGGTGTCGTCCCTGCTACCAAAGGTTGGGGGGCAGTTTCTCCCCATGCCTGGTACGGATCCTGTCCTCGGACAGGATTCTGGACTGGTTACCGAGGGGGCCGTCTCGTACGGCCCCCTGGCAGTCCCGTCTGGCTTCGGCCAGACGGGTTTCTGTTTCTCTGCGGCCACCTCCGGGTGGTCCAGTAGCGGTGGCCGGTCCGTCAGGTGTGGGAGCCGTCCGCCAGGACGGTTCCACTGTTGACTCGTCTAGTGACGACTCTTCGGAGTCTGAAGACGAGGAGGCCGAGGAGGAGAGGTTGCTGCGGCCCGTGAAGCCGCAGGTGGAGAATATGGAGGTTGATTCCGTCCTAGACGGAACCGGCCTCCATTTGTCTGGTTTGGCGCAAGCCAGGTCAGCGGCTCCGCCTGTGGTTGAGGCAAATCCGTTACCGTGCACCGGTTCCGTGCGGCTTGGTTTGGCACCAGCCGTCACGGGAACGGGTGTGCCGGGCCGGGCGTGGTACTCACCTATCTCGCCTGGTCCGGCAGTCGGACGTGGGGTGCCGTGGGCGCCCGTGTCCGGCTATGGTTCCGCGACTACTACGGGTCCGTACGGTTTTCCGTGTGGACCTACCCCATGGACCGGAGTGTTTCATGGGGTGGCGGCGGAACCGTGTGGTACCGGAGTGCCTGGCGTGTCAGCCGTCGCTCCTTGCTGGGAGGCCGTGGCTGGCAGACCCGTGAGCACGTCAACGGGTGACGTGTTTGCGGGGGTGTCTTCATCGGAGGTAGATTGGTCAGATGCTCTGGCGTGGCTAGCCAGGGTTGACCCGTCTGTGGTTTCGGCCACGGCCGATGAAGATGCGCCCCGTCCGTCGGTTGCGTCGATCAGGACGGGAATTTGCCCGCGGCCCGGATCCAGTCAGTGGGACTGGATCCACGGTTCATAGAATGGTTGGATGCTATTTATAGCAAACAACTGATGACCAAGGGTCAGCTCCCTGCGGCCTCCAGGGAGGTGCGGGCAAGATGTCGTATTCCGCGGGGGGAATACGACAGGTATGGTGTAGTCCCGTCGGTCACGGAGGATGACCGATGGGTACTGGGCGTCCAGAGTGCCGTGCCGGGTCACCCCGGTCCGGCACTTGTGAACAAGTCTCAGGTACACCAGGAAGAAGTCCTGTCCCTATGCGATGAGGGTGTGAGGGCAGCGATGAGCGCTGTCAACTACTCTTATCGTCTCCTTCAGTCGGTGTGGGCTGAAGCGGGGCAGGCCACCCTGTGCCACCTGTGGCGCTTTCATGTGTCAATGACGGCCTGGTGCTGTCGATGGACGCATTGGCAAGGGTGCAAGCGCGTGTGACGAAATCCAGGAGGCAAATGGTCATTGACCATATGCGTCCGGCTACGGCAGTCAGGGAGCGTCTCCTTGGGACACCCCTGACAGGGCCTAGCATCTTCGGTGGCCAAGCGTGGGCCATCTTAGAGGATACCGCCAGTATCGCGCAGAATCGGTTAGCGGTAAACCTACAGCTAGAGCTAGTGCGACAAGCGCATGCACTAGGGCCTGTGGGGAAACCGCTAACGGGACAACCTTCAAAGGAGCAGAAGAAGCATAAGGGCAAGGCGAAAGCTAGGCCTGTTGCGACTTCTGCTTCAGCTGGGGTTTCACAGCCGCCGCCGGCGAAGAAGCCCAGGAAGGTTGTAGAGGCGCCTACCCTCCCCAATGTTGCTCCTGACCGCCCTAGAGGTGGGAAGGGTAAGGGTAAGGCCTCAAAGGGCGGACAGAAGGGGCCGAAGCGTACCTGAGGGTACGAAAGCTCCCTTCATATCCGCCTGGACCGCGCCTGTGTGACAGGAACAGCGGTGCCAGTTATACCCGTCGTGCCTAGAACGAAATGGTTCTCTCTCTCTCGTTAAGAAAGAGTGGGGGGGCGGACTGCGAGCCGGACAACCCCGTTAGACGTCGAGGCGTCTATGGTGGGTGGAAGGCTCATGCGTTTCGTCGAGGCCTGGCAAGGTGTGACGTCAGACAGTCTGGTCCTGGGATGGTTATCCCAGGGTTACATGCCGGAGTGGTGGGACTTTCCACCACAAAATCTGTCTTTGGCACCTGTCTGGACACCCGTACCAAGGGAGCCAGACAAGTTAGAAGCCGTTCAAAAGGAAGTGTCGGGTTTGCTTCTGAAGGGAGCAATAAAACCAGCAAATCGAAACACTCCAGGCTTCTATTCAAACATGTTCCTTGTCCCCAAGAGCACAGGGGGATGGAGACCCATACTCAATCTCAGGCCATTAAATTGGTTTAGCCATACGCCTCGGTTCCAGATGGAAATGCCGAGGTCGGTAATGCGGGATTGAGGAAAGGAATGTGGTGTGTATCGATCGATCTGAAAAATGCATATTTCCACATTCCTATGAATCGGAGTTGGCACAGGTTTCTGAGATTTGCGTTTCAGAATCAAGTATGGGAGTTTACAGTCTCCCGTTTGGCTTGTCGACAGCTCCGAGGGTTTTCACAAGAGTGGTCCTTGAGGTGACAGCGTTTCTCAGAAAAGAGAACGTGGCGCTACACACCTACATAGACGACTGGCTGCTTAAGGCAGACTCGGCAGCCAGGTTGAACGTGGATACTGCTCTGACTCTGAAGTTACTTTCAGATCTACGCTGCATAGTCAACGAGGAGAAATCCGAGTTGACGCCCACTCAACATTTCGTTTATTTGGGGATGCGATTCGACCTTGAGGAGGGCAGGGTTTACCCATCAGAGCCCAGAGTGGTGTCTCTGTTAGCCATCCTCAAGAGTTTTCGAGTGGGAAACCACATTCAAGGCGAGGCGGTTCCTTCAGATGCTGGGCATGATGGTCTCCATGGAGCAGGTTATCCCGTACGATGCTCTAATGCGAAGGCCTATCCAGTTGTATCTGATGTCTCTGTGGAAACAGAGAACAGAACCCTTGTCAAAACTGTTGCCAGTTTTGGAGCCGATAATATCGCATCTTCTATGGTGGAAACAGCGTCAGAATCTCCTATTAGGGGTTTCGCTGCACCTACCCCGCCTCCAGCTGTCCGTCTACACAGATGCATCGCTGGAAGGGTGGGGTGCCTGCCTGGGAGAACCAGGTCTCGGGCACATGGACTCTCCCGGAGAGTCAGCTGCATATCAATCTGTTGGAAATGATGGCAGTGGAACTGGCGTTGGAAGAGTTCCTTCCGATGATCAGGGGCAGGGTGATATTGATACGGTCGGTCGATTCGACAGTAGTATCATATATAAATCGCCAAGGCGGGACCAGGTCGCCCACTCTGTGTATCAGGGTGTGGCACTTGATTCAATGGTGCAGGAATTACTCGGTTGTTTTGAAAGCAGCTCGTATTCCTGGCCGATTGAACATTCTGGCGGATGCTTTGTCTCGCAGACAGAGAATCCTGCCAACAGAATGGTCCCTCAACCCTCCAGTTCTGCGACGGATCTTCGAGCATTGGGGCAAACCCAACGTGGACTTGTTCGCCACAAAGGAAAATGCTCAAATCATGACATATGTCTCGCCGATTACAGATCCAAATGCCGTCGATACAGACGCTCTGGCGATAAGCTGGAGAGGGATGCACGCTTATGCGTACCCACCCACCATTCTTCTACCGAAGGTTTTGGTGAAGGTCAGGGAGGAACCGTGTCTGGTCCTGCTAATAGCGCCGTATTGGCCGAGCAGGGCGTGGTTCACGGATCTTCTAGATCTGCTGGTGGAAAATCCTGTGCAGTTGCCCGAGATTCCGAACATAATCTCCCAGGCCAAGGGACGCTTCCTACACGAGTGTCCCGAAATGTTCAATGACTGCGTGGATGTTATCAAACAACGTTCCACGTCGGAAGGCTTTTCTCGACAGGCTGCTGATTTCATCGCGGCTGCGAGAAGGAGGTCAACCTTCAAGTCATATAACAACAAGGTTAACAGATTTGCAGACTGGTGTGAAGAAAAGGGTATTGATACCTTTCAATCCACTATCAGCAAATAGCAGACTTTCTCTGTGAGCTGTTCTTTTGAGGACTAGCTCCCGTCACAGTTGCTGGATACAAGTCAGCTTTGGCATCAGTTATCCCTTGTCTAGCCAACAGGGATAGTCCAGAGGTGGCCCAGTTAAATATGATGTTGAAGGGAATGAGCAATCTCCGACCGAGACAACCGGTAGTCATTCCAGCCTGGAGTCTATCTTTAGTGCTTAATGTACTGGCCAAGCACCCTTTCGAACCGTTGCGTTCGGCTAGTCTAAAGCATTTGACTCTAAAGGCGGTCTTTCTATTGGCAGCTTCCTCAGCTAGAAGGCGCAGTGAGATACATGCGCTTTCGGCAGAGAGGAACCGATTTATTGTTTCTGGAGAAGGTCTGCGTCTTCTGCCAAGAGCAGAGGTTATGTCAAAGAACCAATCTTTGAGATATGCCGGCAAACCGATCATTATACCGAAGTTAACTAGGTTTGATCGTGATGCCAGTGTCTGGTGCCCGGTCCGTGCTTTGACTAAGTACAAGAAACGGACTGACTCGTTACGGTCGAACGATAGACATCTGTGGATCTGCCATAAAAAGTCTTATGGCGCCGCATCCATGGATACTATCTCTCGTTGGGTGGTCGAATGCATTCAGACTACTCAGGAGATGGCGACTGGGCACCAGGTGCAAGGCGTAAGGGCAGACAATGTCAGAGGAATAGCCGCCTCGACCGCCCTTTACAATGGTGTTCCGTTATAGGACATCATGGCCGTTGCACAATGGCACTGTGAGTCCTCATTCACGGATTACTATATGAGGGATGTGTCAGACTCAGCCAATCCACTCGCTTTAGCTGTTTTGAAACGATAGTTAGTGACCACACTGCTTTTCACCCTTTTCTCACTTCGGTAAGAAAAGAACCTAAAGCAGGCATGGTCAGGCGAGAGGATGTCAACCAGATTGTGTCACTGATGGCCGAACCGGTGAATGGTTGGAGGCGGTACGTCTGAAGTCCAATTATCATAAGGTAATTCAATAGTGAGAGTTTTTTGTATTATGGATATGTATCATGTTCATTCATCTTATATATTCATGCTCATTCCCAGGCTAATACATGGAGTATGCAGGGAGCAGTTAACCCTCTTGGCATATTTGTGTTTTCAGGCGAGATACATGTTCGTTAGTTCTCTCCCTTTTCTTAGGAGGAAAAAGGGGGGAGGACTGTGACGCGAATGTGATTCGGTTCCGTGAACTTGACGGTCCTTTTAGGTCTCCGTTAGTCAAGTTTGAAGTCTAAAATCTTTCTCCAAGGGGCAAAATTAGCATTTATGGCTTGTCCCTTCCCACCAGGTTACTGATCAAATCTGGTGTATATCAGAAGTAACAGAATGGTGAGTATTGATCGAAGGAGAATGCAGGAAATGTCAATTTCCCTTTCTCCGAGATCTAACAATACTCACCATTCTGTTACGGACCCAGCCTCCCAGCCCCACGGAGGCAAGCCATAGTTTTCTCTTGTTTGGTGGCTATGCAAACAATATGAGCTCTATGGTAAACGGGTACTCGGCAGTTGGGAGCCGAGTACCCGGTTCCCAGGAGTCGGTAAAGCTTTCTAAGTCTATAATCCTAGAGCCGCTGTCAAGGCCAGCTGTATATCAGAAGTAACAGAATGGTGAGTATTGTTAGATCTCGGAGAAAGGGAAATTGACATTTCCTGCATTCTCAAGTATTTACAAGTCTTTTTGAGTGTTAATAGAAGTTTAGAACCCCTAATTAAGATGGCAGACAGGATTACTTCGCCAGAGGAGGGCCCAGGATCTATCCATCAGGTGACTTCTATTATAATTTAGCGAGTTCTTCCCGGTGTAATGTGTTTCCGGGACTCACGTTTATCATGATAAGCGCCTAAAATAACTAGTTTATTTCGAAATGGCGCTGTGAAATGCTAATCTCTCTTTGTGTTTATGTCTACAGGTATCTACCTAGGAATGTTAGGACATCACATCTTCAAAGAGTTTGTTTTTCTCTCCACCAAGGTTCCATTTCCTACTAACGTTGTTAGGTTATCTAACCAAAAATCTTTTCCCAGTGAGTTGGAGGCCTCGGATGAAGGTCTTCTCACTGCCCTCTTGATCCACTTCCTTCCCCCTAAGGTGGAGAGAGTTAAGAGGTCATAAGGTTGGTGGAGCGTCCGGGTCATCAGATCAGATGGTTTGTCTATGCTAAAGACTCAGGTACTCTAGTTATGATATGAGGCGTTTCAATTATATTTGACAATATTTATAAAATCTTACTTACTGCCATTTATCATTGTTTATCTGATGTTTGTATAGTCTGTATAAACTATCCTGTCTAGTTAGGATGTTCTGGATATGATTACAATTCGTCCTTACACCTGCAGGTTTTGTTTCGGATCGATTTAACTTCTTATTTTTGAAGTTATGACGTCATAATCAGCCTTACGCCTTACTATCAGTTATAAGTTTTGTCCAACGCTGATTTATTATCATTATTAGCTTGGGTCTTATGGCCCCTTCCTCCTTGTTTATTTCGTGTTGTGTTCTAATTCAATATCTGTAATACTCATTGTCTTCGTCCTCTGCTGTGTTTCAGAGGCCTGATTGTCCTTCATGTGGAAGATTTATCCTTGACACGTTCTTCCCCAATTTATGCTCCCAGTGTAGCCCATGTGGGCCATTGCTTAAATGTAAGATCTGTAAAAGGTGGGTGGGGGGAGCTAATGTCTGAATTTCTCTCATTACAGACCAGGGAGAAGGCTCCAAAGGAGGAGAGGAAGAGTAAGAAAGAGGCTTCAGGTAAGAAGGGTAAGAGGAAGGCCTCGTCCGCTATGGATATGGAGGCGTTCCGTATTGAGATGATGGGAGAGATGAAGAGGACAATTAAAGATTTGGTCCCAGAGTTCCTTCGTGGCATGCTTCCTGGTCCAAATCTTTCGTTGTCCTCTTCATCTGCTCTGGAGCAGATAATCCCCGCCTCTGAATCGGTGCTATTTAGGGACCTATCAGTTTTCGACCATGATTCAGAGGTGGCCCTAATGGAGAGGTGAAATCCATGGTAAAAACCTGCAGGTACCAGTTCCTCCTATGGTACCTCTCCTGGCCAGTCCAGGTTAGCATTCTTTGCTAACCTGGAGTCTAATCTTTCTGGCCAGGAAGAAGAGGATTATCTTCTGGGTTCTCCTTCTGGCGCCATGGACATTGACGGGGAACACGGGCGACATTGTCCACGGTACTTCTCACGCAGGAGTAGTGTTCACGGCGCAGAAGGTAGCCCGGGCTGGATCTGATGGCCAGTTTTACTGCATACCTCGGCTTGCCGATGGTGTAGCAGGTGCTGGCCAGGGCCGTGGTGTGGCGAAATTTTCCCCACTCAATGCCACAGCGCCTGCTCCTGGTCAAGCCAGTCAGTTTAGCATGCCTGTTCTTTCAGGCCCGCATGCTTTCTCTGGCTTGCCAGGCGTATCAGTTCCTCCAGCCACATACACACCTGTGATTGCTCATGAGGATGACGAAGGCCCTCGTCTTGTGGAGCATTCACAGGTGGCCACGGAGGAAGACTTGTCTGACGCTTGTCAGTGGCTAATCAACGTCAGACCAGATCTTGCCGTGGTTCAGTCGGCCAGTCAACGGGACCCGTGGCTGGCAGGTAAACCGACTGTTACCACTATGCCATCTTTGCCATTAGCTGATCATATTGTTATATGTTCACTGCGGCGGAGACGTCCATTAGTGCACATGGATGTTTAGCGAAGGCCCCCCGCGAAGTGGCAAAGCAGTGCCGTATTACAGCTGATCAATATCAGCTATACGGTGTAGTACCGAAGCCAAGCACGGATGACCGTGCTGCGCTGGGTGAAGATGCGCGGCCAGGTTCCCACCAGCGCAGCGACGGCCGCGTGCGCTTCGGCCAGCAGCGAGGAGGGCGCAGGCTCCTCCGGCGCAGCCAGCCAGGCAGCCGCCCGCTCACCGTGGTGCGGGCCGTGGTGCGCGAGGATCTGGTCGTGGTAATCTTACCTGACAGGGTGATTACCACAGTAAGAGCTGCTCCAGTGCATCTGCACCAGGAGACAGTGCCACTCTTGCGCTTCTTATGTCCACCTCTCTCCCTAGGTGGACCAGTGGGAGGCCGATTGGCCAACCACATGCAAGAGTGGGAACGGTTGACTCAGGACCGTTTAGTCTTGCGATGGCTTTCAGTCGGGTATCATCCCGACTGGATAACAGGCCTACCATCACGACTGTCTCTGGTGTCGGTCTGGACTCAAATTCCAAGAGATCCAGATCAGTGGTTGTGTATAGAGGAGGAAATAAATTCCCTCATACACAAGGAAGCAATTCAACCGGCGCAAAATTGCCCGGGCTTCTATTCAACCGTGTTCTTGGTAACAAAAAGCACTGGAGGGTGGAGACCAATTCTCAACCTCAAGCCATTGAACAAGTTCATAGACACACCCAGTTTCAAGATGGAAACTGTGAGATCGGTGTTGGCAGGGTTGGAGAAGGGAATGTGGACAGCTTCAATAGATTTAAAGGATGCTTATTTCCACATTCCAATAGCGAGGAGTTTCCGTCACTTCCTGAGATTTGCATTCCAGGGCAGACAGCAGGAATTCAGGGTGTTACCCTTCTGAATTTCTACGGCTCCTCGGGTCTTCACCAGGGTGGTTATTGCGATAGCAGCATACCTCCGCAGGAGAAGCATAGCAGTACACACGTACATAGACGATTGGCTGTTAAAAGCACACAACCAGGAAAGTTTATCAGCAAATCTGGAGATAGTTTTGAAAACTCTCACAGATTTAGGCTGGATAATAAATTTTTAAAAATCAGAGCTGACTCCATCCCAGAAGTTTGTTTACCTGGGAATGTTCTTCGATCTGGAGATAGGATACGTTTATCCTACTCAGGAGAGGGTACAGATACTCATCTAAGTAATACAGTCAGTGTGCAACAGTCGTCATGTCCTGGCACAGGTTTATCTGAGAATGCTGGGATTGATAGTTTCTCTGGAACCAGTCATTCCTCAGGCGGCCTTACGCAGGCGGCCGATACAGTTATTTCTCATGACACAATGGACCCAGAGTACAGGTTCACTGGACTCAAGCGTGCCAGTGTTGGAGCCTCTAATTCATCACCTTCAATGGTGGTTGAAGACAGAGAATCTCCTGGTGGGGGGTAATGTTAACCCCTCCTTGCCCTCAGTTAACGATGTATACAGATGCATTGATGGAGGGGTGGGGAGCTTGCCTGGAAGAATCCACAATATCAGGGCTTTGGAATCTGGAACAGTCAAAGGAACATATCAATCTACTGGAATTACGAGCAGTAGTCCTGGGCCTGGAACATTTCTTACAGAAAGTTCAGGGCAAGAGTGTTCTAATTCGATCAGACAACTCAACAGTAGTGACTTACATAAACCGCCAGGGCGGAATGAAGTCTCCCAGTCTCTGTATGGTGACTTGGAAACTTCTTTGTTGGTGCCTGGATCACAGGATTACCTTGAAGGCAGTTCATATTCCGGGAAGGTTAAATCTGTTAGCAGACTCATTGAGCCGAAGGATGAGTGTTTTACCTACGGAATGGCAACTAAATCAATGTGTGGCGGATCGTCTGTTCGACCACTGGGGGGAACCCAACATAGATTTATTCGCAACGAAGAAGAATGCGAAGTTGACGACGTACATGTACGTCTCTCCGATTCCAGATCCAAGTGCTTTCACAACAGATGCATTAGCTATCAGGTGGGTGGGAATGTATGCACAAAAATTCTTCAGAAAATCAGACAGGAGGAGTGCCAAGTGCTTCTGATCACCCCAAATTGTCCAAGCCGATCATGGTATACGGATCTGCTGGACCTCTTGGTCTGCAATCCGGTTCCTCTGACTCTGATGGACAATATTATCTTCCAGTGCAAGAACCTTTACAACAATCCGTCAATGTTCCAATTGACTGTGTGGATGTTGTCAAGGAATCTAGAATTAAGGAGGGCTTTTCTGAGCAAGCAGCCATGTTCATGGCAAAAGCCAGGAGGGGGTCAACCTCCAGAGCATATAATTATAAAATCAACAGATTTGCAGAATGGTGCTAAAAAAGATGTATTAATCCAATGGATTCATCTATTCAGGTAGTAGCCGATTTCCTCTGTCACCTGTATGATGCCTATAGCCTCAAGCCTAACTCTATTGCTGGTTATAAGTCAGCTTTAATGACAGTTATCCCTTGCTTGGCTAATAGGGGAAGTGATGAAGTAAATACATTAAATACTTTAATCAAAGGCATGGGCAATCTAAGACCAAGGAATCCCCCAGTGATTCCGTCTTGGAGTTTATCACTAGTGCTTCAGGTGCTAGCTGATAGGCCGTTTGAACCACTAAGCTCCATTTCTATGAAAATGTTGACGCTTAAAACTGTATTTTTAATTGCTGCGGCCTCGGCTAGGCGTAGGAGTGAGATTCATGCCTTGTCAGCCGAGGCAGACCGTTTTGTGGTTACAGCGGAGGGCCTTAGGCTTCTACCCAGGATAAATTTCATGGCGAAAAACCAGTCTGAAATATCCGGGTCAACCGATAATTTTACCAGCTTTGACTAGGTTTGATCCTAATTCAAAACTATGGTGTCCAGTCCGAGCATTAATCCGGTACAAACAACGTACTCAAGATTGGCGGACGGACCGAACAGCGTTATGGTTGTCATATATTGAGCCCCATAGCAGGGCGTCAAAGGACACCATTTCCAGGTGGATTGTAGAGTGTATTCAGTTTTGCCATAAATCCGCCACAGGTAAACAAGTTGACATGGCCAAGGCTCACAGTGTCCGAGGTGTAGTGGCTTCCACTGCCCTATGTAATGGGGTACCTGTGGATGACATTATGTCAGTAGCTCAGTGGCACTGTGAGTCAAGTTTTACCGACCATTATCTCCGTGACACCTCGAATCCTCTCGCCTTATCGATTTTGAAAAGCTAATCTTGGTGTACATATTTTGATGAGGTATCCTCGTTTTTTTATATATTTCACATTTAATCAATGGAAACATCTACTTTATGGGCTGCATCAGTCTTCACCAATGGGGAGATGATGACAGCACCAATCTTCCACAAGGTGAGGCTTGTGTGTGTTGTCCATGGTTTTTTGTAATGTCGCATGACCCTTCATTATTAATATGGTAATGGTACGTGTTTTATGTGGTTCATTATTGAGAGTATACGAAAATGAGGCCTTTTCGTTTAATGTCCTATAATACATGGCACTTGTACGTTGAGAGCGTATGGGACATTGAGGTCATTCAGTCTTCCTCCCATGGGGGGGGGGGGGTGGGGGAGCGCATATGACCTTTGGTCATCTCTCAGCCATCGGTTTGTGTTAGCCGATGTTTCCTTTATATTCCTGATTGTGTTTCCACACAATTTCAGAGGTTTAAGTGCCTTAATCGCAGAAAAGCGCATAGGGAAGAGATGGTCTTTTGACCTCGCCTCCCTCCCGCCGAATTCACTGACGAATTCTGACAATATCAAAGAGTATTAGGGAGGTAAGTATACTCTTGAAGTGAAATAAACGAAATCACGGATTTCTTTTTTCACGAGAGAGTTGATACTTACCTCCCTAATATGGACCCGGCCTCTCCGACCCCACTGAGTCTCGGTCTTCAGGCTCTTATTATGTTGCATGTGTGTCAGCCAATAAATTAGTCAGAGGAAGTACTAGTCGGCGCATGCGCGGTGGTGGGGCTGGCATCCGCTTGACTGTCATCTGACTCCCTGCCCAGTAGGGGCACCTAACTTTTTTAATCTGAGTGTTTTATTGAGTGAAAGCCGATATTTAGCAATATCAAAGAGTATTAGGGAGGTAAGTATCAACTCTCTCGTGAAAAAAGAAATCCGTGATTTCGTTTACTTCGCAGGAGAAACATACATTTGTAGCTGTTCATACTTACATAGACGACTGGCTGCTGAAGGCGGGGAATCCAGTCACTCTGCGCAACAATCTGCAGGTAGTCCTAGCCTTACTAAAGGATCTAGGATGGATTGTGAATCTAGAGAAATCAGAATTGACTCCATCCCAGGAGTTTGTTTATCTGGGAATATTTTTCAACCTCAGGGACGGCGTAGCTTTTCCGGCGGAGAGCAGAGTCAAGAGTTTGATTGCAGTACTGGAGTCAGTTTCTCTAGGAGCTTTTCTGACGGCGCGCCAATTTCTCCGGATACTGGGTTTACTAGTGTCTCTGGAGAAAGTGGTTCCTTATGCGGCACTCAGGCGCAGGCCGATTCAGATGTATCCAATGTCATTCTGGTCTCAGAGAACGGATCCGTTATCTCTGAAGATTCGAGTAAAAGAACCATTGATATTCCACCCTCAGTGGTGGTTATCAGAACAGACTCTCCTGCGAGGTGTTCCTCTACAGCCTCCTCAACCACAGATGTCCATATTCACAGATGCATCGACAACGGGTTGGGGAGTGGTATTGGATGATCAGTCAGGGGAATGGGA
This sequence comes from Chaetoderma sp. LZ-2023a, assembly GCA_034401795.1. Taxonomy (NCBI): domain Eukaryota; kingdom Metazoa; phylum Mollusca; class Caudofoveata; order Chaetodermatida; family Chaetodermatidae; genus Chaetoderma; species Chaetoderma sp. LZ-2023a. Next base: position 19,177,814 of record CM067359.1, read on the forward strand.
TCGGATCAATGCGATGAAACATATCAATGTTCTCGAATTATTAGCAGTGACATTAGCACATCGAAAATTCGAGAGCTTAATCCGAGACAAGATTGTCCTAATAAGGACAGACAACTCAACAGTGGTGTCTTATTTAAACCGCCAAGGCGGGACAAGATCACCGGAGTTGTGCATGATGATTTGGAACCTTCTGCTGTGGTGCTAAGAGAGGAATGTTATTCTTCGGGCAGCACACATTCCAGGAAGACTGAACATCTTAGCGGATGCTCTCAGTCTAAGGACGGTTTGTCGTCCGACGGAATGGCAGCTCAACCAATCGGTAGCGGAGGTTCTATTCAAACATCGGGGCAAGCCAAATGTGGATGTGTTTGCGATGAAAGAAAACGCAAAAATTGTCTCATACGTGTCGCCGATCCCGGACCCACATTATTTCTAGCGGTAGACGCACTGGCGATAAGTTGGAAGGGAATGTACGCGTATGCGTATCCTCCAACGATTCTCATCCCAAAAGTTCTGGCAAAGATAAGAGAGGGTATGTGCCAAGTACTACTGATCACCCCTTATTGGCCAGGCCGATCATGGTTTACGGATCTGCTGGACCTTCTGGTCTGCAATCCAATCCCTCTTCCAGACAGAAGAAAAATCGCACAACCCTATAGTGTCAACTCTGCATATTTCTTTGTACAATTATTTCCTGAATGCGCTGTATCAATGAATCGGTTTCAAAATAGTGGTGAACTGTTCCCTTTAATAACCTCTCCCCCCCCCCCCCCATACATAAATGAGCAATTAAACCTTGAACTCCCAAATTTGTTCAAGAAGACAGAAGTTTTGTCATAGAAAATTTCTATTTGTAGACCACAGTATACGTGATAAGATAATTTTTTACAATTTACTACTGGAATGACTGGCTCGAGTATCGAGTGACTGGCTCGAGTATCGAGTGCTCGAGAATCGAGCCAGTCATTTCAGTGGTAACATTTAAAAAATAGTCTTATTTTGGTCTGCAGGTATGCATTTCTCAAGATCACTGGAGAAGCCTTTTTTGGTCAGCTTGAGTCTAAAATATGTCGATATATTGTTTGTCTATATTTTAAATACGTTGTGCAGGTATGTACAATTTACATTAATTTAAGTGCACATGTACTTTATGATTTCCAGTGCCAAAGAACTACTTTACGAATAGAGAATTTTCATTTACACTGAAGGATGATGTTTACATTCGCTATCAGTCATTCTCTGATCAACAGGACCTGGAGAAGGAGGTGCAGAAGCGGTGTCCATACAAGATTGATATCGGGGCCATCTTCTCACATCGGGTATGACTCATGCACAATACATACTGTTTAACATTTTGTTACAGTTTTTGCTAAGCCCCGCCCACCTCTAGCTAATTCCACCCACATCTCGCTCGTGTTGTGATCGATTGATCCATGAACTCTCTGACTATCAATTTCCGGAGACCTATGCAGATAAGCTGTTAAATATTTTGAGCAACAGCGCCCAGTCAAATTAGTCTCAAAATGTTCAACAGAATGTTTATTAAATGGTAAACCTTTGGCAGACAAAGAGAAGAATATGATAGGCAGAAACTACCCCCAGTCAAAATAGTCTTAAAATACTCAACAGCTTACCATTATACATGTATAGTTACCTTGAAATGTCGATTCTGGGACTTTAGGTTTGAAAGTTTTAAATCAATTGCAACACATGTAAATAAGTGGGCGGAGCTTAGCAAGAAACGGAGGTTGGGCGCTTAGCTATAAATGGGCAGTGCTTATCTAGAAATGGGCAGCGCTTAGCTAGAAGTGGGCAGTGCTTAGCTAGAAATGGGCAGGGCTTAGCTAAAAATGGGCAGTGCTCAGCTAGAAATGGATGGGGTTTGCCTATAAATGGGTGGCGCTTAGCTAGAAATGGGCAGTCCTTAGCTACAATGTAGATATGGGCTGTGCCTAGCTGGAAATTGGCGGTGCTTAGCTAGAAATGGGTGGCGGTTAGCCAGAAATGGGCGGCGCTTAGCCAGAAATGGGCGGCGCTTAGTTAGAAATGGGCGGCGCTTAGCTATAAATGGGTGGCGCTTAGCCAGAAATCAATCCCTCTGTTATAAGTACATGTAGAGTACATCTCAGAAATCATTTAACATTTTTCTAATCCGAAACAGAAACATGTTACACGTACTTACAACAAACATGTAGTAAAATTTTGAACATGTAATAAATGTTTTGTTGAATATTTTGAACATTTAATTGGATTGAAAGACATAAATCAGTTACATGTACCCGTATATTCAAAATATTTAACAGTAAGTTTTAGTTTGTTTTTAAAGCATGTTAAGTTATTTCTGAGCTGTACTGTAGAAGCTTGTTTAAAATTAAACTTTGATCTATTTCTTAGCATTCTTTAAGCCTTTGAAGCCGGAATTCCCAGATTCGTAATTTTAAAATGAGCATACTGGTAAGCTGTTGTATTTTGAAACTAATTTGACAGCAACCTGTTGCTGCCCAGCAACAGCTCTCAGTCAAATTAGTTTCAAAATACTCAACAGACTATTTACGAAATTGGCCAGGATTTTGGTGTTTTAGCCTTTCGGGTTCAAAGGGTTAATATTAAAGCCTCGTCTATCATCTGTAATATCTTCGTTTTTAGCCTAAAGAACACAAAACTGTGAAATCCTCGGCATTCCAAGCGCAAGAAAAGGAACTCGTCTTTGATATTGACATGACAGATTATGATGATGTCAGATTCTGTTGTTCGTGAGTAATAATTGCTGATAATTCATCGTCATAGGTTTGTGTGCTTTAAAAAATAATCACCCATGTTTAAGAGGAGTACAAATTACGCAAATAACACCAGAGCAAAGGACTTTATCACAGCGACATTTAACCTAACGGTTAAGCCGGCCAAAACCAGGCTCTGCAGTGGTCTGGAGGAATGTCCATTTGCAGGCCAAGAAAAAACTGCTTTTGAAAATTTATCACTTATCGGTTATCGAGCCAGTCATTCCAGTGGTAAATTTGCAAAAATAGTCCTCTCGTGACCTGCAAATTGATATTCAATTAACAAATATTTTGATTTTCTTGACCAAATTTTACCATTAAAAGGTTAATCAATGGGCAGTATGGGTACATACGCATTAGAGCTTGGCGGTATTGATATTTACATGACGGTATCGGTACCATGAAAAAATGCCACGGTATACCGTCATCTGAGCTTGAGGCATGCCATGAAATTAGAACAATTTTTTCCATTTCCTTTTCACTGCCATCTCCAATCAACGGTAAATATAGGTAAAATAAATAAATTGGCTTCCTGATTTAGAGAAGAAAAACATGGCTATTTAGTTTCACGATTTTATTAGGTCACTATTTTTATTGACGTAATATCATTCACGGGAATATCGGTCAAAGGGTGTGGTCGACTCGCTAACTATTACCCGCTGTTTGAGACATTGGGGTGCACTATTTTCAATCTGGATTGTTCTTGCCTATTAATGCGTGCGACCAGCAAACAGTAAATTTTAGTTTGGCAGTCGAGCGCTTTGATAAACAGAGTCCAGACAAAATCCGCGAGTATTTAAACGGGGCGAGTGTTGTACTCTTTTATTTCTGTTGGAGTCGTATATTCTGTTACTCGCGAAAACATGCCTATACACATACATATAACACGACATTGAATATAGCCGATTCCAAAGCTTCTGATAATTACCGAGTACCCGATGTGCAGACTCGTTACTCGCCATGCTTCACGTGAACAATGCGTGTAAAAAGCTATTTCCGCGAACTTCCGACGTGTAGCCAGTTGAAAAATGAATTACAAAAACTAAAACACTATAATTTTTAGGTGTCGTTACTTAAACTGGATTTAATCCTTAAAGAAATTTCTTAAAACAAGCCAGAAAAATAAAAAATAACTTCAACGCTTGCTCGTTGTTAATAAATTACCACGTGATCAAAACGCCGCGAGCAAATACTACGTTTAAGTAAATTTTCATTGATAAATTCAGCATAGTAATGGTTTTTTCCCACGGTCTAGTTCATGAACGACCAATCAGATACGTCTTTGCGAGATCGCTGTTGTGTTTGAATAGCACGCAGTTTGTATGTTATTTTGTTATTCTAGCGTGTTTGTTCGGTGACAAAATGCTTGGAGTAATAAATTACAAATAATAGAAACGGGAATAGGGAATATATTATAGTGTAATTACTACCGGCGGATGGCCAGAGAATGAGTTTAGATGTTTTAAATAAAGCAATTTTACTGTGAGACTTTCAAGACGTACGTTTGACATACAATTCTGCCTGTCATTATTTTGTCTTGATGTTTGTTTTTACAACGACCCTTTCACCTCAACTCGGCTAATAGTTAGGGATGCCTGTATTTTTGGCACTATTAGCACTTATTTACCCTTGGTCAAGTCAGGTTTTATGAATATATTTCTCAAATATTGGTCAACCATTATGGACGGTATTCACGGTATTTGGAAATGTCAATGTTCACGGTATCGGTTCACGGTATCCCGCTGTCCTCACGGTACTACCGTCAGACCGCCCAGCTCTAATACGCATACATATGTATATTACAAGCACTGCATACATTAGTTGTTATTACACCGCCAACATCTAACAATTCAATCACTACTTGCTAAATACAACCTACCCTCATTTAGCCCCGGAAAATTTAACCAAACCTTTCAGCCTCAATATCAGTGAATAACCTATAAATATTTTCATTTGATTCTTCAATCGTTAGCCCTGTAACACTCATGTCTTCTGCAGTGGTCTTGATAAATGTTTTAACCCTCGAATTTGTTAAAAAAAAAAATTTCATTTTCTCATAAAAAGTCTGTCTACAGACCAAATGAAGACTATTTTTGAAAATTTACCACTGGAATGACTGGCTCGATTAATGAGCCAGTCATTCCAGTGGTAAATTTTCAAAAATAGTCTTCTCTTTTTGAAATTTTATTTGAACAAATTCGAGGGTTAAAGGGTTAAGCCCTGACAACTAGCTCCAGCCAAAGGAAACATCCCACCACAATCACCTGAGAAAACACATAAAATTGACAATAACACAGTGCCCCATTCTTATATCTTCAAAATTTCAGCATGTTTTATGTGCCAGATATCAGGAAACGGACATTTGGGCAAGCCTATACATACGAACTATCACTGAAGTTCAAACAGGATGCCATCGTTTTTGGCTTGTGAGATACAAATGCACGTCATCGGCTAATGGTGCTGTGTTTTGACATTTCGTTTTTGGGGGACTTTCTTCTAACTTGTCGCTGTGTAACATGTATATAGTCACTAAAGAGTTAACACTTTAATAGTCAAGCTGACCATAACGGACCTCCGCAGTGGTCTTGAGGAATGCCCATTTGCAGGCGAAGTGAAGACTATTTTTGAAAATTTATCACTGGAATGACTGGCTCGATAACCGAGCCAGTCATTCCAGCGATAAATTTCCAAAAATAGACTTCTTGGACTGCAAATTGACATACAATAAACAATTATTTTGATCTTTTTGACCAAGTTTGACCATTAAAGGGTTAACAAATTTATTTTTGGATGCATCATGTATCTGTCATGCCTATCGTATTCATAGGATTATTTGTATTTTCTGCTTGGCACCACAAAACTGGATACTCCACACTATATTAATGGAACCCAATTTTCTATTCACCGTATGGGTCATGGAAAAGTTGTGGAAAATGGTAATCATGTAAAATAAAAAGAAATCTGTTGGCATAAAACACCTATGCAATAAAGTTACGGCAACAACTTATTACATCAAGGCTGTGGCTTGGTTGTTGCAAGAGGCAAAATTCAGACATTTTGAAAAATAACTTGGGTCTTATTTTTGGAGCTACATCATAAACACAAATCTCCAAGATAATAATTCTGTGCGGTAATGGAATTTGCTAATTTTGGTCATGGAAAAGTCATGGAATTTCAAACACAAAGGTGTACGAACCCTGTATAATTCATGAAGAGGACTTAGGTCCTAGAATCGTGATCCGCAAATAGAGCTTGCGCCTCCTAAGCGAAGTAAATGCAGCATTCTGATTGGTCTGTTTTCTACTTTAGGACAGGCCATAAGCTACCTCGCCCCTCTTCGTGATTACAGCCCTAGGAGAATATAATCTACATGTACATTTGTACATGTATTTTAGTAACGTAACGTTGTAATAGTGCCAGATTTTTATTTCCACCCACCCCATCCTCCAGGTTGGTACTGAATGGTATATCAACTAGTAATTAAAGAAATTTCTACTCCTTTGTTGTTGAATGGATCTTGCTAAAACCTGACATACTTGAGAGCGGTATTCTAGGAGTACATGTAGGTTAACTAGACATCATATTAGAAAGACTGATTTTCAATTCACTGCATAGTGATTTTTGTCTCGACTGCGAATCGGCAAGCGAGGAATTCCGATGGCGACGGCGGCATCAACTTTAAGTTAAATTGCGTTTAACAAATCATTTACATTTATACTTCAGAATTGTTTCATAATACCAGAACTAAACTTGGACACATGCTTGGACCCTATAACATTAAGAATATGTGTGCTGATAGTGAGGTCACTAGGTCAAAGGTCAATGTCATTCGGACATTGCTATTTGACCTCTGCTCTTTCAAAGTTGTTATTGCGTTTAGCAAATCATTTACATTTATATTTTAGAATTGCTTCAGAACTTAACTTATACACATGGTTCCCTATAACATAATGGAGATGCGTACTGATAGGGAGGTCACTAGGTCAAAGGTAAATCTAACAATGCTCTTTGACCTCTCCTCATTAATTGGAACTAAGCCTGTTTGATACAAGGTTACCTATAATGTTAGCAAGCAGTGTGATGACATTGAGATAACAAGGTCAAAGGTCAAGAACACTGACAAACAGAACACAGGTGAAACATTTAATTCTATGGAATTCTTGTTGGAGAGGACGCCTCCACCCTTGAATTTAATGTAATCCAACCATGAGCGTTATTTTTAGCCTGCATAAATCTGTGTTGTTTTCAGTGGAGCAGATATCTGTGAGAAATGCTGGCCTTTGATGACAATTGCAATTAAGATTATCGATGCTGCTTTGAGAGGTGAGCTTAACCGTTTAACAGTCGAATTTGTTCAAAGAAAATGTCTGTTTGCAGACCAAAAGAAGACCATTTTTGAAAATTTACCACTGGAATAATTGGCTCGGTTATCGAGCCAGTCATTCTAGTGGTAAATTTTCAAAAAAGTGTTGTTCTGCAAATGTTTCTCAAGACCATTGCTGAAGCCATTTTGCACTGATATGAGTGTTAAGGGACACACGTATGAGGACATTGCTTTAGCCTTTGCGTTAAGGTACTAGCCATTTCTTGGCAGATTTGCCAACTACTTACAAATTTTGAGTACAAGAATTTCAGAATTCTGGGCTGTGTCATTCCTTTATCTTTTACACTATTACTCCTCAAACAGGCCACAAATTTCTTCTGCAATTAGTTTTTTTAGACATATCTATCTGCAGGGCAAGAGACAACTATTTTTGAAAATTTACAATCAGAATACCTGACGGGATAATTTCAACTTTCTTGGCCATTTAATCTTTATCCTCTGAAAGGACCATGTCTCAATTTCACGACAACCATGCAGGAAATGTGTTGAATACGTGGGAATTATATATACATGTAAGTAGACATGGACCTGTTGGGATTTTAGACAGGAACCGCTCCCAGTCAAATTAGTTTCAAAATATTCAACATAATTTTCCTTACATCATAAATAATTTGACAGGAGTTTGTTGCTGTCATCTAGACTACAACGACACCTATTCATATTAGTTAAAAAGTATTCAATAGAATATGTTGGCCTACATGATTGTATATTAGCGACTATGTTTTTGCTTAGAGTGGCTTGTCATGCTTGTAGGCCTGCCTTTTTATGAATGTGAAATTTTGATTGAATACCAAAAAGGATCCATTTCTAGTACTCCATCCATTTCTCTCTTTTTTGGGTGTATTCGAGTCGATTTGAAACTTTGAAGCCTTAACTCCCAGAATCTAAATTTCATGTTACAGGTAACTACATGTACATGTATACAGGTAAGCTGTTGAATATTTAGAAACTAATTTGACTGGTGGCTGTTGCTGTGTTTTTGCAGTTTTAAATAACTGTCAGTCACATCATTTAAAAAATATCCAACAATTTTTATTAAATTGTAAATTCATCCATGACATTTAATTCATACACACGTGACAGACTTCGAGTTTTATGACAGAGCTACGTCTTATTGTGATGTCAGCTAACATGTGATGTACAATGTATTTGATTATCACGTCATTTGCTTGTCACAGATTCGAGGGGAATATAATATAATCATTTTGTAGATGATTTTGGCTATGAACATTTACTGTGGGTGTACTCTGGGCGGAGAGGAGTCCATTGTTGGGTATGCGACGAGGGAGCCAGAAAACTATCTCAGAATGGACGATCGGCCATTGCAGAATACTTAAGCGTTGTCAAGGTAATGTACATGTAGTGTATATATAGTGTAATAAAGACGTATTATCTCTCTGCAAATCCTTAAGACCTTACGCTGTGATCTGGTTTGACTCGAAGTCTAAATGGTTGGGAACTGATTTTGCTCCCTCCTTTTATACACTCTGGCCAGGCACCGCTGATGTTTGCGGTGCCCGGGCACTGATAGGAGTACTGCTGGGGCACCACACCACTGAGGTGCCCCTTAGAATAGATGAAAAACTGGGGGCACCGCTGGCGTGTGCGGTGCCCGTTTTGGAATAGGGGGCACCATGATTTTCACATCATGAGAACATACTTACCTCCCTAATACTCTTGATATACTAGTATATCGGCTCTAAATTCAATAATATTCAGAATTATAAAAAGTTAGGTGCCCCTAATGGGCAGGTGGAAGTACACAGTCATGCACATGACAAACACCACCCTCTGCGCATGCGCACACCGGTACTTCCGTTTTCTAATATATTGGCTGGAAGCAACTGGTGGAAATTCCTCACAGGCGCTTTTCTGAATTCATAAGAGAACGATACATCCAAATCTATCATGGCTGATGCGAAAATGTCAGAGGAGCCCTCCTCATCATCATCCAAGGTGACATTGTTCCTGGCTTTTATTTGAGACTTGTAACTTTCGTGTGTTACCGGTTTTCGTCGCGGCCGTTTTCGGCGGTACCGCGTTTTCAGGCGCTGGGAATCCTTGTAAATTTTTTCCCAGCGCCTAGGGCTATTAATCTCTTGTGTTTTATGCTTACAGGTTTGTCTTGTGCCTATACAAGGATGCCTGGTCTTTTCTAGAGCGTGGTTCACGTCCCAGGGTGACTTATCAGCGTGATATGTCTAAGGGTTGGAGATATAATAAATTAATAAATAAAATATCTCCTTCCTTTTGTCCCATCCCCCTCATCAGTTCTTCTGGAGGAGGAGTCTCGGCGGATGGAGGGACGTGTTTTCCTGCACAAGAGGATGGTTGCCTGTGCTCAGGCTAAGGGAGTTATTAATTATGGCGCATAGTTATTTGAAAATAATTACAATTTCTGCTGCCGTTTGCTATTGCACTATTTTCTCTCTTGCGTGTGCATGGGTCCTCGAGTATATATAGTTTAATATTATATTACTCGAGAGCTGAGTGTCTGTAAGATCTAGATATTTCTTGCATTAATCTGACGTCCCCTCTCCTTGAAGGAGCTTTTGCATGGAGGTTTGATGTCATAATCAACCAGAGTTTCTCTTTCCTTGATGTCATAATCTTAGTTTGGAGAAGTCTGTGATGTGTTCATCCCCTGTTTATTAAGAGGTGTAGAGAGATATCTAGATAGTCATGTTCTTTCTCTCTCTCTCTTAATCTAAAAGGAGGGGGTTCTGGTTGTATTTGGAGTTATTAACTAGAGAAGTCGCCTGTCCCGTCAGGGTGGTCGTAATAGTGGATGTCTTCTCTCGTGGTTGTTTTGGTTTCTTCTTAAAAGATCCATTATCAAGGCTTTGAGACTGTCATACTCATTGTCTTCGTATCCGTCTTTTCAGAAGTGTCCGTCCTGCCTCAAGTCTATGAAGGCTAGATTCTTGCCCCACCCTTGCCATCTGTGTTCAGCTTGTAGGCTGTCCAACAAATGTGTTATTTGTGAAAAGTGGGGGGGGGGGATCTAACCTCTGAATTCTTCTCTTTACAGGCGAGGATGATGGCAGAGGAGGGGAAGAAACCAAAGAAGGACGGTAAGAAGAAGGCCTCGGAGAAGAGTGGTCTCGAGGCCTTCAAGAGTAAGTTGGTGAGTGAGATGCGCAGGACTTTGAAAGACCTGATGCCTGACATGCTTCGCGGCATGTTGCCTGGCACAGGTGTTTCAACTTCCTGTGCATCGACCTCGGTGCAGGTAGCCCCCGTCCCTGGATCATGGCCTATTAGCTCGGACAATGCGTTTAGTGATCCAGGGGCGGCCGTCTTGGACCCAGGCTTGATGTTCGCATCGCCTGGGGTGCCAGCGGCGCGAGAAGCATCAGGCGGGACCCGACCAACGGGCCTGACCACGATCACTCGCGGAGTAAACTCGTCATCTGCCTTTGAGCAGTCTCCTGGTCAGTCTGGGTTAGTTTTCCTTACTAATCCAGAGTCTAACTTTCCTGACCAGGAAGATGATGAGGACTACCTGCTCGGTCCACAGGTGGATCATGAAGACATGGATGTGAGCGCCTACACTCCTCTGTTGGGGAGCGTGAACGCTCGCACCTATGGCACTGTTCCCTCGGGAGCAGGTTTCATGGTTCAGCCTGTGGCCCGCTTTGGAGCAGACGGCCGGCCGTATAAGATTCCACGGTTGGACGTGGAATCTCACACGGACGTTCCAGGCCGCGCTGGTGTGTGTATCCCCCCTCGCACAAGTGCGGCCTTGGAGCTTGGTTTGCCTATGGAGAATGCTATGCCGGCCCTCGCGGGCCCGTATATGTTCCCTGGGCAGCCAGGTTCGTCTATAGCCTCCTCCTCGGCCATACCTGCGAATGCCATTGAGGATGACGAGGGCCCGTTGCTCGTCGGCAGTTCGCAGGTAGCCACGGATGAAGACTGGTCAGAGGCGTGTGCGTGGCTCCTCGCTGTAAGACCAGAGCTCACCGTGGACAAGACGGTCGCCGGTAACCCGCGGGCGTGGTTACAGGCGAAGCCGTTGGCCAGCACGGCTCTGTCTCTGCCGTATGTTGAACATATCTTAGATATGTTCACGGCGGCAGAGGAGTCGATCAGACCGAAAGGTCGCCTCGCGAAGGCCCCCCGCGAGGTAGCTAGGCGATGTCGGGTTACTGCCAGTCAGTATGCTCGGTATGGCCTGGCGCCCAGACCGAGCGCGGATGACCGCGCCACTCTGGGCGAAGATACGCGGCCGGGTTCCCGGGCTGACACGGGAGCGTTGTGCTCGGGCGCTATGCGCTCGGCGAATGCCGCCTTGCGCAACACCGAGGAGAGCTCGCGAGCAGCGATCAGTGCGCTGTCGCATGTCTCTCAGCTGCTGTCGGGGGTGGTGGCAGCGTCGGTGCAGCAACATCCTAGTCCCGTGACAGTCCAATGAGCCATCCAGGATGGCATCAACCTGGCGTTGGACTGTCTGACTAGGTCGGTCACGAAGTCGCTGAGGACGAGGCGCACTTTTGCACTGGACAATTTGTGCCCGTCTCAGGAGCTCAAGTCGCGCTTGATGCAAGCGCCGATGGCGGGCCCTGGAGTCTTTGGAGGTGAAGGTTGTCGGCACCTCCAGGAGACGGTGACTTTGGTGAACAACAAGAGGGCGCTGTGGGCACAGTTTGAAGTGCTGCGCAGGGAACACGTGCGTGTTCAGCCCTCGGCTGCTCGACAGCCGTACGCTCGTGGCGGGGCTGGCAGTGTCAGAGGCCAGCAGGCCGGCCGGTTTCAGAGACCGCGTCGGCTACGCCAGCAGCAGCGTGCTGTTGTGCGACAGCCGCCGCCTCAAGCGCAGCCTGCCAGACAGCAGCCCGCGCACCGTGGTGCGCGTGGCGCTGGTCGCGGCGCGCGGGGAGCGGCGCGTGGTAACCGGGCCTGATGCAAGAAAATCTTTTCCGGTTATCACAAGTACCACTGGGTGTTGCCACTCGTATCAGAGACACACCCACTTCTGAAGTTTATGGGCACCCCGTCAACCCTAGGTGCACCAGTGGGAGGTCGTTTGACTTGTCACATTCAGAAGTGGGCGCGGTTAATTCAGGACCGCTTAGTCTTGCAATGGCTTTCGCAGGGATACAGTCCAGATTGGATAAAAGGTCCGCCGTTGCATTTGTCTCTGGTACCGGTCTGGACTCAAGTTCCACGAGATCCAGACAAGCGGTTGTGCATAGAAGAGGAGATAGATTCTCTCGTTCTAAAAGAAGCAATTCAACCGGCGCAGGATTGCCCGGGCTTCTATTCAACCGTGTTTCTTGTGGCAAAGAACACCGGGGGGGTGGAGACCAATTCTCAACCTCAAGCCTCTAAACAAGTTTTTAGACACTCCGACTTTCAAAATGGAAACAGTGAGATCGGTGTTGTTAGGGTTAGAGAAGGGGATGTGGACAGCATCTATAGATCTCAAGGATGCTTACTTCCACATTCCAATTGCAAGGAGGTTTCGTCGGTTCCTGAGATTTGCTTTTCAGGGACGCCAATGGGAATTCAAGGTTCTTCCATTCGGCATCTCGACGGCTCCAAGGGTCTTCACTCGAGTGGTACTTGCTATCACGGCATACCTCCGCAGGAGAAATATACCTGTTCACACTTACATAGACAACTGGTTGCTAAAAGCACACAACCCAGAAAGTTTGACAGCAAATCTGGAGATAGTCTTGGAAACTCTCACAGATTTAGGCTGGATGATCAACTTTCCGAAATCAGAGCTGACTCCATCCCAGAAGTTTGTTTACCTGGGTATGTTCTTCGATCTGGAGATAGGATATGTTTATCCGTCCCAGGAGAGAGTGGAAAGTCTCCTCTCGTGTATTCAGTTGGTGTGCAACAGTCGTTATATTCTAGCACGGGTCTATCTGAGAATGTTGGGTCTGATGGTTTCAATGGAACCAGTCATTCCTCAGGCGGCCTTACGCAGGCGGCCGATTCAGTTGTTTCTCATGACCCAGTGGACGCAGAGTTCAGGATCACTGGACTCGCGCATTCAAGTGTTGGACCCTCTCATTCATCACCTTCATTGGTGGATGGAGAGAGGAAATCTCCTGGCGGGGGTCATGCTGACCCCTCCCCACCCTCAAGTAACGATGTTTACGGATGCATCGATGGAGGGTTGGGGAGCTTGCCTGGAAGAAGCCACTATATCAGGGCTTTGGAATCTGGAAGAGTCAAAGGAACATATCAACATGCTAGAACTGCGGGATGTAGTTCTAGGCCTGGAACACTTCCTAGGGGAGGTGAAGGGAAAATTTGTGATGATACGTTCAGACAACTCTACAGTAGTGAGTTACATAAACCGCCAGGGCGGAACGAAGTCGCCCAGTCTCTGTATGATGACATGGAAGCTGCTTTGCTGGTGCATGGATCATATGATCACCTTGAAAGCAGTTCATATTCCGGGAAGGCTGAATCTGTTAGCAGACTCATTGAGCCGAAGGATGAGTATTCTGCCTACGGAATGGCAACTAAATCAATGTGTGGCGGATCACCTGTTCAATCATTGGGGAAAGCCCAACATAGATTTGTTCGCAATGAAGAAGAATGCGAAGATGACGACGTACGTTTCTCCGATTCCAGATCCAAGCGCTATCGCAATAGATGCGCTAGCTATCAGTTGGAAGAGAATGTATGCATACGCATACCCTCCAACAATCCTGATTCCAAGAGTCCTTCAGAAGATCAGACAAGAGGAATGCCAAGTGCTTCTGATCGCCCCGAATTGGCCAAGCCGATCATGGTTTACGGATCTGCTGGACCTTCTGGTTTGCAATCCGGTTCCTCTGCCGCTGATGGACGATATTATCTTCCAGGGCAAGACCCTTCACAACAATCCGTCAATGTTTCGATTGACTGCATGGATGTTGTCAAACAATCCGCAATTAAGGAGGGATTTTCTGAGCAAGCAGCCAATTTCATGGCCAGAGCCAGGAGGGGGGTCAACCTCCAGAGCTTATAATTATAAAATCAACAGATTTGCAGAATGGTGCTCAAAGAGATGTATCAATCCGATGGAAGCATCTATTCAGGTAGTAGCTGATTTTCTATGTCACCTGTATGATACCTATAGTCTTCAACCTAATTCTGTTGCTGGATACAAATCAGCATTGATGACTGTTATCCCTTGCTTGGCAAAGAGGGGAAGTGATGAAGTAAGTGTTTTAAATACTCTTATTAAAGGTATGGGCAATCTCAGACCTAGAAATCCTCCACTGACACCGTCATGGAGTCTTTCTCTGTTTCTGCAGGTTTTAAGTGGTAAGCCTTTTGAACCACTTAGTGCTATATCTGTAAAATTATTGACACTTAAAACTGTATTTTTAGTGGCGGCGGCTTCAGCCAGACGCAGGAGTGAAATTCATGCCTTGTCTGCTGAGCCTGACCGTTATATAGTTACAGGTGAAGGCCTTAAGCTTCTACCTAGATTGAATTTCTTGGCTAAGAATCAATCTTTAAAGTATCCGGGTAAACCTATTATTTTACCTGCCTTAACCAGATATGATCCTGGTGCTAAAGTATGGTGTCCAGTCCGTGCTTTGAATAAGTACAAGAAAAGAACTCAGGTTTGGCGGACGGACCCATGTTCCCTATGGTTGTCATATATTGTACCCCATGGTAGGGCGTCAAGAGACACTATTTCCAGATGGATAGTGGAATGTATCCAATTCTGTCATAAGACAGCCACTGGAATCCAGGTAGATAGAGCCAAGGCTCATAGTGTCCGTGGTGTGGTAACTTCCACGGCATTATTTAATGGTGTTTCGATTGAAGACATTATGTCAGTAGCCCAGTGGCACTGTGAGTCAAGTTTTACCGACCATTACCTTCGTGACACTTCTAACCCACTCGCCGTCTCAGTCCTCAGGAAATAAAATAGTTATGCAGAGGTTTATGTTTGTAAATAGTTTGCCTCCTCTGCTATTTTCAAATATCACATTTGTTGGTAGGGTATTCCTACTATTAGCTGGTACACTTCTCTTCCGGTGGGGGAAGAGATGAGTGCCGCGTCCAAGACATCAAAGGTCAGTGGTTATGACCATTTTTTGATTTTCTGTCTTGGTGATGGTGTCATTTTATTTTTTAATATGGTGATGGTTGATGTCTCTTAATTGTGGTTTTTCAGAGAGTTTTTGAAATAGAAGCAATTCTTCTTTTTCCAATGTCTAGTAATACTTTCATTAAGTATTAGAGAACGTGCTAGTCATTTAGAGCAGCGTTTTTTCCTATACCTTCCTCAGAAAGAGGGGGGGGGGAGCGCATTTGCCTTTTGATCAATCTCTCTTCATCGGTCGATTATCCGATGCAAAATTCTATTCCTGGTTGTGGTTTCAGTCACAATTTCAACTGTTTTAAATCTCTTGAGAATTCAAAGAGCCTAGCCTCTTCGAGGGTGTGCGGGTTTTTAGGACCTTGCCTCCCTCCCACCAAAATTTACTTTCAAATTCTGGTTTTTATCAAGAGTGTTAGGTGAGGTAAGTATGTTCTCATGATGTGAAATAAGTAAATTTATCAAATTTCTTTTTCACGAGTGAGATGACATACTTACCTCCCTAACAGGATCCCGGCCTCGCCACCCCACGGAGGCCTGGTCCTTTGGCTATTGAATAGTTGCTTCTATGTCAGCCAATATTTAGTAACGGAAGTACCGGTGTGCGCATGCGCAGAGGGTGGTGTTTGTCATGTGCATGACTGTGTACTTCCACCTGCCCATTAGGGGCACCTAACTTTTTATAATTCTGAATATTATTGAATTTAGAGCCGATATACTAGTATATCAAGAGTGTTAGGGAGGTAAGTATGTCATCTCACTCGTGAAAAAGAAATTTGATAAATTTACTTAGTTTGCGGTGCCCTTGTAAAGTGAATGGGGTCACCCACCATATGTGTGGCAGTGCCCGCTGGAGAAATGCATGTTGAGTGCCTTTTTTTTTCCATTTACACGATGCGTGCTTTAGGAGCTATCGAGCGGGTTTGCTCTGGAGCCCGTGTTGGCTGTGCTGAGGCCGGGCACGGGTTAGAGTGTGGGCCTGCTGGGGAGTACGGGGGTTGATGGGCAGGACTGTACTGATGTCCTTTCCTCACCCCCTTTGTATCCTGCAATAGCATGTGTTGCTTCATGTTGATGATTCAGACTTATAGCTTTTCATTCCAATGTTTCTTGGATACTCATCAGAGGTTGTTTATTGGCGTTTATACCAGGTCTACACAAACAGGGATTTTTTGCGAACAGAAATTGTGATGTCTATTTGGGAGCAACCTGTTTGTCTGTGGGGTCTACAAATCATTGAGAAGTTTCAAGGGTTTCTTGTTCCGATTTGTATTTTTTTGCACAAGTGTTTGTATGTTTGGCACCTTGTTGGCAAATCTCATGAGGCCAGTGTTTTTTATGTCAAGATCCCAGTAGACCAGATATAAGGCCAGATGGGAGATGGTGGATGTGTGAGGTGGGACACCATTTCTGTATTTGACTTGTGACGTAACGCTCTGGTGTGACATTCCCTTGGGCAACTTCGTGGGCCGTGGGAAAGATTGCATTCAGAAACTTGTTATATTCAAAGATAGGATGAATAATGGTTTTAGGAGAGTTCATAGATTTAATAAATTTAATAAATTTAAGAAACTCATACAATGGATGTAATGAGTAGATTGATGGCAGCTGGATCGATGATTAGACAATGTTCAGTTCCGGGTGAGCGCCTCAGTGATCCATCTCAGAACATGAGTAGTCTGGAAGTTGGAGAAGCTTAAGAGACTGAAGTACCCCTCCATCTTCCAGGATCCAATCCGTGAATCTGAGAGGAGCTCCATTTGGCAACTGAGGCAAGCCTGGTTAAATTCGGACATGTCCTCCATTTGCCCCATAGTGCCCTCGACTCACGGATCATAAATTCTAGTTTAGTCCTGTCCCCAGGGATTTGTATGCGCACTAGTGCATCTTCCAGTTCTGCCTCGATTCTGGTTGCTGCCGCGTCAAGAGAATCCCCACTTGCTGTTGGGGTTGGTGAGATCTCCGCGCTTGGAATATCAGTGGCCCGCCAAAAGTTTCGACTGCAGCCTGACTAAGAATCTCACTACACAGGATATATTTCAGCGTCCATTGGGACTGGAGATTCTTTGTTGCCGCTGTTTGTATTAAGTATCAGGGGGGTGGGGGGGGGGGTGCTGTGTCGGCATCCAGATTATCCTCACTGTCTGAAGAAATGTAAATGGGTTCCACGGTTGTGGTTTTGATTGCTCTGCTCAACTGTTGCTTGTTTAGTTCAGAACTTTGTGTGATGGAGGTTTTTGCTCTGTTGGTTTTTGGAATCACAGAGTCTTTCAGAGGTTCTTTCTGGAGTCCGTACAGTTTGGAAGTCTCTGGGGAGATTGTTAACTTGTAAACGGTTCTCTTACCCGCTACTGTGCAGGCCCGATCCAGCATTTTGTCACAGGTTGCTTCCGACAGTTCATGAGCCACCAACAGGTGTATCTTAACATATGCTCTCCTTTTGAGTGAGAGATCGCAAAGGCTGCACATCCAATTGGAAATTCCTTCGTGGACCCCTCTGACGTGCCTGTTTCTCCCTCTCCTGCAGGAGAAAACAGGCCTTTGCACACTTGACAGATGTATTTCTGTTTTTCGGCCATTTATGTGGAATAATTGCAGAAGCTTCCTTGGTACGAAAGAACCGAGATGAAAACCGTGGCCGAATGTTTCTACACAAATAAGCTACATTTTGTAAATAAGCTAAATGAATGCCGGTACCTAAACACAGATTGAATGCAAACTTGACACTTGTAGTTATGCTCGATAGACTGTTCAAAAACATTTATAGAGAACTGATCTGCTAAGCTAGATGAGAGCGACTCACAAAGCACTATCCAGGGACTGTTCATCAAATGCTCTCTTAGCTTGCATTGTTGATGACTTGTGGGTCCATGCAGTGGAGTTGATGGATCCAGTGGTGTTGTTTTTGTCGTCTCCATTTGGTGGATTCAGGATCCTGTGGATCTGAAGAGAGGACTTGGATGATGTGAAACTGCATGTCGTTTCTGCAGTGGTTTGTAGTGTTGAAGTACCTGGACATAGGGGGGGGGGGGGGGGTGTCATATGCAGCCTTCCTGTAGAAGTAGGCGATACTTCTTAGGTGTTCCTTTATTCTAACACCAAAGGCTCGCAGAGATTCTCCAACATACTGTTTTCCGGAGCGCTCTGAAAAAACCTTAAAGTACACCTCAGAAATTACATAAATATTTAAAAAACAAAAACATGTTAGTACTGTTATGTAATAAATGTTTTGTTGAATATTTTGAACATACATACATGTACATGTAACAGGGCTGTAACTTAGCGCATGCCGTTATGTAAGTGCATGTTAATGGTGCCAAAGGCATGCAGATCTCGTCAGTCACCTTCCCTCATTGGCATGCAAATTAGCAGTATAATGTGGGCATCCTAATTACAATGAGGGCACTCAGTTTTCATTATTAGCGTGCTCTGATGGCATTCACCTGAAAATGGTAAGTCACAGCACTGTAAGATTGGAAGATACGTGTATTCAGCAGTACTTATGTTTTGTTCTGTTTTCATGGTTTTGGAAACGTTACGTTATTTCTGGGCTTTACGCGATACAGGTGATCTGTTGAAAATTTTGAAATGAATTGGACAAGAATCTGTTGCTGACATAGGCAGCAATTGCTTCCAGAGAAATTAGTTGCAAAATATTCAATAGGTCTTTCACGTTCAAAGACTTAAAATTCTAAATGTGTTTTCTAAATACTGTCGAACATGGCTTTATCCATCCCGATAATGGTTGAATCCTGTTGTAGCTATGCCCTGGCCATTTAGTTAAGCTCCACCGACGCTTTGGCTGTGTTGGGATCAGGATCAATCGATCCCTGAACTCAATTACCATAAAACTATACAGGTAAGCTGTTGAATATTTTGAAACAATTTGACTGGGTGCTGTCAAATTAGTTTCAAAATATTCAACCAAATCTTTATTAAATAGTAAAGATATACAAATCGTACAACAATGCTTAGTCCTTCGTTAATTAAGCATTCGTGACAAACTTATCTATGTCATTCATGATGTCATTGATTAAGACGTCATCCTAAATGTCATGTAGTTTATTACTGTATATCGCCTATTAATAACCACATCCTTAATAGAAGTCGCATG
Source organism: Chaetoderma sp. LZ-2023a (assembly GCA_034401795.1). Classification (NCBI taxonomy): domain Eukaryota; kingdom Metazoa; phylum Mollusca; class Caudofoveata; order Chaetodermatida; family Chaetodermatidae; genus Chaetoderma; species Chaetoderma sp. LZ-2023a. The sequence continues at coordinate 19,197,154 of CM067359.1, forward strand.
GCAATTTTCGAGGTTGAGTCATCCTAATTTCTTAGCAGTTTTAAAACAGCAAATGTATCTAATAGAAGTCTCATCCAAATTTCAGCAGTTTGTGTAAGTAAAATTTTTTTTTAATTAAATAACTTATAAATGTTAAATAAAACGCGATTTGAAATGAAATTTTGCAATAACTTCGCGGAAACACCATCAAAATTACGTCACTTGTATGATACAACTATCAATGAAAAGTTATTTTACCGGTTACCAAATATTCGGATTGAATGTATAATACTCGGTTACCATCACTTAATGATTATATATAATATGTAGTACATTCCAAGTTACAGAGTCCAGTATACATGTATTATATTAAAACGAAAAGGATTCTACCAAGTATTAGTAGAAAAATTGAAATCACGTGATGTATTAGCTTCCGCTGTAGGACGAGTTTACGCCATTACTCTCATAGCTACTCGAAGCCTCTCCTATTAATGTGGATTGGTCAAGTCTCTACGACGGTACTAATATTAGCTTCTTCGCGCTCCTCTCGTAACAACCTAAACACGTCCTATAGCGGAAGCTAATACATCACATGCTTTCTATTTTTTTCTCGACGACATTTTATGTCAAAATTTGGATTAATTTGGGTGAAATAAACAATGTTTATTAAAGTATGCTCAATATTTAGGTGGTCCCAATTAATAATTTCACTCCTGCGATGATGGATATAAGGTACATTAAGCATAGGCGTAAGATGGTAAGAATTTCTATCGTGAAAATGTGTTTTATTTTCGTTCTATTTTTTGGTATCATTCTTTTTTCCAATTTTTTCTTGAAATATACTGAATAGAAGTCACCCGCTTTCTCAGAGGTTTGGATTGAAATAATCTTCAGCCCTTGTCCTATTAGAAGCCGCGGGCCACTAATGCACATTTTACGGTATGATGTCATATGATTGACTGAGAAACTGGAAAGGTCCATTTTCTACCATTCTAAGGTATTGTTTTTTACTCTTTATGCCATTGGTCGCTGTTTCTATGTTTTACAGGGTGGAGAAAGCCAGACAAAGAAAGTGACTCTTGGTGATGTTATGCATCCATCCATCAGGTACAGTTGGTGATAGTCTCAGGGGCCCGATCAGGGGCCCACAGAACTGCTACATTTTGTATGTTGTCACTTGTGATATACAAATTTCAGGAGTGAAGTCAGAAAGAGCTACTCAAGGCATTAAAAATAAAAATTTATTGTTTGGTGTCACTTTTTGGGGCCTCATGAAATTTGAGGGTCCTGTGCAAATGCCCTTTTTGCACTGCCTACAGTTAGGCACTGGATAGTCTTGTGTAGAAAAAGGCAACCCGATCAAGAGGTCATATGTGTTTCGGAGGCAAAGGGCCTCTAGCAGGGTATACAGCGATCCCATCATCCTATTGCACGGGTCTCGCCCTCTCACCGCTCCTGTATCGAGACCTGTGTTTGCACGCTTTGATGTCGTCTCTAAGTTCACGAAACTTCATACATCTAAATATACATGAGGTTTCACTCATCAACTTCCCCCAATGAAATTGCCCGGTTACTAACATCCTACTAACATGTGCCCACTCACATGGCATGACATTCATGGATCGCGAGGTCTCCATCAATATCGGCATGGAGCTATGTCTCTATGTTTGGATTGATAGCTAGAGTAAAGTAGGCACAAATCTGATTGGCGGGACTGAAAACGACTTGTCATATAGAAGGAGATCAAAGGATTGCAAATATGGCCACGAACAGCGAAGCTATGTGAGTGGGTGTATGTTAGTACGATGTAGCGATCCCTGAAAGTGCTTGAATGCAGAATTTATTTTGTCCTGCGTGCGATAGAGAGAGCGATCCTAAAATATAGAGAAAGACGATTTGTTAAACACAGAAACTTAACATTGGCGTGACCGTCGTCGGAAAAGTAATACCTACATGTATGTCTCTCATGTAGGTACATGTATCACTTTTCCGACGGCGATGACAGCATCATCCTTAAGTTTCTGCCTTTAGCAAAACATCTCCTGATTTCCTGTCTTTAATGGTCATGCAGGCCAAAGCGGCCTCTGTTATGTTTTTGTGTAATGTCCATTTACAAGCCAAGAGAATACCAGTTATAAATTTTCAAAAAACAGTTCTCTTGGTCTGCAAATGGACATTACTCTAGACCACTGCAGAAGTTGTTTTTGGCTGATATGAGTGTTAAAGTATGTTAATTAAAGTCTATATGCAAACACAATTTTAATAGCCATTTATACAAAATATTTGAAACACAATCAAAATCCATCTCGCACATAAATTGTCCTAGTATACAGTTAGAAATAAACAAGAAATGCAAGTTTGAAAACGCGCAAAGCGACTTCAACTTTTGCAATTTCAGCAATCGATAAGCCAACTCCCTATACATCACTCCAGTGACGACTAACAGAGCCCTGCATAGGAATCAATGGTAAACAAGGCAGACATCGAAAGCGTGTGAAATTACCTTTAGTACACGCTATGTTTGTAATTGGTTCTAGTACAGTTTTTCCTGCTGAATACACTCGTGTTTCTTTTTCTTTAAATAGACAGATTTCTTCTAAATTGGTTATCAAAGAGGTAATTGAAAATCTCGCAAATTTGGCTAATTTTCATTGAAATTATGGTTGAAGGGAGATAAATATGGTCGTACGTGTTCTTTTTTATTAAATGGATTGATTTCTTCTAAATTGGTTATCAAAGAGGAAATCCTGCAAATTTGGCTAATTTTCATTGAAATTATGGTCAAAGGGAGGTAAATGTCATCTTATAAGAACATCATTTACGTCCCATACAGGTGATACATTTTGAGTTGAGAATCGATCAGCGCGTTGGTGGCAGTCTGTCAGATATGGAACAAAAGTTGTTTTTGTTATTAACTGAGAACGCTTCAGGCGGATCGGTGTGTATTTTATGAAATATTGACCCATGTGTGATCTATTTAATATGCAAACTTATACCAGTCGTGTCATCCACACTTTAAATCTAAAATATTATTTTGTCATCTGTATTTTCAGACGAGCATTATCAGTTATCGAGAAGCATTTTAAAGACTATGCTCTTAAGGAGCAGGATATCCTCGGTGATGAGGAGAGGATAAACACCGTCCTGGCTTTGATACCAGATGAAGGTACGGTCAACCCTTTAACCCTCGAGAATACTATTTTTGAAAATTGACCACTGGAATGACTGGCTCTGTTATCGAGCCAGTCATTCCAGTGGCAAATTTTCTAAAATAGTCTTGTCGTGGTCTTCAAATAGCCATTTCTCATGACCACTGCAGAAGGTGTTTTTGGCTAATATGAGTGTTAAATGGTTAAAGGTGCATATTCACACTAAAATTCCTGAAAATAAATTTGTTAAAGAGGCTTAAATCATGTGCTTAGGTGTAATGCAACAAAATAAATGTTAACATATCATGCTTTCATTCCGTACAAATTATTATAATTCTTTTTGTTGTGAATTTGAAATAGAGACTTGCGTCTTTAATTCAATTTCACAAAAAATGTATTATTTAGAATTATTCCTGAAAATAGCACCTTATTCTGTCTTGAACAGTGATTGCACAAGGACATATACATTCAAGATGTAGGGACGTGAACACATATATGGTACATGGTTAAACATGATCCCGACCATATAGATGTATGAGACAAGAACAATCAGAGATTGCAGTCTCTCACCCTCCCATTTTTTGTCACACTGAAAAATAATTTTTGGATTTTCCCCAATTTGTGTTATGTTTGGATTTATGGAAACCAGGAGCACTAAGAATTATGTTAAATAGTTTTGTGAAACTAATTTAACTGAAAGCTGTTGCTGCTAGAGCATTCAGTCAAATTAGTTTTAAAATATTCAGCCAATTTAAAAATTTAATTTGCACATTTTTAAGACCAAGGGAGGTAACTTTATACACTATGCTACATCAGTTGGACAACAGTTATCTCCCCTTGCCTAGATTATTGGTTTTACTACAAATTGAAGAAAATGTGGCTTCGGTCAATGTGACAAATTCCTGAAAATGTAGATTCTTTGATTTTTAGCATATTCTATTGAATATTTTGAAAGTCATATGACTGGAGACCATTGCTGCCTACGGCAGCAATGGCTTTAGATTGTCATATTGATTTCAAAATATTCAACAGCTTTCTTGCTGTATTGCCCTGAGATTGAGATACAGGGAATTTATCGGGGAGTAGGGTTTAAAGGGTTAACCCTTTAATACTAATATCAGCCAAAAATTAGTTCTGCAGTGTTCATGAGGAATGTCCATTTGCAGACCAAGCGAAGAATATTTTTGAGCCAGTCATTCCAGGGGTAAATTTTCAAAAATAGTCTTCTCTTGGTCTGCAAATGGACATTTGCTATGAGTAAGCTGAAATTTTCTTGAACACATTCGAGTGTTAAGGAACTAAGACAGTTGTTTGAAGAATTTTCTTCCTTGAGTGAATAACTTACATTTGTAACTCAAACATTTCAACTAAAAAAACCTCTAGATCTATTGTTTTTATGCTAATTCAGATTTTCGAGATCTTTTAAAGGATGACCTTAATAAGATTGGCACAAATTCTGTGAACCGATGGACGATCTTGGAGCGACGTGTGAAAGAAGTCCGAGACAAGGTACAAATGTATGGATGGATTTAGCCATCTAGACCTCGTCAGACAGTCTCTGTAGCATAGACTTGTGCGATTACGGGATTAAATTGAAAATCACGATTATTTTCTTAAATCGTGAATTTACATGTATATGATTAAAAATTATATTTAATCGAATAAGCATTCATAATTTCTACTGCATAAAGTATTTCAAATTCTACCGTTTAATTACTTTTAAATGCGATCAGTCACAAAAATAGACATCTTGCTCAGTGGATGTATGTTAATATGCAGGCCAAGATAAGGTTTTTTTTGGAAATGTGTCACTAGAATGCCTGGCTCGATTTTCGAGCTAGGCATTCTAGTGACACACTTTCAGAAATATTCTCTTGACCTGAAAATGTACTTTTGTAAACACCATTGCTGTTTTCGTCATTGATATGCTTTGTGATGTTATGACTGGGTAATTTGTATCCAAGCTGATTAATCGAGTAATCACAATTATTCTTAAATAATCAATCGCGATTGATCACTCAATGCAATAATCGCACAAGACTTTTGTAGACATTACCTGCTGGATAGGATAATACAATAAAACTACATATATACAGGGATCGAAATAAACCGTTTTTACATGTAGGGTAATAATTAGGTTGAATGTACCAGTTGGCACCTGGGGCAATCGAAAGAAAGTTCCTACACTGCTAAGTTGATTCCTATCGATTTGATAGTGTGGACTTGGTGGATCCAATGGCATTCTTTTTGCTTCCTCCAAACTTTTGAGTTCGGATCTGTTGGATCTGATGATAGGACTTGTACGATCCTGTATTGCATGTCATTTCTGTGATGCCTGGTTCTGTTGAAATGGCGTGATACCAGTGTGTTGTATCTTTCGTGTTTATAGAGAATCGTAATGAAGCTTTTTACATGTATGCACAGTGCAGGTAAAAAATGGAAGGTTCATGTGCATTTGTAATTCTGCGCACCCAGGGTGCATATGCATCTCTGGCTAATGTAATTATGTCAGGTTATGTGCAAGTTTTTGCTCTGCGGATAAAATCCCAATATTAGATGCACCAATGGACAGTTCAACTTTTAGCTATGCCCCGCCCACCTCTAGCTAAGCTCCACCCACACTTCGCCGTGTTGGTATTGATTGATCCCTGAATGCCCTAACTATCAATTTCCTGAAAACTACAGGTAAGCAGTTGAATATTTTTTAACTAATGTGACAGGATGCTGTTGCTGCCTATGGCAGCAACAGCGCCCAGTCAAATTAGTTTCAAAATATTCAACATATCATTTATTAAATACTAAAGACATGCAATTCGTACAACAACGCATAGTTCGTCTTCAAATATACAATCGTGACATACTTATCTACGTCATTCATGACGTAATAATGAAGTCATTCATTACGATGTCATTCTACATGTCACGTAGTTGATTATGATGTCATGATGGGTGGTTACAGTGGAAAGGTCTATTGCAAGTAGAACAGATTTCTTATTTCTACCCGTAGTATATATCTATTGGTTTATATGAATGGTTCTTGCTTCAGTAGATAAAAGGTCAATGTCATGGTGACCAGCGCAATATGACTAAATGGATGAATCCAGTTTTAGCTATTCCCAGCCAATCTCTGGCTAAGCTCCACCCACACTTTGCCCGTGTTTGGATCAATCGATCCCAGCACTCTGTGAATCTTAATTTCTAGGAAACTATTCAGCTAAGCTGTTGAATGTTATGAAACTAATTTGACTGGGCGACAGAGCTCAGTCAAATTAGTTTCAAAATATTCAACAGAATGTTTATTAAGTAGTAAAGACATACAATTCGTACAGCATGACAGACTATTAACCGTTTAAGATGGACTAAGTCGAGTCATTCATCACGATTATGACAGCATACATGTATGATTGACTGAGAAACTGGATTCATCAATTAAGGGTATTTGCGCATGATAGCCCAATGTGACATTGACTGAAGGGGTATTCACTGAATCTGGGTGAGAGGTTCTTCCCTATTGATGCTCAGGTCAAAGGGCAAGGTCATGGTGACCACATTCTGGAAATTGTCTTACTGTTAAAGGGTAAATTTGCTAATCAGGGTTTGTCCTAATTTCACATTGTAAAAATTAATGACTTTTCCATAACTTTCCATTCAGGATTTCAAAATAATACAATTTCATGACTGAGTAGTGTACAGAAATGTTTTTTCTCTAATTTTGTCTTTAGAGACCAAGTATCAAGAATTAATTAAAATTAATTAATTTAATTTATTAATTAAAAATAAATATCCTTTTGAATATTTTGAAAATAAATTGACAGGGAGCTGTTCAACAGCTTATCTGTATGATTATTCCGAAAGCTTGTCTTTCGATGACTTTTCTACGACCTATGAGAAGTCAACGCACATTTTCCTGGATTTGGTTCTAAATTCTAAACTTCCATGACTGACCAGGATTTCTATGACACATACAGTAGAACTGAGAAATAACTCACTTGTTTCCAAAACAACATAAAGCATACTGTTGAATATTTTGAACATAATTGGATTGGAAGACCTTGCTGACTTGGGCACCAATCTCTTCCAATCCAATTGTATACAACATAATCAACAGAACATTTCATATCTCATGGTCAAAATTGTACCAACTAACATGTTTCTAATTTTGTATTGGAAACATTTAACCTTGTTTATGAACTGTACTGTAGAAACCATGGCAAATGGGCCAGATGAGGGTGTGTTTGTGCATGCGTTAGTTCAGGCATGTGTGTGCATGCGTGTATTTGCGTATATGTGTGTGTGCACATGCCTGTGAGGAAGAGGGGGTTTGCATGTGTAGTATGAATGAATGGGTGAGTGGGCGTATGAGCAAGTGAGTGAGGTGGGGATGAGTGCGTGGGTAGGTAGGTGTTGTGTGGCTGTGTTTGTGGATTCTTCTGTCACTAATTCACAATGTTTTCACATCTTAACTACCCCTCTATGAATATTTTTCAGGGTCGGTATTTGAAATCACATCGAGTGCTAGGAGAAATAATGCTTCAGTTTTGCTATCCCAGACTTGACGTTAACGTGAGCAAAGGTGTTAACCACTTGCTGAAAAGTCCTTTCTGTATACATCCAAAAACAGGTGAAGGCAAACCACATTGCATTTGGACATTTACATGACATCTGCTACTCAACAACTAGATTCAGCTTAGATTAATATCAAAGGGGGGGGGGGGGGTGGGGGTTAAAGAAACATTGCTTCTTAAACCTTCAATGTCAAGATTGGTAAAATGAATTAACATTTTTATACCCTCCACTTCATAAGGTGGGTTTTGACTAGGTTTCACTCCTAACACACGTGTCTTAGCACAAGAGGATAGAAATTTGAGCACAAGTGGGAACACAGGAATAGACAGAGTAAGTGTATGGAGCCTGTAATGTAAAGAATTAAGCAATTTTAACACAATTTTAAAAATAAATTTGATTACATTTTCATATTTTAGGTCGTGTTTGTGTGCCTTTAGACCATGAAAAACCTGAGGAATTTGACCCGTTCAAAGTGCCGACTATAAGGTAGGATTATCCATGCGTCCCTAGAACACTCCGGTTAACCATACATCCCTACATGCCCTACAACACAATACTTACCCTACAAGAAATGAGTCTGTTGAATAGCCACTGAGTGTAAATTTTAACCCTTTGACACTTGAATTTGTTCATGAAAATTTAAATTTTCACATAGAAAGAAAATGTCCATTTGCAGACCAAGAGAAGACTATTTTTGAAAATTTACCACTGGAATGACTGGCTCGGTTATCGAGCCAGTCATTCCAGTCATAAGTTTTCAAAAATAGTCTTCTCTTGGTCTGCAAATGGACATTTGTTAAGACCACTGCAGAAGCCATTTTTGGCTGAAATGAGTGTTAAAAGGTGAACTATACATACCTATAACAAAATATACCTTACAAGAAATGAGTCTGTAGAATATTTATTTGACATGTTTGTTTGAAAGCGGCCTCCACTGAATGTAGCTTTGAACAGGCAATTATGGTGCAGCTCGGAAATAACTTAATGTTTCCAAACCAAAAATTTATTTTAATAAAACGTACAGTTGTGACGGTTGAATATTTTGTATTTAATTTGATTAGAAACCATTGCTGACTAAGGCAGCATCGACTTACAATCAAATTAAATCCAGAATATTCAATAGAATATTTTTTACATCGTGTACAAAGTTGTACGAATTAACATGGTTCTATTTTTGTTTCGTAAACATGATAACTTATTTATGAGCTGTACTGTTTGCCTGACAACCCCAAGATCCCTTTAATTTTGTGACCGCAATGCTATAATGATCCAATTCTAAAAATTGTGTTTCCGGAGAATGGAGGATTCCAATTTCTCAGTCAATCTTATGACATCATAATCAACTATGTGATGTGTAGGATGAAGTCGTAATCAATTATGTCGTAAATGACGTAGCTAAGCTCGTCACAATCGCTAAATTGTTGTCGGACTAAGCTATGTAGTACGAATTGCACATGTATGTCTTTACTAATTAACAATTAATTAACAAAAATTTACATTCTTTTGAATATATTGAAAATAATTTGACTGGGCACTGCTGCTGTGCTCCTGACTTAGGTAGCTTGCTGTCATAAGCAGAAACAGCCCCTGGTCAAATTAGTTTCAAAATATTCTGGAAATTGAGATTTAGAGTGCAAGGATCCCCAACATGGGCAAAATGTGGGTGGTACTTACATGTAGCAAGAGACGGGCGGGGCATAGCTAAAACTGGAATCATCCATTACTTGTGCTCGCATGAAAACATATCCTTGAGAGATGGTATGGTTGGCATGAAGAACGTTATATTATTGATGTTTAAAATTCAGAACGTGTTTCAAAGAAATACATAAAAAACAATCCATGTTTATCAAAAGCATTTATAACGGCATTGGTAGAAAATTTTTGATGTATTTGACCAAAAGTGTTACACCGTAATTTATGCATTTAGGTTTCGTTTTTGTTCCCCTTAAATAGTGTATTTTAGTGTTATAAGTTATGATTGAGCCATGCTGTGGCATGTTTGACCCACTGACATTACTATCATTACCAGGTAACCACACACTGTAACTCCCGAGCGGATAAATTTGGTTAAAAAAATTTAAATACTTGTTTATTGAATGTGCCATTTGCAGGCTGAGAGAAGACTGAAAATTTACCAGTGGAATGACTGGCTCGATTACTGAGCCAGTCATTCCAGTGGTAAATTTTCAAATAAGCTTCTCTTAGCCTGCCAATGGACATTCCTTAAGACCACTACAGAGGCTGTATTTCGCCGTCTTCACCATAAAAGGGTTAGTCAATTAACATAATATGTCTATATATTTGTAGTGAAATCTGTGAAGAGTTGAACCAGGTTGAAGAATCTCCTGACGGAACTAAGAAAGGAAAAGGTAACGAGCTGTTATGTGACTATGCATGGAATAACATTGCACTGGTCAAGAAAAAGAAAATGTTTGGTTAGTAGATGTCCATTTGCTGGCCAAGAGAAGCCCAGTTTCAAAACTATAGCCGTAATGACTTCTATAATTGGAATGACTGGCTAATTTCATTCCAGTTATAGTTTCAAAAATACATTGTAGTCCTCATTTCGTGCACCAGAATGACTGGCTCGTTTACCCAGTCATTCCATTGGTCAATTTTCAAAAATCTTAATTTCTTGACCAATATTGACCATTAGATGATTAAACTACATAATTAATTATTATCATGTATAAGAATTGGTTAAATTTTGAAAACTGTTGTGCTGTAAGCTTTTGGAATATTATTGCTGATTTCATTCAACTGCTTCGGACCAAGAACCAGACAGAAGTTTTGTGTCATACCTTATGCATGGTTTCTGTTCCAGATTACAAGAAAACGTCACTCGGACCAACACTCGATACGTTCAACAGATTTCTCATGAAACTGGAGAACACGTGGAAAGGTCGCCTTCTCGAGCAGAGTGGTAGGCAACATAGAACTGTAATAAATATTCTTGTGGATTTTGTTTGACAGAGTGTGTTAACCCCATGTGTGTCAGCAGCTCCTCAAATACTACTTGCATCAATAACCCTTTAACCCTTTCCACTCTGAGGGCAATATTCTATATTTTACTGTGTCTATACCAAGGAAATTGGTGTTCATTTTTCAAGAATTTTGGTGGATGATGTTGCTGTCTACGACAGCAACATCCTCCACCAAATTTCTTGAAAAATGAACACCGATTCATCTTTTTAGGTATTTTGAAAATTTAAAAAAGATCGCTACGGGTTAATAGTTAAGATCTTTCACGAAAATTGTAATTCTTCCTCTTTGAATGCCCATTTTAAGGCCAAGAGATGACTATTTGTATGTAAATTTACCACTGGAATTTACAAACCTATCTTTCTATTGTCCTGCAAATGTATATTTCTTGTGACCACCGCAAAGTTAATGGTAAAGAAAATCCTGATTTTTACAAAGTCAGTGTCTGTCTGTTTGCAGGCCAAGAGAAAACTAATAATTTTTTGGGAATTTACCGCTATTGGAATGGCTTGTTTATCAAGCTAGTTATTTCAGTAATAATTTGTCAAAAATAGTCTTCCTGGCCTGAAAATGGATATTGCTCAAGATCACTGCAGAGCCCATTTTTGCTTAGCTTGGCAGTTAAAGGTCTAAGTTGACATGAGGAGTTAAAAAGGGGACTAACTCCTGATGGGTAAGCTAACTTTTCTTATTCCCCCAGATATCGTCGATGGGGACTATAGAAACGGGTTCCATCCGTCTGTCCGCATTTAGTTTCCGTTCGATAACTTCAGTTAGCTGGAATGGATTCATTTCAAATTTGGAATGTCAACTTATGACACGACCAACTCCTTATGACAAGACCTTGATGGGATTGCATATCGCCGAAATGTGTTCAGATCCACCGGAGTTATCCCCTTGATTTCTTGAAAAATCGTAAAATATTTGTTTATTGTTTAATAACTTCAGTTAGCCTGCATGGATTCAGTTTAAATTTTGGAAATACATCCGTCCTCAGAAATCTTGACTGTGGGTGTGTTTGAGCAAAATCTATCTGTACTCAACAGAGTAATACCCTTCTTGAAAAATAGTACAATATTTGGATTTTTTTTAATGTGGTTGTACTAAAATGCCTGGGTCGGGGATGTGTGACCAGAACTGGTCATTTATTATATAATACTGACTGACCAGTGCATGGAGCTGGCCGAGAGTGAATACTATTGAGTATGTATGATTACTGTATTCTGCGGCTGTAGGAGTAGAAACATCCTACAGCTGCAATCAGTCCTTCTTCATTTTTGCCCACTGTGTCTTGTCCTCAGCCGTAATTCTTAGCTTCCTCGGGTCCATTCTTGACTTGAGTGTACCGAGTCCTGCTGCCTTGAGGTCACCTGGTAGCACACTGACCATTTTTGCTGGCCGACTTTTACAGATGTTATTGAGTGATCCATTTTTAGTTCTGACCCGTGGGTGAACCCATTTCTAGCTATGATCCACCCATATTTTATGCATGTTGGAGATTAATTTATATAATTTGAACCCTGAATTTCTAGAATTACAAATTCAAGATAATTATACAGGCAAGCTGTTGAATATTTTGAAACTAATTTGACTGGTACCTGTTGCTGCCATTGGCAGCAACAGCTCTCAGTCAAATCGGTTTCAAAATATTCAACAGAATGTTTATTAAATAGTAAATTCATTAGACATACAATTTATACATTAGTGGAACTTCGATTTTCATGGCGGTGCCACCCGTCAATATGATTGTGACACCGGCTAACTAGTGACCCGTGTTTGTCATGGTATCTAAATTTTGGATGTCCCAGCGACACTTGGGGGTCCTAAGCTGAAATCCAGGGGTCCTAAATTGAAAATTTGGAGTTCCAAAGCAGGTGTGTGTGTGTGTTGTGTGTGTGTGTGTGTGTGTGTGTGTGTTGTGTGTGTGTGTGTGTGTGTGTGTGTGTGTGTGTGTGTGTGTGTGTGTTGTGTGTGTGTGTGTGTGTGTGTGTGTGTGTGTGTTGTGAATTCATACTGAAGGTAGGATTTTTAATTTACGTATTTTTATTGTTTTTGTGTTCTGTTTTATGGGTTTTTACACTGTTTTAACATAAAGGTTTGTTAATGTACATTTAATTCATCAAAGACTTCTCTGATCTTGCTGGTCTGAAGAACCCTATCGATTTTTGCGCCAAACCGTATAAGGTCAAGGTCACAGTGACCTAATTAATTACCTAATATTGTGTATCCGATTGATAACTCGAGTTCTATTGACATGATTGACGGGATCATTACCAATCTGGTGTGGGAGCTTGTCCTTGGTAGTCTGAAGAACCCTATCAATTTTTGGGCCAAATGGTCAAAGGTTAAGGTCACGGTGACCTAATTAATGATGTAATAGTGCATTTCTGGATGATAACTCGAGTTCAATTGAAGGGATCATTACTAATCTTGGGTAGGAGGTTGTCCTTGGTGCTTCAAAGAACCCTATCGATTTTGGTGTCAACGGTCAAGGTCACAGTGACCAATCTTGGATGGGAGATTGTGCTTGACAGAATGGGGGGGGGGACATTAGCAATCTCTGATTGTCATTCTTGTTTTCAATTGCATTTGCATCACAACACTCACTAACTTACAGCACCGCTCTAGCGATCAGCCGCCAGCCAAAAGAGTGTCCGGATAGTGTTTAGTGACAGGTTAAGAGACAGTCTAAGTAGATTAGAACAACTTGGAAAGTTCTAACAAAAAGCATGAAGTTCAAAATTGTTCGCACCACAGAAAAGCAATTTGCTTCCATGACTACACGGTTTGAAAAGAACGTGCAGAAAATTATGGAGAATCAGCAAATTCTTGGCCAGCCACTTCAAAGCGAGATACAGGAAAACTCCATTAGGAATCAGTAAAATACAGGACTTGATACAAACATTCTAAGGCAAAGCACATTTTCTGTTTTAGCTATGCCCCGCCCATCACTAGCTACGCTCCACCCACACTTCGTCGTGTTGGGATTTATCGATCCCAGAATGCCCTGACAATTAATTTCCTGAAAACTATACAGTTAAGTTGTTGAATATTTTGTAACTAATTTGATGCGCCCAGTCAAATTAGTTTCAAAATATTGGACAGGATATTTATTAAATAGCAGACATACAATTCGTACAACAACGCATAATCCGTCTTCAACTATGCGTTTGTGATGTACTTATCTATGTCATTCATGATGTCATTGATTGTGATGTCATTCTATATGTGATATAGTTGATTATGACATCATATGATGGATGGATACAGTACACGTACATTTGGACGCTTGTTTCAGTGACAGTACCCTCAATAAATCATAATATATATTGAACATGGTTTCGACAGACAATTAATACAAACATTAGCAATAATGAATGTTCATCAAAATAAGACTAGTGCCAGCTTAATACCTCATGTAACTAATTAGTGTCCTATTAGGTTATGTTTTATGATGGTACAGACTACATACTGTACAGGTCTAAACTAACTGACAGACAATAGATTAATATGGAACAGACAAGATGGCCAACTAAATATTATATACACTAATTAGCTACGGTGTACATAAATCAGCAAATTTCGCATACATGCATCCTATTATTCCACCGATATAAATATATGGGGGATATATAATAGCATAAATTGCTTTTTTTCTGTGTATTTGTCTCCATGCTGCTATTTCCCTTTCAACTGCAAGTATCTTCACCAAGATTTTGGTGTGGTGTGTTGCGCTCTGGGCTTTGAAGAAGCCTATTCTTTTGTGTGTCAGCAGGTCAAAGGTCAAGGTAACCCAATTAATGAACTTGTTGTATATAGGAGTAATAACATAACTTCAATACCATCACTACACTTTGATTGTAGGTTCTCTTTGAGCCTCTGTATCCGAAGAACACTATTGATTTTGGTGTCAAAAGATCATGGTGAATTGAGGAATCCAGTTTCTCAGTCAATGATATGATGTCATAATCAACTATGTCACATGTAGGATATCATAATCAAATACATTACATGTAGGCTGATGTCATAATCAATTACATCATGAAAGAAGCAGTTTAGTCTGTCGCAAACGCTTAATAGTCTGTCAAGTCGTAAGAATTGTCTTTATTGTTTAAAACATTCTATTGAATATTTTGAAACTAATTTGACTCGGCACTGCCAGAAACCACCCAGTCAAAGTAGTTTCAAAATATTCAACAGCTTACCTGTATAGTTCTCTGGAAATTGAGATTGAGAGTGTAGGAATCAATCCGATTGATCCCAACACAGGCGTTAGCTTCGTTGGGGCTTAGCTAAAGATGGGCGGGGCATAGCTAAAACTGGATTCCTCCATTGTGTTGATGGGGTTAGTGTTGTGGGTGGCGGGGTGCTAGACTTTTATAGAAATATCAACCTTTAACTGTTTAATCATGTTAATGGTCAAGCCATCTAAAGATGACCTCTGCAGTAGGCTTGAAAATGCTCATTTGCAGATCAAGAAACAACTTTTTGGAAATTTACCACTGAAATGACTGGCTCAATAACTTCAAGCCAGTCATTCCAGGGATAAATCTATAAAAAAATTATCTCTTGGTCTGCACATTGTCTAAGAAGACTAGTATTTTAGTGTGTCTGTCTGTTTATGTTTCAGATTTGAAGAGGGAGTTTTAAAGGGACACTTCCATAGTTGCCATACCACGTGTCTTGAAGACTGAAACATTCTGACGTTGCGGACTGAAAAATCAAGGAAAGCGCTTGAAGGAACATTTGTGCTGAAAATTGTGTTAATTCTAGAAATTAAATGATACAGCTTTCATTAATTCCGTTCTTAAAATACAAATTATAGTACATCTCAGAAATAACTTAAGATGTTTCCGAAACAGAAACTATTAGGTGTACAGTTTTGGTCACACGATGTAAGAAATATTTTATAGAATATTTTGAAAATAATCGGATTGTAAGACATGGTAACAATGTCATCCAATCCAATTATACTCAAAATATTTAAAGGAACAGACCAGGGAACTAACATATGCTCTTGGATGACCACTATCTAATAATAACTTATAGCCCCCCCCCCCCCCCCCCCCCCCCCAGTAAAAAACAGAAAGAAATGCGCTCTAGTGTCTGCCAAGCGAATAAATAATACACGCCCGCTACAGCTGGTCATATAAGCTCAGTTATATTCACGCTTGCTGATTAGCCACTATGTCCTATAGGTAATATACTGTCTAGTTTTAAAACAATTTGACTGAAAGCCATTGTTTCCAGAGATGGTGTCTACATTCGGTCACGCAAATTTCGAAATATTCAGTAGGCATATCACGACCTTGGAAACCAGCAGTGTATTTTGAAATCATTTTGATCAAAACTTGTTGCTTCCACCAGAAAGTGGCTTTCAAATATAACGTTTTCAAAAGGATCAATAGAGAATTCGCAGTAGTGAGGTAATCGCTCTACATAGGCGCCTATAGAGAATACTATTCATACGGCTTACAAAACTATATTCAGGTGTGCTTTCGTTATATTCAGGTATACCTATGCAGTATATTCGCACACGCAGTTAACACACGGCGGAGTGCGAATCACCAGCGAAGGCACTAATTGGCTTCAAGTTAAGCGCTCCTAGATTTAGTATATAATTTTTCTCAAATAATCCTGATTCATTTCCATTTTTTACCGATGGTAGTTTATTTAATATTGTATGAAATTAGCAATAAACATCATTTGTTATCTCCCTTTTCCATTTCTTTAACCCTTTAACATATCGGCCAAAAACGGCTTCTGCAGCGGTCTTGAGAAATGTCCAAGAGAAGACTATTTTTGAAAATTTACCACTCGATAACTGAGCCAGTCATTCCAGTGGTAAATTTTCAAAAATAGTCTGCAAATGGATATTTTTAAATGGGAAAATAGAATTTGTTTAAATAAATTCGAGGGTTAAAGGGTTAACAGTACTTTTTAGTTTGTTTTAGAAACATGTTAAGTTATTTCTGAACTGTACTGTATAAACTAAATTTATCTGATATCACAAAAGGAGGGTGGGGGGAGGGTTTGTATACTTCGAGAACACAAGCCAGCCAAAACCAGCCTCTGCAATAGAATGTCCATCTGCAGGTAAAGAGAAGAGTAATTTTGAAATTTTGCCACTTGGCTGACTGGCTTCAAGCCTGCCATTCCAGTAGTAAATTTTCAAAAATACTCTACAAGCAGATGGACATTCCCGCAGACTACTGCAGAGGCCGATATTGGCCGGCTTGACCATTTAAAGGTTAAATGCTGTTACTGTTTGTATAAGACAAAATGAATGCCAGCTAGATTCTACTAAATTGAATATCAGGAGTTTCAAAACAGTTGTTATTAACATAGTAACATATAATA
Organism: Chaetoderma sp. LZ-2023a; assembly: GCA_034401795.1. Classification (NCBI taxonomy): domain Eukaryota; kingdom Metazoa; phylum Mollusca; class Caudofoveata; order Chaetodermatida; family Chaetodermatidae; genus Chaetoderma; species Chaetoderma sp. LZ-2023a. Next base: position 19,214,190 of record CM067359.1, read on the forward strand.
TCCACCAATCATGGAAGAAGGAATTGTAAATATAATAAACACATTTATATATTTAAAAATCTTTGTTTATTTTTAATATCCACATAGTGAGTAAGTAGTATACAGGTAGCGATGTAGGCTTTGGAAAATCATTACTTAATGTTGTGTCGTCATATGTTTCTTAGGATACGCTGGTCTGATTGATGATAGATAAACAGATCATGTTTACATGGTTGCAAAATTTGACACGTTGAAAACAATATTTTATTTTTAATTGAATTAATTCCCTGGATCTCGGATCCAGCAAATCTCAACAAATGGTTCATAATCTCATGCAAATTCAAGTACTCTAGGACTTTCTTCAACCATTTTCATCTATTTTTTTACCGATCTTTAAAGATATTTTACCATGATTTCACAAACCCCAGTCAGAATAACAAATCTGACAAAACCTACCAGTAATTGCAAAAAAAGAAAGAGATGAAACCACCTAGAATCTGTTCAGTAGGGTCCGCTAGATGAAATATAAAAAATCTAATAAAACTTCTTTAGTGGTACATGTTGAATTTAACATGCCTGCCAAGTAGGTATAATATGGCATATATCTCGAGAACGGATCCCTTTAGACCACATAAATGTATTATCAGTAGAAAGAAACACGCCGCTAATCTACCATAAAATGATGTGTTCTACACCCCATGACCCCTTTATGATATCGCAATCCAACAGTTGACACAGAAGTTCAAGGTTTGCAAACCATTTCTACATTCACTGGCAGTATTTAGTTCTCATTATCTTCCAAGTCAACAACAGAAGACAAAGAGTATATAACAGTTATGGTTCCTGCTCCAGCTGGTCACCAGTGCTTAGTGGGATACCCCAGGGAAGTGTTTTGCAGACAGTACTGTTCGTCTATTATAACCTCAAAAATTAAGTTCGAGGGAATGTAGGAATGCGCCCATTCGTACTGATTGGTTTCCGGACAATAAATTGTGTTTGCCTGCACTGATTTGAACCAGCTTTGTCATACCACTTAGCAATGTGAATACGGAAGCCAGTTTCGAATTCCGTCAATTTGCATCAAATTTACCCGCAGTCATGTACCCTTGAAAGTATAAAATTTGAAAAATTATCTGTTTCCGAACAAAAACTTTTGCCTGCACCGATATGAACCACCTTCGGCATACCTCTTAGTAATACTAAGGAGTTGTCCCCCTTGAAAAATATAAATGTTTATTTTTGACAGTTTCCAGGCAATTACTCCTGTTATACTAAACTGATTCGAACCAAATTCGGAATATACATGTAGCTTAAAGTTCTCGTCTATTCTTAAAAGATACATATCCTAGCTAAATTTATGACTATTTGTTACTTTATGGACACTAACTAACCACAACTGTAGCTGCCACTAGATCAATATTTTCTGGCGACATTATTTCAGACTATTGTCTTCGCCGATGCGGTTGTTCGTATAAAACCATTCTCGTAATGCTAATGCTAGTCACTCATCTGCCCGCTTCCATGGTGAGCACATAGTAAGTGCCTAACATAGTCAATAGTAGTTGTATACTTTCTATGGTGCAAGTGACAACAAATATATGAATAACAAGTTTACTGAAAACTGTTGCAACTTTCCGTCAAATTTTTGTCCATATAATCATCTAATAATACAATTGTCACTAGATAAAGATTTGATAACAATTTGGCTGAAAATCATTGACGCAACAACTTTCAATCAAATTGCTCTTAAAATAATCAGCAGTGTAGTCAACATTGCAACTTTATTGACAATAATTTCTGATTATGGCAGCAACTGCGTTGTCAAATTTTTCTCAAATAATCAGCTGACTTCCTGTTTTGTTTGCGAGCAAGTGCACACACAATTAGTTAGGCCTATAATGTACGCTTATTTCAGAGTTAATTTTGTTCACAAAGATCAACCAGTCTACCAGCATGTGCATGACCCTCTCTGACATGCCTACCGTGTATAGAATAATACGCTTACAATGAAATGAACAGAGTTTTCGAGCATATCCGAGACTGGGTCTCGATTCCGTATATCATATAGGCCTAACTTATTGTGTTAGCTAACAAAAAAGAAAGCCTGCTGATTATTCTGAGAAAAATTTGACAACGCTGTTGATGCCCGAGTAATAAATGACTGTCAATGAAGTTGCTCGAAATATCTTCAGCAGGTTTTGCAACATTGACTGCCCAGCTGATTATTTTGAGAACAATTTCATTGAAATTTGTTTCATCAACGATTTTCAGCCAGATTGTTATCAAAACTTTGCCTAGTGACAATTGTATTATCAGCTGATTATTTTGACAAAAATCTGACGGAAAGCAACATCATTCACTAAACTTGGTATAGATATATTTATTTTTATTTGCACCAAAGGAAATATACAACTGGTATTGTACTATGCTATGCTTACTATGCGCTCACCTTTGAAGCCAGCGAAAAGAAAGACTAGTATTAGCATTACGAGAATGGTTTTATACGAACAATTGACCACCGACGAAGACAATAGAGTCTGAAATAATGGCGGCCGCAAATATATATCTAAAATGTTGGCTACAGTCCAAGTTAGTTAAAGTGCCCATAAAGTAACAAATACTCCTAAGTTTAACTAGGATATATATACACCTGTGCAAAGTTAAGCACCAGCAAAAACAATAGAACGTAGAAACATGATGGTACAACTAGGCTGCCATACTTTTTGTCCCCGCATTAGCTGACATAATTCCAAGTACGAAATGCACATGCATGCATGACTTCACGCCGCTTGATGTCCGTGCGTGGCGGGAAACAGCACACGTGTTCAGTTATGTAAAAGTCCAGTTTGAGGTGTAGAACATTACATACAGATTTAGGCGACAAGATTAGGAATTTTGTGTTCATGACCGTGGTTTATTTGTACAGAGAGAATTAGCTCTTGATTGTGAACCACTATGGCAAGACGAAGGTTAAGTGATCGTGTGAAATGGCAAATCATAGGCATGCATACCACTGGTATGTCATGCAGAGAGATTGGCAGACAGCTGAACATTAACCATACTGTAATCAGTCGTTTGATTGCAAAACATGGGCAAACTAACGAGGTGAACGACAGGCCTAGATCTGGAAGACCGAAGAAGCCTACTGCCCGTGATGATCGAGCCCTAGTACGCCTTGTTAGGAGATCTCCATTCACCAACAGCAGAGTGCTCAGCCAGCAATGGGAAACGCACAATAGAGTGTCAATGTCTACCGTCAAAAGGAGACTGTATGCTGCTGGCATGAAAGCTAGGAGACCTGTCAGACGTCCTCTCCTCACTGCACACCACAAAGAGGAGCATCAGGTGGTGCAACGAAAGAAGACACTGGAACATGAGATCCTGGAGACGGGTACACTGGTCCGATGAAAGTCGGTTCCTGCTTCATGCCACAGATGGTCGAACTCGTGTATGGAGGTCCAGACGCACGGCGTACGACCAACGTAACATCATGGAAGAAGTTCCATTTGCTGGAGGTTCCGTTATGATATGGGGGTGCATCTCATTTGATTGTAAGCTGGATCTGTTGACTGTACCTGGAACACTAAATGGACAAAGATATCAAGATTCCATACTGGATAGAGTTGTGGTCCCTCATTTTGTAAATCATGCACCTGGAACCCACCCTATATTCATGGATGACAACGCCCGACCACATCGTGCTAGAGCTGTGCATGAATACCTCCGCCAGAATGCCATCGAAACCCTACCATGGCCAGCAAATAGCCCTGACATGAACCCTATTGAGCATATCTGGGACATTCTGGGAAACATGGTGAGAAGGAGGGATCCTCCTGTGCAGAACCTACAGGAATTAACAGACGCACTCCATCTTGAATGGCAACGAATACCACAATGGCGTATCAGTCGGTTGGTGACCAGCATGAGACGTCGTGTCCAGGCCGTCATCCAGGCACAAGGTGGATATACCCGGTATTAATAATGACAGTCTCAAACTCGTGCACAGCTGTTAAACTTCGTTTTCAGACACCATTAATGACAATCTAGCCACGTGTGTCAACTGTAGGGCAATAGTTGTCAGTTGTGTCAACGTAACCATATTCAGGCCTCGTTTTCAAGTTCAAACAAAAACATACAGTGTTTCCCCACCATCATAATCAGCATTCCTCTAGTTGCATTATTACCTCTTGCACTAAGATGGATGGGTACATAAATGTTTATGCTATTGCTTTCTTCATAGCACATGAATATACCCTCGCATGTGCGTAAAAATAGGGTGGTGCTTAACTTTTGCACAGGTGTATACATGCAGAGATGAAAGCCGAAAGCCTGTGGTTATCCAACACACTGAAATTTCTCAAGGAGATTGTTGCGAAAGGTGATGCGGTAACATGGTCAGCCTACCATACGTCTCTCCAAGATGACTCTAATGTTGATGATAAGCAGAAAGCGCTAACACGACTCTTACCACTGTACCATGAAAAAGCGCCAACAGCTGCCATGATCAAACATGGCATGAATGCCTCTCAACAAGCAACGCAATTTCTCAATCCAGGCCAAATTCCTGTGATGGCCATGGATGCCCCACTGTATGCGCTGGCTAAATACATACAATGGAACTGGCCTTATGTTATCATATTTGGGGGCCTCCACATTGAAATGGCCATGTGGAGTACATTTGGTGACTACCTGGAGATCTCTGGTTGGACCACTGCACTGACACAGGCATGCATTGCCTCCGCAGGTACAGCAGATTCCTTTCTTCGCTGCTCACATCTCACAATAACACGACAAGCGCACCAAATTACTGCTTTGGCATTGGCCAAGCTTCAAGAAGATGCATTTGCTTCCACATCGCAGCCCCGAACAGATGAAGACAAAGAGATTTGGACAATCGAAATGATCCGAAAGAGTCCAACCTTCCAATACTGGGATACCATACTCAACATAGAGCTCCTGGTACTCATCTTTATAAGAGCTCATCGCGAACCAATTTTCTCACTGTATATGAATTCACTGAAAGCATGGTGTCCTTGGTTCTTTGCACTCGATCATCAAAATTATGCTCCCAGTTCGTATCCGTGACATGGAAAATCTGCCCCCTTCCATCATGGAAGAATTTGCACGAAATGGCCATTGGGTTATTCGCAAGACTACCAAAAGATTTTCAGCCATGCCTATTGATCAGGCACATGAGCAAAATAACGAAATGGTGAAAGGTTCTGGGTGCATAGTTGGAGTTACACAAAACCCATCAGCATTCCGAAAGTGGATGCTAGCAGGACCTGAACAAGCAAGATTTCTACAGGAATTTGAAGAGCTTTGCTGAAGACAAAAAATCACTTCCACCACGAGGAGGGCCTTTCTGTTCAGAAACACTTCAGACAACTAAATTTGGCAGAGACCACGAATGAAATGGGAAATCCTTTTCCCAATGACACACCAGAGCTACTAACCCTGGATAATAGCAATGTTATGAATGAATCTGTTGTCGACACTTTCCGCACTGTGGAAATCTTGGGCAAGAATCAATACGATGACTACCGCAAACCAGTGCTGATAGACTGCACCAGCTCTATTCATAAACCAATCAGGAAAAACTCCCTACGACTTCAGGTGTCCTGTTCCTAAACAGAGAACTAAACAAGCTGACACGATCACAACTCTGAAAACTGAAGTAGATATTTTCTCCAGATTATACATAATAGCTCAGCACAGGGAGACAGATATGGATGGGTTTTTTATGCATGAGAATCATCCATATCCCGCCTCACTTTCTGACAGAGATCAAGTCTGCACTGGAACAAATCTGACCTGCTAACTTGTCTCATTTAAACAACTGATACAGAAACAAGTTCTGCGGACATGCAAGAGCTAGATGATATCGACCTGTTTGTTACTTCTGTTCAGCTGTGTTCCAGAGAAAAATTAGCTAAGCTACAGCCTCCAAGCACATTTGACATTAAATTTCTAGACGGAGCCGCTGTTGTGCATCTACTATCTCAAAATAGAACCGCAACCTTTGATGAATATGCCAATTATAGTTTTCTTCCCTACATCATGAATCAGTTGGAAACCTCCAAAAGAGTGGATGTCGTATGGTACACTTACATTAAAGCCAGTATCAAAGATTGTACAAGGGAGGAGAGAGGTACCAGCATCAGGTGAAAGGTTGTTGGTAAAAACAAAATCCCTGGGAAGTGGCCAGATTTTCTCCGTGATTTAAATAACAAACAAGAACTTTTTGCCTTTCTCTCTGACAAAGTTGCTGCCCATGAATTTTCCCCTCAGAAAGAGGTTGTTATTACATCTGGTCAAAGAGTTATCATCAGAGGAACCAACCACAGCATGCAAGAAAGTGATCATGAAGAAGCAGACACAAGAATACTGCTTCATGTGCAGGATGCTTTGCTGAATAACTCTGCCACATGTCTTGTTCATACTGTGGATACGGATGTTATCGTTATCCTAATTGGGAAGTTTCACCACTTACAAAGTATATGCCCAGCTGCAGACATATGGGTGGCTTTCGGCACAGGGAAATGCTTCACCTATTTTTACATCAATGCAATCAGCCAGGCACTAGGAAAAGACAACCTAATGGCCTTACTAGTCTTCCACAGGTTCACAGGCTGTGATACAGTCTCTGCATTCTTTGGAAAGGGAAAAATATCGGCATGGGATGCCTGGAAGTCATATCCTGATGTCACAGTACATGTTTGTAGCTTTCATGTTTTTGGTAGAGAATCCATTCACTACGCTGGATGTTGATGCTGAACAATTCAAGCTGCTTGAGCGCTTCACAGTTGTCCTACATGATAAAACCAGCCATCTGAACTGTGTTAATGAGACACGCAGAGAGATGTTTTGTCAGAAAAGAAAAACACTGGAAACCATTCCACCTACTCAAGATGCGCTATTGCAACAATCGAATCGTGCTGCTTACCAGGCAGGAATCTGGGTGACCTCTAACCTGCCACAACAACAAGTACCATCACCTGAAGGATGCGGATGGACAATTGACAAAGAAAATCATTCAAGGCTCCCAGCATGGACAAAGATTCCAGTTGCTTCCAAAGCTTGTAGAGAGTTGGTTAAATGTGGTTGTAAAGGCAAAACTGGCCGTGGTGTCAAGTGTGCTTGCAAGAAAGCCCATTGGAATCTATGCAGAGCTGTGCAAGTGCAATTGTGCCAAATAAACACACTCAAATTAACATTGGCATTGCTATGCACATTTCTGTGTAGCGTTTGTGATTGCTAGAACACATTTGATGCAATAACAATAACCATTTTCTTATAGTACAACTTTTATCTAAGCTGTCATTAGTTGAATATTTGGTCGAAATGGCAATATTAAGATACAAAATGTATCAAAATGGTGCATGTTGTGATTTCTACATAAATAACAACATCTGCTGATTTGATTGTTTTTTTTAGATTACACACGTGCCAGTATTCTATTCACTTTTCCAATTTTCCCTATTATTGCCATACATAAAATGAAAATGTCATGTGACAACCGCCAAGATTTACCTAGTTGATGAAATCCTATCAAAAAGGTAATTGGTTGGACCTAGCAAAGTATCACAAAAGGTTTGGTGCTTTTGTCCAGTCTGTCCCCTTCCTTTCATTAAGCTGCCGTACTACTAGCAGTGAATGTAGAAATGGTTTGCAAACATCAAATTTTAGTATTAAGTGTTGGGTTGCGATGTCATAGTGGTCCAGGGGTTAATTCTTTACGTAGATTGTGGGCATATTTCTATCTACTCGTAATACAATTATGTGGTCTAAAATTAACCATTCCCGAAATAAATGCCATAATATATCCGATTGATAGCCATTTTGGCAGCCATCTAGAATTCAACATGTTTCACTCAAAAGATTTTATTAGATTTTCTAAACATCATTTCTGAAACCTAAATACACAGGATAAAAGTGGTTTCATTACGGTTGCAATTAGTGATGGGTCAAACCCTAGATGGACTGGACTATTTATTTAAAGTACAAGCTGAACAAAACCGTTCTTTGCACTGATTTTGAGGAATACCCATCTGCACACCAAGAACTCTATTTTCAGGTTTTACCACGGAAATAACTAGCTTGATATCTGAGCCAATTTAATTATTTTGAGTATTAAAATATTCAGTCATTATGATCTCATGCACTTTTAAAGCTCTTGTACCAGGAATAAAGGTTTCATGAAAATATAGTTTTCTGAGAGATGTTTGCAAAATTTTATCATTTTCATGTCAATGTAATAAAACCAACGAATTTAAAGTCTGTATGCAAACACAATTTTAATAACCATTTATACAATATATTCCAAACACAATCAAAATCCGTTTCACACATATAAATTGTGCGAGCACACAGTAAGAAATGCAAGAGGTAATTGAAAATCCCACAAATCTGGCTAATTTTCATTGAAATTATGGTGAAAGGGAGATAAATGTTGTCTTATAAGAACTGTCTGAGCAAATAAATTAGAGTGATTTATGTCTCATACAGGTGATACATTTTGAGTTGGGAATCGATCAGCGCGTTGGTGGCAGTCTGTCAGGTTTGGAACAAAAGTTGTTTTTGTTATTAACTGAGAGCGCTTCAAGCGAATCGGTGTGTATTTTCTGAAATATTGACACATATGTGATCTATTTATGCAAAGTTATAACAGTCATGTCACCCACACTAAGACCATTGACAAACTAATTCTGAATTCAAATAAGGATTGGGGTAAGGAGAAGCCTGTTGCTGCAATAGACAGTAACAGCACTGTTGCTGCAATAGACAGCAACAGCACAGATTCAAATTAGTTTCAAAATATCCAACGGAATATTCCTTACAGAATTTGGAGTTTCTGGTCTGTGAGGGTTAACCCTTTAACGGCGAAAATAAAATATTCCCAATTGAATGTCCATTTGCTGACCAAAAGAAGACTATTTTTACCAAATTTACCACTAGAATGACTGGCTGGCCTGTAAATGGACATTTCTCAAGAATACCGCAGAGGGCAGTTTTGGCTGGCTTGCCCATTAAAGGGTTAACTGTCAAGGATAAGGAAACAAAGTTATTTGACAAGTGTATATCTTAACCCTTTAATCAAAACCGACATCTGCAGTGTTCCTGGCAAATGTCCACTTGCAGGCTAAGAGAAGACCATTTTTGAAAATTTACAACTGGAATGACTAGCTCGATAATCGAGCCAGTCATTCCAATCATAAATTTTTTAAATTTGAAACATTCTTCTCTTGGGTTGCAAATTGATATTTTCTAACAAAAAATTTAGATTTTGTTGACCAACCTTGGCCATAAAAGGGTTAAATTATATTTTTCACATAATTTACAATTTAGAACCTGATTTATGAATTTACAGCACTTCTATGCACACACATGATTCAGCCAACACCACCACTAGTGACAGATATAACAAGAGACGAGAGAGAACATAAAGGAACACAGGACACTCGCAGTGGACAAGACACTGAAGGATGATGAAAAACTGATTACAGCTCAAAGAAGTTTTCATTTCTTCAGCTGCAGAACACAGTCACTCATCATCGATCTAAACTAACTGTACACCAGTCTTTCTTTCAGCATCTCTCTGGAAGATTAGCTTTAGCGGAGATTCACACAGGGCTTAAGACAATCGGAACATCAACTGTCTTCTACGATAATCTTCCATCGCTTATCTTCTTTTACGGCTTCATTCTCTGGACCGAGGAATGAGACTGCACTAGTCTGACTGCCAGGTGATAAGTACCTAAAACATGAAATGATACGTATGAATATAGCAGATGTTACCACACAATACAGTAACTCATACCAACCAACTCCTTATACGTCTCCACACTCACCAAAAACCCTAACCAAGTATCAGTTTCTTTTCTGAAAATTCTTGACCCTAAACAAAACAAGAGGAACGTTACAATTTCTTAATTCATTGTGATGCTTATTTATAGAGTATAATTATCTCTAGCTAGCCAAGGAATTGTTTTGCCATCCACCTTGATGGGGGGGGGGGGATGGGGGCAGGGCAAAAGGTTCAAGCAGTAAATGTGTGGAATCGGGCACCAATGGCCGTGCAATCTAGTTGGAACTCAACCATCAAAAACAGTTTTCTCTGGGTCTGCAAATGGACATTTCTCAAAAACACTGTAGAAGCCGGTTTTGACTGATATGAGTGTTAAGGAGTTAATGGAATACATTGATAAAGCTTCATGGATAGATGTGTCTTGCTATCCATGTGCTATAAGGGTGTCTTGCCCTCCCCCCCCCCCCCCCCCCACAACAAAAGTGACCACCATCCTGGGGTTTCATTGGGTAATACATTCTATACGTTACCCAAAAATAATAAACAATCACAATGGATTCGGATGAGCTATTGTGGGATTCTTACCGGCTTGAAACATCTATGATATTTAATTTGTCGACAGCAAATATCTGGTCTCTCTGCACTTGTCGCATTTCATCAGTAATATTCTGTGAGAACTGAATAACACCGCGCTGACCAGGAGGAACTGGTTTGTCAATCTAAATAAATTATGTTACGCAAAAATTATGATTATAATGAGAGAGTATCGATGTTAACCACTGTCTCCTGTCAATGTTGTGTACATCGGCAGTATTCATTAATTAGATGGTAACTACATGTAGCTTTGAAGTTATTGGTTTGATTTACATCTATCTAGGCTTGTGCGATTATTACGGTGAGTGATCGTGATCGATTATTAAAAAATAATCGTGATTACTCGATTAATCAGCTTGGATATAAATTACCAAGACATAACAACAAAAGAATATCAATGACGAAAATTGCAATGGTGTTTAGAAAAGTCCATTTGCAGGGCAAGAGAAGACTATTTTTGAAAATTTATCACTGGAATGCCATTCCGGTAATACATTTTCAAAAGTAGTCTTCTCTTGCACTGCATATTGACGTACATTCACTAAGCAAAATGTCATTTTTCATGACCGATCACATTAAACAGTAATTGAAAGTTACGTTTTGAAATATGTTATGCAATTGAAAATATTCACGATTATTCGATTATTTAATTTTTAATCATATAAATTCACGATTTAAAACATAATCGTGATTTTTGATTTAATCATATAATTGCGCAAGCCTATATCTATCGAGTCCTGATTCCAGGTCCCTTTCACACAACATCTAGGCTGCTTTTTATTTCAGTCTATTGTTGGTAACTTCCCCAGCTTTTTACACTGGTACCCTTTTATACTTCTGGATGGAGAGGCGAGTAGCGAAGGAGATTGCCCATGTTTCCAACGACGGCGAGATAGCGCATGGCTCAGGCATCAACCGGGTTCTGCGGTTAAGTAGTCCCGAGTGCTAGCCACTACACAAAGCCACTGCCTCCTAATGGTAACTGGCTTTCATAAAGCACACTGGTTACATTCGGAAATATTACTTTGAAAATTATTTCACTGAATGTGATTGAAGTAATATACACATGTAGCAACTCACTTCAGCAATTGGTCAAGCCAGTCAAAACCAGTCTTGAGAACTATTGTAGACCAAGGAATGACTGTTTGGAATGACTGTTTGTTAACCGAGCCAGTCATTCGAGTGGTAAATTTTGAAAAATTGTTTTCTCTCAAAATTGAGATTTTCTTGACGAGTTCTGGTCTTTAAAAGATTTAGCTCATTTCAATTTCAAGGCAAATATAGAACAGTTGAATATTTTGAAGCTAACTTGTTCATAAGCTATGAGTGTTTAATATTAGGCAACAAACGTCCATTAATGAAGTTGGCTTCAAAATACTCAACAGGAAAATTCTTACATTGTATAAGGAATGTATCAGGAACAGGTGTTGAAAGCTTTTAGTTCCAAATACATAATTTTGAATATTAAATCTTGAAAAGCTTAAATTTAATTAAAGCAGTCTGTTTATATCTAGCTGAGATCTTGAATACAATTTTCTGTTAATTCCAGGTCAAACGACGGAGTGGTCTTGGGAAATGTCCATTTGCAGGCCGAGAGATTATTTTTGAAGATTTAGCATTGGAACGACTGGCTCCGTAAACAAGCCAGTCATTCCAGAGGTAAATTTTCAAAAATAGTCTTCTCTTGGCCTGCAAATGCACATTTACCTGAGAAAACTGAAATTTTTGTGACCAAGTTCAACCATTAAAGGTTTAACCATCTGACTGCTGAGTTTTTGCAGACGACATATTCCAAGAGGTATATCTCTGGACCTGCTAAATATTTTGAAAACAATTTGACTGAGAGTTATTGGTGGATAACCCACCAACAACTTTCAGTCAAATTGTTTTCAAAATATTCAGCAGGTCTAGCATTCTCGTTCATTAAAATTATTGTCTGGTGGCTCGCAGCGGCGAGACAGTTAACACTCACTTGTTGAAAGACGGACAGTTTTGCTTCATTCACATCTTGCTCAGAGAAGCCAGCCTTCTCCACCCAGCGGCCTGTCTGCTCAAAGACATCCAGAGTGCCAAGAGAATTGGGATCTCTGTGGAGGAAAGAGAAATTTTTTCTTTTATTCGTAAATACCGTCAGGCCCACTCAAGAGATCAGCCATCTTTTGACAACAAAATCTGATATGTCTTTAACTCTTTACCACCTAAATTTGGTCAAGAAAATAAAAATATTTGCTTATTGAATATCCATTTGCAGGCCAAACGAATTTTTAATTTACCACTGGAATGACTGGCTCGATTGGCTCGTTTATCGAGCCAGTCATTCCAGTGGTAAATTCCCAAAAACAGGCTTCTCTTGCCCGCAAATGGACAATCCTCAAGACCGTTGAAGAGGCAGAGTTTGGCAGTTGTTGACATGAAAGGGTTAAAATGTCCATGACATGCCACATATCATAATTATATCACATTACATCAATATTTCAGAAGATACACTGGAGCGACTCATTTGAAAGGGTCTTTGTTAACAATTACAAGAGGCCCAAGGACCTGTGACGCTCACCTGGAGCATTAGCATTTGAACAATTTGCATTTAAATAGACATGATGGATTTTCGAATGATTCATGATCGCCACCAAAGAAATTTAGTAGTAAAAATTCTCGGTTGATGCGCTGAAGCCTACCGTCATAGGATCATTCCACCCAAGTTTCGTTGAAAGTGTGCCATTAATTAAGGAGTAAGCTTTAAATGGTTCTGGAAAATTGAAAAAACTAATTAAGTGGTTCTGGAAAATTGAAAAAAATAATTCAAGATGACTGTCAAAAAAATCAACTAACCAAAATTCTGACTAGAAGTTCTATAGCCTACCACTATAGAATCCTTCCAACCAAATTTAGATAAAATACACTAAGCAATTAAGGATGCGTTTTGACAATTTCCGGTAAATCTTTCATAAAATCTGATCTTCACCCCGCCCCCCCCCCCCCCCCCCCCCACCCCCACCCCCAATCCTTGACCAAGCAAATTCTGAATAGATGTTCTGGAGCCTACCATGACAGCGCCATTCTTGCCAAATTGTGTTGAAATCCGCCAAGCGGTTAATGAGCAGAATTCAAGTAAATTTTGCCAAGTGGTTAATGAGTAGTGTTTTGACACTTTTTGGTAAATCTTTCATAAATCTAACATTCCCACACAAAAAATTGATCAATCAAAATTCTGAATAGAAGTTCCAGAGCCTACCACCATCTAGTCAAATTTGGTTGAAATATGTCAAGCAGCTGAGGAGTAGCATTTTGACCATTTCCGGTGGATTCTTCATAAAATCTAATATTTTCACTCAAAATAAGTGGCCCCGTGGTTACTAAGGAAGTCTTTTTATGATTTTCTCAGAAATTTGCAGAATATACAATGCAAGATGTCCAACAAAAACACTAAATTTGGATTGATTGATGGTGGACATGCATGATTTTTTGACAGATCAACGTTCCATGGACAAATTTTAATAGTGTTTGGGCCATAATCACAGCTGCCAAATTTAGGACCAATCAGTTCAGCGGTTCTGGATAATGTCGTTTTCACAGAAACTAGGTCACCTAGGATGGCCGCCGAACAATTTGATAAATCAAGTTCCCTTAAACAAACTTGGCTTAGCTCTTGCCCTAGATGATGTCACATAAGTTTTGAATCGATTCCCCAAGCGGTTACAGAGAAGATTTTGACATTAAAAAAAATCAGGCAAAATCCAAGATATCCGCCTGCCAGATTGGCTGATCAGGTTCGTTTGAACAAACTTGAATCTCTATGCCCTAATGATGCTTCCTGCTGAATATAATTGAAATCGGCACAGTGGTTCTTGAGAGGTCGTGTAAAGAAAAAGTTGATGGACAGACGAAGGACGGTCGTCACAACATAGGCTCAGTTGGTCATTCTGGCCAGGTGAGCTAAAAACACAGTATTGGCCTAGGCCTCTAGACAATATCCAGATTTATATTTGACTTTCCAGGATTTCCATGACCCATACTAACCACATTTAGTTCTAACCTGTATGAGTAGTAGCTGAAAAAACCTGATCTACAAACAGCACCGCCTCCATAAGCACCACCTTTCTCTCTGAAGAACAAGAAACATTCAAAGCCTCTTAGCCAAAGCCAGAATCTATCAATTACATTTAAAGTTCTCATGCCCCAATAACAAGAGAAAATATTTGGCACATAATTTATAGGATACTTGGTGGTTTATGTGCACTTAACCCAGCACGTAAATTCCAGATGACATATTTCTTGTAACTATTAGATGCCATATATTCATTTGACTCTTGTCTTTATGGACTGTGATTTCTCAAACAAAATGGGCCGTCTGCACAGGCAACTTGTCTTTTGTTAGCTATCTCTTGATGTTAGCATGTAGGGTGTAGCGATATTAATGGCATATTCCATACTGTTCTGTGCATGTGTACAAACTTCCCTGCAGAAAATATGAGTAAGTTATTGTATATTTTGACAATATTGCGTGTGAAAGTCGTTGCTGTCAAGGGCAGCAAAACCATTCAGTTGAATTATTGACAAAATAATTAGTAGGCAATGCGAGTGTCACTTCCTACATATTAGATAGTAAGTTGAATGAAAATTGTTGTCGCAACAACTTTCAGTATATTAAATATTCAAGAATAATCATGGATCATAGCTTACAGTTGACATTTTCTGAGGATTTGGGGAAAAATTTGATTGTACGTTGTTGCTGACTAAGCTGAACAATGGAGCTTTCGTTTATCCATCCATCATCTGATCAGAATCTACTACGTGAGGTGTAGGATGTCATAATTAATTACAGCATGACTTGGTTTAATCCATCTTAAACGCTTAATAATCTGACATGTTGTATGAATTGTATGTCTGCCATTTAATAAGCATGCTGTTGAATATTTTGAAACTAATTTGACTGGGCGCTGTTGCTGTACACCCAGTCAAATTAGTTTCAAAATATTCAACAGCTTACCTGTATAGTTTTCTGGAAATTGATAGTCAGGGATCGATTGATCCCAACACAAGTGAGGTGTGGGTGGAGCTAAGCTAGAGCTGGAAAGGTCCGTTAGCTGGCTCGCAATATATCTTTACCTAACTATGTAAGTAGAGTGACCATAGGCCTAGATACACTTTAAAGTTAAATGGATAATGACCATACATGTCATACATGTGAGCTAAAATACTACAACGTCTTAAATTCTCACCTAATCTCTCTATGCAAGAACTTTGATGTCAGAAGTCTGGATAATACCCGCAATCTAAAACAAACAAACAAAACAGCAAGTTACAATTCTTGCTATATATACATTCTCATCAATATATGGATTTGGAATGATGCCAAACTAAATTCGTCCAAGAATCCTGTAATTCATAAAATCCAATCTGCCACTCAAGTTTATTACGTCATAACCAATGGAGGATTCCAGTTTATCCATCAATCATATGACATCATAATCAACTACGTGACGTGTAGGATGATGTCATAATCAATTATGAAATGAATGGCGTAGTTAAGGTCATCATGAATGTGTATATTGGGATCGTGGGAATTTATGGTTCAATCAATCCCAACATGGGCAAAGTGTGGGTGGAACTTAATTAGACATGGGCGGGGCATAGCTAAAAGTGCATTCATCCATTACACTGTAATTGTGAATAGTGAATTCAGCTTTTCAAGTTTACCATCGATCATATGGTGTCATAATCAAATAAGTGCGGGATGACATCATAATCATGATGTCATGAACGACTCGATACAGCCCGTCTTAAATGCTTAATAGTCTGACAAGTTGTACGAATTCTATGTTTTTGCTATTTAATAAACCTGCTGTTGAATATTTTGAAACTAATTTGACTGGGTGGTGTTGCTGCCATAGGCAGCAGCAGCAACAGCATCCAGTCAAATTAGTTTCAAAATATTCAACAGCTTACCTGTATAGTTTTCTGGAAATTGATAGTCAGTGAGTTCAGGGATCGATCGGTCCCAACACGAGCATGATGTGGGTGGAGCTTAGCTAGAGTAACTGAGTTGGGCGGGGCATAGCTAAAACAGGAAAAGTCCATTAACTATAGATACTCAGCATGGAGGTTGATCTGAGGCAGGATTTACACAAAATTGACCAATCAAAATTCTGAATGGAAGTTCTGGAGCCTACTATTATAGTTACTCCAATCAAATTTGGTGTAAATCCATGAAGCGGTTAAGGATGATGAGTTTTGACAATTTCCGGTAAATTTTTCATAAAATCTAAGATTTTGGCCGATTTTTGGAAACGTCTTTAAAATACTTTATCTCCGAAGCCGCTTAGGGGATCGATGCAAACCTCATGAAATATGACCTAGGGCAAGAGCTGAACCAAGTTTGTTAAAGGGAACTTGATTAGCCAAATATTTCGGCAGCCATTCTTGGATGACCTAGTTTTCGCGGAAATGATTTCTTTTCCAGAACCGCCAAATGGATCGACCTGAAATTTGGCATTTTATATACGTTTATGGGTATTCTGATCTCAAATATGTCATTTTCAAAACTGTCGGATAAACGGTTTGACGGCCATCTTGTATCTTTTTCCTGCCAAAAAATCCCATACTAAAGCAATGAGAAATTTAAAATGTATTTTTCTCGAGACACCCTAGGCCGATTTCAAGTATATTTGACATGAATCATCTTTAGGCCATAGGGATCCAAGTTCGGCTGGATTTTGGTCGATTTTTTGAAACGCCTTAATCTCTGAAACCTCTTGGCGGATCGATGCAAACCTCATGAAATATCATCTAGGGTAAGAGCTAAAAAAAGCATTAGGAAATTTTAAATCTCTTCTCGGGAACTACTTGAACGATTTCAAGTATATTTGGCAGAAAGTATCCTGAGAGCATTTTGGTTGATTTTTAGAAATGTCGTTAAAAAAGGAAGAAATCTCAGAAACCGCATGGAGGATCGATTCAAAACTCATGAAACATCATCTGAAGCAACAGGTGAACCAAGTTTGTTTAAGAGAACTTGATTGGTCAAATGCTTCGGTGGCCATCTTGGATGACGTAGTTTTATCAAAAATAACTTCTCCAGAACTGCTGGACGGATCAGGCCGAAATGTAGGAGATATGATTAAGGCCTAAATGCCATTAAAGTTTGTACATGGAAAGTTGATATATAAACAAGAGGCCCAAGGGCCTGTGACGCTCACCTGGATGATTAGCATTTGAAACATTTGCATTTAAAGATACATGTTCCTTTACATTAAACAAGGTGGTGACTGGAAAATTTGACCAATCAAAATTCTGAATGGAAGTTCTGGAGCCTACCATTATAGTTACTCCAATCAAATTTGATGGAAATCCATGAAGCGGTTAAGGATGATATGAGTTTTGACAATTTCCGGTAAATTTCTCATAAAATCTAAGATTTTCACACCAAAAAATTGATCAATCAAAATTCTGAATAGAAGATCTAGAGCCTAGCAACATAGACTGTATCTAGTCAAATTTGGTTGAAATATGTCAAGCAGCCAAGGAAGAGTAACATTTGACCATTTCCGGTTGCTTTTTCATAAAATCTAAGATTTTCACCCAAAAACCTGATCAATCAAAATTCTGAAAAGAAGATATAGACCCTACCACCATAGAATGAATCAAGTCAAATTTGGTTGAAATATGTCAAGCAGCTAAGGAGTAGCATTTTTACCATTTCCGGTAGTTGTTTCATAAAATCTCAGATTTTCACCCAAAAAATTGATCAATCAAAATTCTCAAAAAATTGTCTGGCGGGTACCAGCTTAGAATCCTTCCAGCCAAATTTGGTTGAAATCGGTCAAAACGTTAAGAAGACGCGATTTGACGGATGGACGGACAGATGGATGGACGACGGACGGCCGCCATGGCATAAGTTCACTTGGCCTTTCAGGCCAGATGAGCTAAAAAACATATACGCCATGTATCAATCACAATATAGCATTTTTGGTGGACATGTATTTTGTGTAAATGTCTGAGAAAATCATAAAAAGACTACTTACATGTATTAATGGCTGGGACAATACCGAGCCAGTCATTCCAGTGTTAAATTTTCAAAAATAGTCTTCTCTTGCTCTGCAAATGGACATTTCTCAAGTCCACTGCAGAAGCCGTTTTTGGCTGATATGCGACTTAATGGGTTAAAGGGATGTGCATGAACACATGCATGCATGTACTCACACATGCACGCACGCTCGCACGCACGCTCGCTCGCATGCACGCACGCACGCACGCACGCACGCACGCACGCACGCACGCACGCACACGCTCACGGTAGTTACAATAATCAACCGTAAATTCTTGGCGAGATTAAATAGATTTCACCATCAATGGAACCCTGAATTAGCATCTTTGGTATATCCAACTCTAAAAGGTTAAATCTCTGACAATGGTTCATATTAAATGCTGAGTCAGTTCCCACCACCCCCCCCCCCCCCTCTTACCTGGCAAAGTCTGGGTGTTCATAAGGCACTGTCTGTATACTCTTACTGACATAGTTCACTGAGAATGGCATTTCTATCTGGCTGTACGATTCACTGGCATGGAAATCATGCTCCTGAATAAAGCGGAGAGAATCCAATATGTGTATCAACTCTTTAATGGTCAAATTCTGCCAAGAAAATCTAAATAGTTGCTTGGTGAATGTCGATTTGCCGGTCAACAGAGGACTATTCTTTAAAATCTACCACTGGAATGTCTAGATCGATTATTCCAGTGGACATTCCTCAAGACCACTCCAGAGGCCGGTCTTGGCCGGCTTGACCATTAAACGGTTAATAATCTATAACATGGAATAACAATGAACAGTTGCTTATAACAACGCATCATTTAATGGTCAAGTCGGCCCAAAATGCTATTTGCAAAGGTCATCAGGAATGTCCATTTGCAAGCCATGAGAAGACAGAGCGAGTCATTCCAGTGGTATATTTTCAAAATTATTCTTCACTAAGCAAACAATTTAATCTTGATAAATCTTGACAATTAACCCTTTAATGGTCAAATTTGGCCAAGAAAAATTCAAATATCTGCCTGATACTGAATGTCGATTTCTCGACCAAGAGAATACCATTTTTGAAAATTCATCACTGGAATGGCTGGCTCGGTTATCGAGTCAGTCATTTCTGTGGTAAATTTTCAAAAATTCTATTCTCTTGGCTTGTAAATGGACATTCCTCAAGTTTTGGCCGGCATGACCATTACAATTGTGTGTCTAGATATAATGAAACGAAACAAATCTTAGCATGATTTCATTACGTATAAATTAATATAATTTCTTTAAGTTGGCACGAGTCCCTAATTCAAATTCACAACTAAACCTATGAAATTTATTTATATGGAAGGAAATCATAATATGTTAAGATTTATTTCATTTCATTACATTGAAGTACACAATTTAAGCCTCAAAGTATATATTAATTTCAACAATTTTATTTTTGAGCATTTTGGTGTGAATATGCACCTTTAAATTTAAGCACTTTCAAGTAAATTTGCTAAGACCATGTACTTTTAACCTTTAGAACCCTGAACTGCCAGAATTTCAATTTCAATGTACTATACAGATAAGCTGTTGAATATTTTCCATCTGTGTGAAAATTGATTGTAACCTGACTCTTCCGAAACCCTTGGACTGAATTCAACCAAATTTTGTATATGAGTTATATGATTGTGGAGAGCAAGAAGACTTTACATTTGACTCTTAAATCAGGGGGGAGGTCAAAGCAGTGAACATGGTCATCGACTGCCCAATCGAATTCAAAACAAATTTGACAGGAACCTGTTACTGTCATAGACATCCACAGCTCCCAGTCAAATTAGCACAATATTAATTAAGTTGTAAATTTGGCATTTTGGGTTCAAAAGGGGGGAAGGGCCTCGAAAAAGAAATTCTGAATTTAAGCACTTTCAAGGAACACTAAGTCAAAATTATTTCAAGACTGTCATGTAAAGGCTAGGAGATAACCAGTATGGCCGGTCACTGGACATGGTTACTAACGAGCCTTGCTGGCTACAATGACAAATATCATTACTACATAAAACCATTTAATGGTCATACCGGCCAAACCCGGATTCTGTTGATAACTGAGCCAGTCATTCTAGTATAAAATTTTCAAAAATTTGGCCATTAAAGGGCTAACTCAAAAAATCTTCTACATCACATGAAACACGCGCTGGTGGATAATAAATACTTTGAAACCAATTTGACTGGGAGCTGTACAGTTGCTGCCTATAGCTGGTGCCAGTTAAATTACTTTCGAAAATACTTGCTTACATTCATGCACAGTTGTCTTGAAATTGAGATACTGAAATTCAATCGATTAAATGGTTAATTTTAGGCCTTGCTAGTGAAATCAGTTTAGGTAAACACAGTCAGGAAATGGAGGAATCCAGTTATAGCTACGCACTGCCTATCTCTAGCTAAGCTCTAGCCACGTTTTCCCCGTGTTGGGGTCAATCGATCCATACACCCTCTGAATCTAAATTTCCAAACGAAACAGGTAAGCTTTTCAATATTTTGAAACTAATTTGACTAGGTGCTGGCAGCAACATCACCCAGTCAAATTAGTTTCAAAATATTTAACAGCATGTTTATTAAATAGTAGACATACAATTTGTACAACCTGACGGACTATTAAGCGTTTAACCCCTCTTGTGTCAACTTGTGGTTTATAATGGTAAAACTGGCCAATACTTCCTCTGCAGTTGTTTCCACCCCCCCCCCCTCCCCCGGGGCAGGGGTGGGGAAAATGGTGGGCAGAAAATAAATTTTATCAAATCTGGTCATGTCACATATCATTTTGAAGCTTGTAGTTAGTAGACTACAGTACAACAAATTATTTTGTTCTTGAGTCAATCTGAGGGCAGTGGCCATGGGTCAAATGGGCAATCTAATTCTATATATGTACATGGCTTGGACATTATTTTTTCGCCGAATATTTAGTCCTGGGCCGACTGGGTCCTGCGGCAGCCGGGTCCTGCGGTACCTTAAAAATGTGAGATATTTGGTATCTTCTGATACGTCTTGTTAAGAGGTGTTTTTGACAGGTTTGGGGATTAAAGGGTTTAAATCTACATTTGTGTTTAGTCAGTGTCCATTTGCAGGCCAAGAGGAGACTATTTTTGAAAATTGACCACTGGAATAACTGGCTCAGTTACCGAGCCAGTCATTCCAGTGATAAATGTTCAAAAACTGGGGTGTGTGTGTTAGAACAAAGTTCCAAAGTGGCATGCACATCCTTGTCCACGTATAATCATCCCCAAGGCTTCAAGTTTCAAATGCAAGTCTTTGCTGATTAAATTGTCATTTGAAAAATCCTTAACTACTGCATAATACACATAACCTGGATGCGAATCAGCCATAAAATTATCAACGTTCAAATGCCGAAAAAATGTGGAAAGATTTTGAAAATCAATATATTTTTTATCTGGACAAGTCCTAAGCATTGTATAGAACACATCTGTGAAGTTTTATTCAAATCAGATGACCCTTGTGGGTGCAAATGTCATTTAAAAAACGCTTAACCAAGAAATTATGAGTATAAATTGGATACAAAACAGGCCTAAAATAATTAAAGTTGAACGAAAATTTTTTTTTTTTAAATTGGCAATTCAAATTTTTTTCCATATGGACAAATCCTAAGCATGGTATAGAACAAATCTGTGAAGGTTTTTAAAAAATCTGATAATCCCCCTTGTGGGTGCAATGCAGCAAATGTCATTAAAAAAACAACTTAACCATAGGATTAACATTAAGCTGGACACAAAAATTATTCAAAGTTAAAACTTGAAAAAAATAAAGAAAGATTTCAAAAATCTATATAGTTTTGATGTAAACTAGTCCTAAGCATCATATAGGACACATCTGTGAAGTCTTTAAAAATCGGACGAGCCCTCACGAAGTTGAAAGATTTTGAAAGAAGCAGGTGCAAAGCTGCAAATGTCATTTAAAAAAAACTTAACCATAGGATTAACATTAAGCTGGACACAACAATTATTCAAAGTTAAAACTTGAAAAAAATGAAGAAAAATTCCAAAAATCGATATACTAGTCCAGCAAATGGTCATTCACTGAGCAAAAATTTCAATTTGCTTGAAAACTTGACAAATTAAAGGCTTAGTTGATAAAAGTCGCCTTTTGAGAGCTTTGAGGCGCAGTTGACACACGAGGGGATAAGACACACTCAATCGAGTCATTCATGACGTAATTGATTATGACATCATGTAGTTGATTATGACATCATATGATTGATTATGAAACTGGATTAATCCATTTAGAAATCCACCTGAAAAATAAATACAGTTGATGCTTTGTGAGGCCTCACCTTTGTCAACACTTCATTAGTATGATGACTGCCTGGGATACCGTTGACAAACGTCTTTACAGAATCCAGTGCTTTAGGCATAGCATCGGGTGTCGCGTTCAACATCAGCCTGCAATGAAGAAATAACACATACATATACTGTCCACATATCTCACCAGAATTTCATGTGACTCAATCAGCACGAGAATGAAGGATGTGTGAGATAAGAGGTGTGATGTGAGAAATTGAGAGACAGTCCTGTCACTAGAGACACAGTTAAGAAAACCCGGAGATTTGATGAACTCTTTCACGCCTGAATATACTCACAAAATGTCTTGAGTGGACCGAATTACGTTTCATAATTTTGCGTAAATTTGACATTTTTCTCAAAATACAGAAAAAGGCCTTTTATTGAGATAACTGAAGTATATCTCTGCTATTGCTTCCCATACCGGTCGACTCTGACCAATGCATTTCCATTGTGATATCGGACAATGCTGTGATTATTGATTAAATCTCCATATGACCCGTGACTAGTTTTGCCTGACATTCCCACACCCGATGACTAAGGCAGACAATCATTAACCATTTAATGGTCAAGCCGGCCAAAACTAGTCTATGTAGTAGCCTTGAGAAATGAGCCAGTCATTCCAGTGGTAAATTTTCAAAAATATTCTTCAGATGGATATTCAATAAGGTAATATTTTAAAATACTCTAGTCTATCAGACTATATTTTCAAAACATAGTCCTCTATTCATCCACAAATGGACATTTCTTGATGTTCAGAAGATTAACCTCATGTTAGATTTCTTGAGCAAGTGTTGTCCAATTCCCTGTAGATTAGTAATCACGGCTTGAAGGTCATCCATCTCAGCAATACGCTTCATAATGCCAACCTGAAAATATATAAATGTATAGTCATACAAAGCATTGCAAGCAATACAAATAGCCTCAATTCCCGCTTTGCTGAAATGGCATGTAAGGAATCTGGGCAATTCACTTGTCCATGTCCATTTGCAGACCAAAGGAAGATTATTTTTTTTAATTTATGACTGGCTCGATAACCGAGCCAGTCCTTCCAGTGGTAAATTAATAAAAAAAATAGTCTTGTCTTGGTCTACAAATCTTCTTGAATAACTTCAAGGGTTAAAGGGTTAATCAGACCTAGTCCAATGAATCTATGAAGTTGCAAAGTGATCAGACAAATCTTAATCTTGTTATTATCCAAGAATCACTCCGCCGGACATCTACACACCACTATCATAACCCCCATGCTAGAACCTTGACAGTCACAGAATTATACAATGTCTCTTCATCACTGGTTACTCTCGCTTACAGCACCTGTAACTACAACCATATTACGCATTAAACCAACAAGTGAGATAAACACCTAAGCAAAATAAAAATGATGATATTAACACTGACTATAACTTCAATCAGTTGCAAACCTCTCTCAAACTCCACCCCTCCCACACCTCACCCCATGCACCTTAACCATTTAATGGTCATGCTAGCCAAAACTGGCCTCTCTTATGGTCTTGTGGAATGTCCCTTTACAGGCCAAGAGAATACAATTTTTGAAAATTGAGAACTGAAATGACTGGCACGATAAATTGTATTTTCTTGACCTAAAAATGGACATTCCACAACACCATAACAGAGGCCGGTTTTGGCCGGCATGACCATTAAAGGGTGGTCAGAAACCTAAGCAAGGACAATATAGGATCCATATCTAGGACCGAATCCTCAATTAGACCAAATGCAAGGGCTGCTTCTAACACACCTGTGTAATACCATCACACATCTCAATTAGCCTCGCCGCAGGTGTGAGCGTGCTCGCAGAATGTGTCATTGCGTAAGAGTGACCTGACCCTACTAATGATGTTGCCAGATCAGCCGCGGTCATACGCACAAGAGTCGTTAGTCTAGCGGTGTCGTTGAAGTTTGGCCTGAAAATATCATAGGAATGAATAGAGACAAATGTAACTCCGCGAGGCAACATTAATGTGATATTTAAAATTAAATTATTGTGATATAAACAAAGGAACATGTTTAAAAATTATTGATAAAGAATCTCTATCCTGTCGTGTAATCTAACAGTACAATACATTTTTGAGATGTGTTGACACTTTAAGACTCACACCAGGCAAAAAAAGGTTTCTATAGTGTCTTGATAAATGTCCATTTCCAGACCAAGAGAAGTGTATTTTTGAAAACCTACCACTGAAATGACTTGCTCGATAACTGCACCAGTGATTCCAGTGGTAAAATTTTAAAATACTCTTTTCTTAGTCTGCAAATGAACATTTTCTATGAGAAAATTTAAATTTTCTGGAATAAAGTTGAAGTTATTGAGTTCAAAACTGAACATTAGTCCTGAAATAAAAATCTGCACATTTAAATAAACTAAACGAAATCTAGGATTTCTTTTTTCACGAGAGAGTTGATACTTACCTCCCTAATACTTTTGATATTGCTAAATATTGGCTTTCACTCAATAAACACTCAGATTTAAAACAGTTAGGTGCCCCTACTGGGCAGGGAGTCAGAGCGTAGTCTGGCGGATGCCAGCCCCACCTCCGCGCATGCGCAGACTAGCACTTCCTCTGACTAGATTATTGGCTGACACACATGCAACTATTAAGAGCCTGAAGACCGAGCCTCTGTGGGGTGGAGAGGCCGGGTCCGTATCTAGGGAGGTAAGTATCAACTCTCTCGTGAAAAAAGAAATCCTAGATTTCGTTTATTTCACTTCAAGAGTATACTTACCTCCCTAATACTTTTGATATTGCCAGAATTCGAAAGTGAATCTGGCGGGAGGGAGGCGAGGTCAAAAGACCAGCTCATCCCTATACGCTTTTCTGCGTTTAAGGCACTTAAACTTCTGAAACTGTAAGAAAAAACAGTCAGGATTTGACTAACCATCGGATAACACCACCGATGTATGAGAGATGACCGAATGTCATATGCGCTCCCCCCCCCTCCTTCCTGGGAGGAAGAGTCGACTGACCTCAATGTCCTATACGCTCTCTACGTACAAGTGCCATGTACTACAGGACAGAGACGAAAAAGCTCCATTTTCGTAACTCTCAACAATGAACCACACAAATACACAAACCATCACCATATTAATAACGGGTAATCGTGACAATACAATCAACAACGGACAACACATGAACAAGACTGACCTTGTTGAAAATGGCTGCTGACATCATCTTCCCATTGGTAAAGACTGATGCAGGCCCAAAAAAGTGGGTGTTTCCATAAATTAATTGTGAAATATATAAGTAATGAGGAAAAACCTCCTCAAAAAATATAAACCGATTTATTTTTTCAAAACCGACAAGGCGAGAGGATTAGAGGTGTCACGGAGATAATGGTCTGTAAAACTTGACTCACAGTGCCACTGAGCCACCGACATAATATCATCCACAGGGACCCCATTAAATAGGGCCGTGGATGTCACTACGCTGCGGACACTGTGAGCCTTGGCCACGTCAACCTGCTTCCCGGTGGCGGATCTATGGCAAAACTGAATGCATTCCACAATCCACCTGGAAATGGTGTCCTTAGAAGCCCTCCCATGGGGCTCAATATATGACAACCATAACGCTGACTGGTCGGTGCGCCATGACGCCGTACGTTGTTTGTACCGGCGCAGCGCCCGGACGGGACACCATGCTTTAGAATTAGGATCATATCTAGTTAAAGCAGGCAAAATAATAGGTTGACCTGGATATTTCAACGACTGATTTTTAGCCAAGAAATTAATCCTAGGTAGCAGCTTAAGGCCTTCCCCTGAAACCACAAAACGGTCATCCTCGGCTGATAAGGCATGAATTTCACTCCTACGCCTAGCCGAGGCCGCAGCAATTAAAAACACAGTCTTCAGTGTTAATAGTTTCATAGAAATGGAACTAAGTGGTTCAAAAGGCTTATCACCTAGTACTTGAAGCACTAGCGATAAACTCCAAGACGGAATCACAGGTGGATTCCTTGGTCTTAGATTGCCCATGCCTTTAATTAATACATTCAATGTATTTACTTCATCACTTCCCCTCTTAGCCAAGCAAGGAATAACAGACATTAATGCTGACTTATAACCAGCAATAGAGTTAGGCTTGAGGCTATAGGCATCATAGAGGTGACAGAGGAAATCAGCTACTACTTGAATAGATGAATCCATTGGATCAATACATCTTTTTGAGCACCATTCTGCAAATCTGTTGATTTTATAATTATATGCTCTGGAGGTTGACCCCCTCCTGGCTTTGGCCATAAACATGGCTGCTTGCTCAGAAAAGCCCTCCTTAATTCTAGATTCCTTGACAACATCCACGCAGTCAATCTGAACATTGACGGATTGTTGTGAAGGGCCTTGCCCTGGAAGATAATATCGTCCATCAGAGGCAGAGGAACCGGATTGCAGACCAGAAGGTCCAGCAGATCCGTATACCATGATCGGCTTGGCCAATCCGGGGCGATCAGAAGCACTTGGCATTCCTCTTGTCTGATTTTCTGAAGAATTTTTGGAATCAGGATTGCTGGAGGGAATGCGTATGCATACATTCTCCCCCAGCTGATAGCTAACGCATCTGTTGCGAAAGCGCTTGGATCCGGAATCGGAGAGACGTACGTCGTCATCTTCGCATTCTTCTTCGTTGCGAACAAATCGATGTTGGGTTTCCCCCAATGGTCGAACAGACGATCCGCCACACATTGATTTAGTTGCCATTCCGTGGGTAAAACACTCATCCTTCGGCTCAATGAGTCTGCTAGCAGGTTTAACCTTCCCGGAATATGAACTGCTTTCAAGGTAATCTGGTGATCCAGACACCAACAAAGCAGTTTCCATGTCATCATACAGAGACTGGGCGACTTCGTTCCGCCCTGGCGGTTTATGTAAGTCACAACTGTTGAGTTGTCTGAACGAATAAGAACAATCTTGCCCTGAACTTTCTGTAAGAAATGTTCCAGGCCCAGGACTACTGCTCTTAGCTCCAGTAGATTTATATGTTCCTGTGACTGTTCCAGATTCCAAAGCCCTGATATCGTGGATTCTTCCAGGCAAGCTCCCCAGCCCTCCATCGATGCATCTGTATACACAGTCACCTGAGGGTGGGGAGGGGTTAGCAAAACCCCCGGCAAGAGATTCTCTGTATTCAACCACCATTGCAGGTGGTGAATCAGAGGCGCCAACACTGACACATTCGAGTCCAGCGAACCTGTACTCTGGGTCCATTGTGTCATGAGAAACAACTGGATCGGCCGCCTGCGTAAGGCGGCCTGAGGAATGACTGGTTCCAACGAAACCATCAACCCCAGCATTCTCAAGTAAACCCGTGCCAGGACATGACGACTGTCGCACACTGACTGAATCAACGAGATGAGTATTTGAACTCTCTCCTGAGTAGGATAAACATATCCTGTCTCTAGATCGAAGAACATCCCCAGGTAAACAAACTTCTGGGATGGAGTCAGCTCTGATTTTGGGAAATTGATCATCCAGCCCAAGTCTGTGAGAATTTTCAAAACAATCTCCAGATTGGCGGACAAACTTTCCCGGGTGTGCGCTTTCAACAGCCAGTCGTCTATGTACGTGTGGACTGCTATGCTTCTCCTGCGGAGGTATGCTGTGATCGCAAGAACCACACGGGTGAAAACCCGAGGAGCCGTGGAAATTCCGAAGGGCAACACCCTGAATTCCCACTGTCTGCCCTGGAATGCAAATCTCAGGAAGCGACAGAAACTCCCGTGGATGGGGATGTGGAAATAAGCGTCCTTCAAATCTATCGACGCCGTCCACATCCCCCTCTCCAACCCCGCCAACACCGAGCGCACCGTTTCCATCTTGAAACTGGGCGTCTCGATGAACTTGTTCAATGGCTTGAGGTTGAGAATCGGTCTCCACCCACCGGTGCGTTTTGTTACTAAGAACAGGGTTTTGTATGAGGGAATTTATCTCCTCCTCGATACACAACCTTTGCTCTGGATCTCTCGGAATGGGAGTCCAGACTGGCACCAGAGACAGTCGCGACGGCGGGCCTGTCACCCACTCTGGATGATACCCGACGGAAAGCCATCGCAAGACTAAACGGTCCTGAGTTAACCGTTCCCACTCTTGCATGTGGCCGGCTAGCCGGCCTCCCACCGGCCCACCTAGGGACCGCGGTGGACACGAGGCATGCAAGAGCGGCACTGTCTCCGCCGCCATACACACCGGAGTGGTTCTTACCGCGGTAAGCGTCCTGTCAGGACCGATAACCACGCCCAGATCCTCGCGCGCCCCGCCCCGCCCCGCGCGCACCTCGGTGCGCGGGCGGCTGCCTGGCTGACGGCGGCTGAGGAACCTGCGCCCCCCTCACTGCTGGCCGAATCGCACGCGGCCGAGGCCGACGCTGCGACGGTGGCTGGCCACTGACCTGGCCAGCACCACCTCGAGCCTGCAGGGGACGATACGCCGGGGCCGCGGCGCGAGCGTTAGCACGACGCAGCACATCAAACTGCTCGCGCAGCGCCCTCTGGTTATTCACCAGGGTCACCGTCTCCTGGAGGTGGCGACATCCCTCACCTCCAAAAAGACCAGGGCCCGTCATAGGCGTACGCAGTAGCCTATTGTACAGCTCCTGAGACGGGCACAGATTGTCCAGGGCAAACGTGCGTCTTGCCCTGACACTCCTGGTCACCGCCCGAGTCACACAGTCCAGCGCCAGGTTAATACCATCCTGGATGGTTCGCTGGACAGTGACCGGACTTGGCTGGCGCGATGCGGATGCCGTTACTACCCCCTGTAACAGCTGGGAGACGTGGGACAGAGCGGCAATCGAAGCCCTCCCACTCTCCTCCGCATCACGCAACGCGGTATTCGCCGAACGCAACGCGTTCGCGCACAAGACACCCGTGTCAGAACGGGTGCCTGGCCGCGCATCCTCACCCAAAGCCGCGCGGTCATCCACGCTGGGCTTGGGTACCACACCGTACCGCTGGTAATCCAGGGGCACGATGCGACAACGCCTGGCCACCTCGCGAGGGGCCTTCGCGAGACGTCCACTCGACTTAATGGACGACTCCGCCGCCTTGAACATGTCAACGACATGCTCCGCCAGCGGCAGAGAAGGCATAGCATTAGCAGTCGGTTTCCCAGCTAACCACGGCGTGTGAACACGCTGGCTAGCCGACTGCTCCACGGGCAGATCAGGCCTAACGCTCACCAACCACTGGCAAGCGTCATACCAATCCTCCTCCGTGGCTAACTGCGAGCGCTCTACAAGACGGGGTCCTTCGTCTTCCTCCTGAGCGCAAGCAGTAGAGCTTGACGGCGGGTATGCTGATACACCTGGCAAGCCAGGGAAAACACGCGGGCCTGACAGCACCGGCATGAGAATATCACTGGTTTGACCAGGAGCAGGCACCGTGGCAGAGCGCGGGGTATATATACTCACCACGGGCCCGGCCAGCACCAGCAACACCCTCGGCAAGCCGAGGTATGCGGTACCGCTGGCCATCAGCAGCGCCCTGGGCCACCACCTGAGCCGCGGACTTTACTCCAGGGTGAGTAAAACCGTGGAATAAGGCGCCTGTATTCCCCGCGAGGGGTGCACAAACGTCTTCATCCATGTCCACGTCGTCAGACGGCGACCCTAGCAGGTAATCCTCATTACCCTGGTCAGAAAGATTAGACCCCGGGTCAGCAAAGAGAGCTAACCCGGGCTGACCAGGAACGGTGCCATAGGAGGTACTGGCCACCGCGGCGTGCGGATACCCCTGGACTGATAAGCAGCCCGCGGGTTCCAGCGACAACCGTCCACGGTCCCCTATCGGCGCGGCAATAAGCCTGCTGCCAGGGCCGTGGAACGCCCCCTCTAATGGGGCCACCTCTGGATCGTCGAACAACGGAAGCGGACTAAGGAAAATCGATCCAGAGGCGGGGATTACCTGCTCCGAAGCCGATGACGAGGACAGTAAAGGATTTGGTCCAGGAAGCATGCCACGAAGCAACCCTGGAACCAAATCCTTTATTGTCCTCTTCATCTCTCCCAACATCTCGGTCCGGAAGGCCTCCATATCCACCGCGGACGAGACCTTCCCCTTACCCTTCCTACTTACAACCTCTCGTTTCCGCTTCTTCTTCTTCTCCTCCTCTACCACCTTGTCCGTCGCCTGTAAGCAGCACAAGAATTCGGACATTAACTCGCCCCCCCAGTGCTTACATATGTCACAATTAACAAATGGACCACAAGGGCTACATTGACAGCACAGATGCGGCCAGAACTTATCCAGAAGAAAACGACCACAGGACGCGCAACCCGGTCCCTGAAACAGGGCAAAGGACAAGGAGTATGAGCAACTAGTTAAGCTTAGAAACTCAATCCAACTCAAAGAGAAGGAAAACGATCATAAAGATCAATATACATCAGAAAGCAGCATAGCGCTTGAATTGCTGATAAACACATAGCCAGGCTGATTATGACGTCATTAATCCCGTGACAGGAAAAATTCGATCCCAACAAAACATCCAAGTGCAAGGACGAATTGTATGCTGAATGGATAAGTTGACTACACAACCATCAGATACATATAGATAACTCTTTTCTGGCAAAAATGTTAATTATCTCCCTTTGTTTGTTTACAATAATTAACATCACCACATTATCAATAACTAGATACCTGACACTTTGTATAGACAAACCATCCAACGTGACGAACCGGAGAACTCCACCATCTGCACGCCTCTTAACTCTCTCCACCTCATGGGGAAGGAATTGGATCAAGAGGGCAAAGTGAGAAGACCTTTATACTAGGCCTCCAACTCACTGGACATATTTTTCATTTGGTTAGATAACCTAACAGTGTTAGTAGGAAATGGAACCATGGTGGAGAGAAAACTAACTCTCTGCAACTGTGATGTCACCACCTAGCGTCATACAGACCTGTGGACATAAACAGAAAGAGAAATTAGTCCTAGGTAGCACCGAGTTGACCTAAACCAACTAACTAAGGCGCTTATCACGGTAAACGCGAGTCCCGGAAACACAATACACCGGGAAGAAAACTCGCTAATTTTACTAGAAGTCACCTGATTTAAAGGTCCTAAGTCCTCCTTTGGCGAATTGATACTTCCCGCCATCCAAAAAAGTGACTATCACACCAAACAACACCACTTAAACTAGTTTAAGATAAAGAAAAGCTTCAGCACAAAAAGACATGTGTGAACTCTCTGCCAATAATCTAGCAAAGAGGAAGTGCTAGTCTGCGCATGCGCGGAGGTGGGGCTGGCATCCGCCAGACTACGCTCTGACTCCCTGCCCAGTAGGGGCACCTAACTGTTTTAAATCTGAGTGTTTATTGAGTGAAAGCCAATATTTAGCAATATCAAAAGTATTAGGGAGGTAAGTATACTCTTGAAGTGAAACATACATGTACATGTCTGTAACAATTACAGAACAGAAACGACAATTATTTACGATGTATCCAAAGTCATGAAGATTCTGGTGAATATTTTGAAACTAAATTGGCTGTGAGCTGTATTACCACACTCACCTGTTGAAGATCTCCAACCACAGGTCCAGCATGGTATTCAAGTTCTTATCCAGGCAAAACGAGGAAAACATTACTCCCTTAATGAAAACACATTCAGAAAATTACCCCTTGAAATCCTAATTACCAGAAACGTTTAGATTATTTTTATTGTAACAATTATTCGGATATAAATTTTCCTGGGAGATATGGCAGTCAAATGAGCTTTTTCGTCACTCAGAATGCAGGATATAACAGGAATCTGCAGGATCTCAATCTGGATTCAAATTACTTGGATTTGGATCAGATAAAATTCTATATTTATAGATATTTCAGAAAGTACTGGTCAGAATTGGCTCAAATCTTAACACAAGTCGGAAATCACGATTATGTATTTTAAATTGTGAATTTATATGATTAAAACTTAAATAATCAAATAATCGTGAATAATCTTGATGTCATACATTACTTCAAAACCCACCTCTTAAACTTTTTAAGGCGATCAGTCACAAAAAATTAACCTTTTGCTCAGCAAGTGTTATGTCCATTAAGAGGCCAAGAAAAAATTATTTTTGAAAATGTATGACTGTAATGTCAACAAAGGCATATCAAAGATGAAATTCTCCAATGCTGTTTAGAAATGTCCATTTGCAGGCCAAGAGAAGACTATTTTTAAAATGTTACTAAAGTATGTAACACAGGAATGCCTGGGCTTGATTCTCGAGCCAGGCATTCCAATGTTACATAGTAATATTTTAAAAATAGTCTTCTCTTGGCCTGCAACTGGACATTTCTAAACAGCATTACAGATTTCACCTTTGATATGCCTTTGTTGTTGTCTGGGTAATTTGTACTCAGCCTGATTAATCGAGTAATCATGACTATTCTTAAGTAGTTGATCGTGATCACTCAAAACAAGAATCACACAAGACTATAATAGGATTAATATTACTCAGACGCAGAAGCTTAAATAGGGAGATGATAAGAATTAATATATGTGGTTTTCAATCTCACCTCTTCATAGTTCAACATGTTACTGTAATCCGGACACACCTCAACATCCGCGATTAGTCCACCTGTATACAGCTCAGTCAGGTGCGACAACACTTTGTAATCATGATCACCTGCCCCCATCCTGGTTAAATAAAGTACAGAGTGATATAATGCTTTGAAAATGTAAAATGGACCTTTCCAGTTTTAGCCATGCCCTGCCCATCTCTATGACTATTAATTTCCAGAAAACTATACATGTAAGCTGTTGAATATTTTGAAACTAATTTAATTGGGTGCTGTTGCTGCCTATGGCAGCAACAGCGCCCATTAAATTAGTTTCAAAATATTTGATAGAATGTTTATTAAATAGTTAAGACATACAATTTGTACGTGTCAGACTATTAAGCGTTAAAGATGGACTATATTGAATCATTCATGACGTAATGATTCTGACATCATCATACATGCCACTTAGTTAATTATGATGTCATATGACGTCAGATGATCGATGGATAAACAAGAAACGTGAATTTTCACACATAGACAAGCCGTTTCTATCATGGAGAAGGAGACAGATGCTGCTGAGACAGCGTATCTTGATGGCGACCTGTTGAAGTGAGATGATGATGTGTTCCCCTCATCTGATAGACCGTAAGCTGAACGATATTTATTTAGCCAGCTGGATCTGGCAATGGAAGGATCTGTTACTCAAGTATATGACGTCATACTCAGTCACATCACGTGTAGGCTGACGTCACAATATATAATGCTGCATAGATCTAGCTCGATTATGACTATTACCCTACTGACTATCACAGAATATTTCTAATGCGAAGAATGGAGGGTTGTTGCTTCTCGCTTTCAATATGGCAGGATCAAAATGATATTTAAACTGATAAAATAACAGTCAGTCAGGGGTGTATTGAATGAAAGAAAACTAATGACGTACACTAAACTTTTTAAAAATCTATGCAAAGTTATGTACAATCTTAAGTAGTAATTAACCCTTTCATGCCTCAATATATTTAAGAAATCTTCTGCGTGGACTAAATTAATTTTCAAAATTTTCTGTAAATTTAACATTTTTAAAAATCATAAAAAATTTCTTTGTTGAAATAAATGACCTCACATCTATGCTCACTCCAGACTGTAATGGCCCAGCAGGTCAGCCCATACTTTACCAATGGTATATCTGACAATGCTATGTGATTATAAATTCAATCTCAATATACCCTGTGATGATGGTTTAGCTATATTACTGCACCTGGCAGCTGGGTAGGCTGTCAATCTTTCAAAAGTAACTTCAACTCATATATCGGTGCTGTATTTCACTACACAAATACAATATACAGACAGCTAGTGGCTAAAGGGAGAGCACTCTGCCACAACCAATTTTGGTTCCATTGCCATTGTTAAAGTATAGACCGGTCTGGCCGTTACAGTCTGCAGTGCGCGAGGCAGTCCGGGCTGTTACAGACAGCAAAGGGTTGATATGAATAAACTGGTCTCACCAATAAACTTACATGTAACTAAGTTATTCTACCTAACTTAAGTCATTTGTTCTATCTCTAGGCATCCTGGATGCTTCAGTTGAATCTAAGCTGTCATGCCTCTTAGTTCCTTTCAAAGACAAACCCTTGAAAAAGTACATTCCTCACGAATTATAGGGTATACTATTGAATATTTTGAAATTAATCTGATTGGAAGCCCTTGGTGCCTAAGGCAGCAATGGCTTCAAGTCATATTCTTTCAGAATATGCAACAGCTTTCCTGTATGGTTGCCCTAAAACTGAGATACAGGGAAATCATCGGTGAATGGGTTAAATGAGATGAAATGAAGACGGAAATTCACCAATTTACACTGCAGTAATTATAATCTTCCCCAAATACCCATTGCACCGACATCTCTTCATCCTCCGGGAACCAATGAACACGGTCTCGCCATTTCAATGTACATGGACCTTTACACTAAGAAAATAGAGCATTATACAGGTCCATCCTTGATAAATATAACTCTAGCAATCAGATTTTGCCTCAAAATATATCTACACCATGGTATATGTAAACCTTACACAAATTATATACATGTACATGTACAGGTAGATTGATCTATCTCATCATTTCAGAGTATCCATCTATGGATCTGATGTCATATGATGTCATAATCAGCTACAGTAAGTGGTATGTAGGATGATGTCATAATCATTACATGTACGTCCTAAATGATTCTATTTGTCCCGTCTTTA
Source organism: Chaetoderma sp. LZ-2023a (assembly GCA_034401795.1). Lineage (NCBI taxonomy): Eukaryota > Metazoa > Mollusca > Caudofoveata > Chaetodermatida > Chaetodermatidae > Chaetoderma > Chaetoderma sp. LZ-2023a. The sequence continues at coordinate 19,249,644 of CM067359.1, forward strand.
ATTCTTAATAGTCCGACACGTTGTACGAATTGTATGTCTCTACTATTTAATAAACATGCTGTTTGAACATTTTGAAACTAATTTGACTGGACGCTGCTGCCTATAGTCAAATTAGTTCCAAAATATACAATAGCTTACCTGCATAGTTTTCTAGAAATTGATAGTCAGTGTTCCGAGATCGATCAATCCCAACACATGCAAGGTGTGGGTGGAGCTTAGCTAGAGATGGGCGGAGCATAGCTAAAAATGGAAAGGTCCATTAATTTGCTTCAAAACTGGAAATTCTGTCAAACTTGGCGGGTAGACAGGAAAACTGTCACAAAACGTGTTTCCAAAGCAAAATCTATCATATAAACAAGCCTTCCAGCCCATTCCATATTTATTATATGAGCGCACGTGCCACATTCAACGGAGTATTTTCATTGGCTGTTGGGTGTGTAACCCATTTAAATCGACCAATTAAAACATTGATCGATGTGAGTGTGACGCGTAGGGATTACCACGCGGTACTGTTTTACTACCATTTGTTTACTATGACTTGTCATTCGTGAAACGTCATCGCAAAATGTCATTGTTTGACAGTTTATCAGTCGGCAGCGAAGTAACGATTGATGGCTGTGGCTCTACGATAGTCTTAGAAGAAAAGTGTAGTTTACGGCTGATATCGCCAGATTTTGTGTTTGTCACTATGTTGCTGCGCAATCCATATCTGTTATCAAGTAGTGGTGCGTCACAGCGGCGGTATCGATCTCACGAAAATCAACAATCAGAAGACGGCATATTCCCCCGGATCCAAACATTTCAGATAAACATACATCAAGAGTGGACATACATGTGAACATTAATTGTAAAGGACAATATTTTAGAAAAGCTAATCAATGGAAAATGAAATCCTGACACTGAATCTCACCTTAAAGAAAGATAGATTTGTAAGTGCAGGTTCAATTCCGTTCAACTATTATGCACGGACAAGAGAATTTTTGTGAATTTTAAGTCTTTCAAGGGACTCCGAGATAACTGAAGAAAATAAGGATGAATTTCTTCAAAATGGAATCTAATAATAGCACTGCTTTTTCAAGTAATAAATCCAGTGATAAAGGAATTGAGAGCATAGGTTCAAAATTCTTCAAGATCTGGCACGAACAAGACAATTTTGATGAATTTTAAGTATTTCAGGGGAGATAAAAACCACAGACTCCCGTAGGGTTAGTCAGTAGTTTTATTAACCACATAAACATACTTATCGTTCAATCAATACTTGCTAAATTTACATTTTCAAATTCCATGACTTTCCAGGATTTCCATGACCAGTACTACATTGCACTAATTCTAGGATCGGTAGAAACATTTTTTTGAAAATCACGTATCTTAACTGTCTGCCTGCCGATTTTCTGAAAACCATATTTTCCATGGGGTTTAACTCTGGATATTCAACAGGTACAAAGTTATTGCTCATCCAGATGATTGCCCGGCGGCTTGCAGCAACAAAACAGTTAACACCACTAAACTTACTTTGTAACAATACTGCAGAAAAGTGGAACATATTGTTTCAGTTCTGCTGGTAGCGCTGCCATGTTAGACATCACACGCAGATATGTGACACCATTTGTAGGCTGTTCACTGTACGATATACACGTGTCATCTGAAAACATAACATTATCAGTTCAAATATAGTACATGCGTACAATATATTTCATATTGGTGCCGATGAAAGATGTTTTGCTTAATGTTGTAGTTGTCAGGAATGTGGATGAAAATAAAAAAATTTATTTAACTATTTATTAACTAAGCCGGCCTCTACAGTTGTCTTGAGCAATGTCCATAAGCAGACCAAGAGAAGATCTCTTTTGAAAACATACAACTGGAATGACTGGCTCGGTTATTGCCTAAGCCGGTCAAAAACGGCATCTACAGCGGTCTTGAGAAATGTCCATATACAGACCAAGAGAAAACTGCTTTAGAAAACTTAGAACTGGAATGATTGGCTCGATAACCAAGCCAGTCATTCCAGTTGTAAATTTTCAAAAAGACTCTTTTCATGGTCTACAAATTGACATTTTTCTGAGAAAATTTTCAAGACCAGTCTTGGTCTGCAAATGGACATTTTCTATGAGAAAATTGAAATTTTCTTGAATAAATTCGAGGGTTAAATGGTTAATACTATAATGAGTATATCAGTATCTTCCACCCACAAGATGTTCTTTACTTTAAAAGAATCTGACAGGTGGTATTTTGACCACCTGTCATAAAGAATCACTTGGTTTGGGACCCACAGGTTAAGCCGGTATATAATTATATATAATATCCATGTAAAGATCATCCATAAACATATTAACTCTTTCACTCATAAATTCCCTGTACATAACCTCTATCTCAAAGCAAACAAACAGGAAATCTGTTGAATATTTTGAAATGAATATGACTGGAAACTATTGCTGCTTTAGGAAGCAATGGCTTCCAGTCACATTAATTTGAAAATATTCAACAGATTATTCTATACACCAAAAACGATGAAGTTTTTCAGGGATTTGTCGTTGAAATGCTTATGTCTCACCTACAGATACTGATGAGACTGTTTCTTTAATAATGTGCTTATCAATGTCGGCAATCTTCAGTGTTGGGAGGCAGGAAAGGTCCTCTTCCATCATTTGTTTTTCAAGCAGCTTTAGCCCTAATGATCAAGAGAAAAAGTTGAATCACCAGTCTGTTTCGTAAGCTCACACTACCCTCCTGTTGGAGATGGTAATCTATGGCATGGTAGTTGCTAATCAGTGTTGCATTCTTGTATAGCAAGTTTATGTACTAACCACACTTCCTAAAGCGACCGTGAAGCACTAAGATTAGAAAATATTTAGAAAATTCAGCGACGATCAGAATCGTCTTCTTAAGCCGCCATTTTAATTTAATATTTGCAGGCGCCATTATTTGGGATTCTATTGTTCTCGCTTCTGCCCAATGCTAAGTATAAAACGATAACGCTAATGCTAGTCATTATACTGCTGCCCTCCGATGTGAGCAGATCTATGTCCTCGCTTCTGCCCAATTCTAAGTATAAAACCATAACGCTAATGCTAGTCATTATACTGCTGACCTCCGATGTGAGCGGATCTACCTGTATAGCGTATAGTAGTTCGATTCTTATTGTATATTTCCTATAGTAGACGTGAAACGTGCTAGGCTAGATATTTTTTATAACAATTTGACTGATAATTGTTGCTGGCAATAGCAGAAACAACTTTCCTTTAAATTATTTCTGAAATAATCAGCAGAAAATGCAAATGCTAACGTTTTGGAACAACTTTCGATAAAATGATTCTGAAACCAAGAGACCCAATGGGCCCGTATCGCGCACCCGCGATTATTGGCCACTGGCACAACTGAACAAATTCAGATGACCACTGGAAAAATTTACCAATCAAATTTCTGTGAAGAAGGTTTATCCAAGTTATCCATGTACTAAAATTGGCCCAGTGGTTATTAAGTTGTCTTTTTATCATTTTCTCAGAAATCTGCAGAAAATACTAGATGTCCAACAAAAAAGCTAAATTAGGATTTTTGACATATCTCCATGGAACAACCTCTATTGTTGGCCTTTAGTCCCTAATCACATCTTCCAAATTTTCTCCCAATCCATCTAGCGGCTCTGTTGGTCGTTTTCACGAAAAATATGTCATCCAAGATGGCCACCGAACCATTTGGCCATTCAAGTTCCCTTGAACAAACTTAGATCAGCTTTTAACTGAACTGATATTTCATGAGTTTGAAATCAATCCCAAAACGGTTTCCAAGAAGATTTTTAGACATCTATAAAAATCGGACAAAATATAAGATGGTCACTGGCCAAATTGGCCGGTCGGCTTTGTTTGAACAAACCTGGATCTCTATGCCCTAAGAATGCTTCCTGCCAAATATACTTCAAATCGGTCCAGTGGTTCTCGAGAAGTAGACATTTTAAATTTCCCATTGCTTTAGTGTGGGAGCTTTTGCGGGAAAACGATCTAAGATTGCCGACAAACCGTTTATCCGACAGTTTCGAAAGTGGTAAATTTGACATCAGCATACTAAAAATCCCATATAAAACCAATTTTGATTTGAAAATCCATCAAATAAAAAAATTCAAAACGCCAGCCAAAGGAGCTACATTTTGATTGGTCCAGGGCGGCCATGTTTTTTACCCAACTTCTCTTGAACAAACTTTAATGGTCCTTAGGCCCTAAAGATTTTCCCCAAATTTGGGCCCAATTCATTCAGCGGTTCTGGGGAAGAAAACTAGGTCATCCAAGATGGCCAACGAACCATTTGGCCAATCAAGCTCCCTTGAACAAACTTGGTTCAGCTCTTGCTCTAGATGATACTTCATGAGGTTTGCATCGATCCCGTCAGCGGCTTCCAACTTGGATCCCTATGCCCTAAGGATGCTTCCTGTCAAATATAATTGAAATTGACCCAGTGGTTCTTGAGAAGTGGTATAAAGGAACAGTTGATGGACGACGGACGGATGGACACATGATGGATGGTCACTATGGCATAAACTCACTTAGTCTTTCAGGCTAGGTGAGCTAAAAATATAGGCAAAGATAATTTGCTAAACGCATAAATTTAACGTTGCTGTCAGAAAAATGATATCTATGTCTCGCCCGACACATATTTACAAGTCTATGATAACCATCTAAAAAATTCAATCAATTATCCCGTTTTTTCACATCAAATACGAAATGAAATAGTTGTGACTTAGGCAGCTTTAACAGATTAAAAGATTGAACAACCAACAGATATCAGACAACGGACCGCCTTATACTAGTTGCACGTCAAAATTAAAATCTTGCAAAGAAGTTATTGTTTAGATTGGGATCTATCAAGTCTCTGATTCCAGGTCACATTCACGCCATAGATAGGCTGGTTTATATTTCAGTCTTTTAATAGTAACTTCTCCAGGTATTACACTGGCAACCATTAATACTGATTACTCCTTGGTGGAGAGAGGCAACGAGGAGTGAAGGAGACTGCCTATGTTTCCACCGATTGCTCGTCAGCCACCTGACAGGCAAAAGCGGTTACTACTTTTAGGGCCATGCATGACTATGGTACCACTAGACATTAATTCAGAAAACATTAGACTTTGGCTTGTGATCTCAACACATACAATCATACAGCAGAGTTGATTACCAATAAACATCATTTGTTATTTCCCTTTTCCCTTCCTTTAATTTCATTGGAAGCCATTGCTGCCTAAGGCAGCAATGGCTTCCAATCAAATTAAGTCATAAATATTCAACAGGACATTTATTACATCGTGTTAAAAATTATACTGCATAACATGCTTTTGTTTTTCTTTTGAGAACATGTTAACTTATTTATGCAATGGCTTCCAATCAAATTAAGTCAAAAATATTCAACAGGACATTTATTACATCGTGTTAAAAATTATACTGCATAACATGCTTTTGTTTTTCTTTTGAGAACATGTTAACTTATTTATGCAATGGCTTCTGATCAAATTATGTCCAAAATACTCAACAGACCATTTCATACATCATGATCAAAATTGTACTAACACGTTTCTGATTTTGTTTTGGGAACACGTTATTTATGAGCTTTCCGGTATATCCTTACCTTGCTCATGTAACTGTGTCTTGTCCCGCTCAGTTAACGATTCAGTGACAGACTTCAACTGTACTTCTTCTTTCTCTAACAGCTTCTCCTGATACGACTCGTCTGGGCTCATCGTCAATGTCAGACAATGAGGGTTGGACTGTAAATAGAGTAATCCATTACTAGCCATGCCACGCCCATTTCTAGCCATGCCACACCCATTTCTAACCAATCTAACCCACTTTGTATGCATTGATATTGGAAGCAATTTGAAACCCAACTTCCTAAAATTTAAATTTCAGAGTAACTATACATGTAAGCTGTTGGCTATTTTGAAACTATTTTAAATGGGGGGGGGGGGGGGTTGTTGCTGCCATTCATTTCGCAGGCAAATTAGTTTCAAAATATTCACCACACTATTTATTATATTGGAAATTCATCAACTACATACAGTAGATACAATTTAGTGACACTTTTCGATTTTCATGACAGAGCTATGTCATTTTGCTTGTGATATCAGCTAGGAAATTGAATATGATGTCAAACACTGGAGAAATCCAGTTTTAGCTAAGCTCCACCCATCTCTAGCTAAGCTCTCCCTATGTGTTGCCCGTGTTGGGATCGAATGATCTCTGCACTCCCTGAATCTCAGTTCCCAGAAAACTATACATGTAAGCCATTGAATATTCTGAAACTAATTTGACTGGGTAGCGCCCAGTTAAATTAGTTTCAAATTATTCAACAACATATTTATTAAATAGTAAAATCATACAATTTCTACAACAACACTTAATCCATAATCAATAAAGCATTCGTGATGAACTTAGCTACGTCATTCATGACGCAATTGATTATGATGTCATCCTTCACGTCACATAGTTGTTTATGTCATATGATTGATGGATAAACTGAAATCCTCACTTCAGTGACAGATCAGATCTTTCCATTAATATTTAAAGAGATGTAAATGTACTTAACTCATCTTAAATACCATAAGCTACTGATAGACTATTGCAGACTTTCCTTTTTAGTTATAAAATACTTTATACATGACTCATGATAATTAACTTTCATACGTCACATTAACCCTTTCACCAACAAATCCCTGAAAAAGTATATTCTTTACGAAATAAAACTTAATATGTTGAATATTTTGAAATTAATTTGACTGGAAGTCATTGCTGCTTAAAGCTTTTTCTGTATGGTTGCCTTGAAAATTAGATATGGGGAAATCATTGGTGAAAGAGTTAATGTGGCTTTGTGTGCCAGTAACAGCTTCCAGTTAAACATTTTTCAAAATATTAAACAACTTACCAGTGTGATTGTGTTGCAACAGATAGCATAGCAGCTCAACATTCAAATGATTCACTTTCCATGATGAATACATGTGTGAGAAAACCTTTTCCGCAATTTCCAGGCATTGATTCTAAAGTATATTTGTACTACTTTCAGGTGGAACATATTACCAATCAGCGTGGTTAATAACGATCAGATCCATATTATATATACAGTTCATGATCCAGAATTTCTCAAGTTTGTGACGGGTACAAACAGAGTAGAATGATAGAATTTCTCTACCAAAACCGGGTACATACCCAATCAACTGGGTACTTCTGGGTACACCTATAAAAAGCCAATAAAAGGAGAGCGCAAACAAATGCAGTGGCATCCAGCGTTAATATACACTACAGTTAGCATCAGGACAACCAAGCATCTTACAAGATGAACAGAATATATATTGATCCTAAAGTAAATGCTCTGATTTCCCAGATACTAAACGAAATCTAGGATTTCTTTTTTCACGAGAGAGTTGATACTTACCTCCCTAATACTTTTGATATTGCTAAATATTGGCTTTCACTCAATAAAACACTCAGATTAAAAACAGTTAGGTGCCCCTACTGGGCAGGTAGTCAGAGGTAGTCCGGCGGATGCCAGCCCCACCACCGCGCATGCGCCGACTACCACTTCCTCTGACTAATTTATTGGCTAACGCATGCAACTGCCAAGAGCCTGAAGACCGAGCCTCTGTGGGGTGGAGAGGCTGGGTCCGTATCTAGGGAGGTAAGTATCAACTCTCTCGTGAAAAAAGAAATCCTAGATTTCGTTCATTTCACATCAAGAGTATACTTACCTCCCTAATACTTTTGATATTGCCAGAATTCGAAAGTGAATCTGGCGGGAGGGAGGCGAGGTCAAAAGACCAGCTCTTCCCTATACGCTTTCACGCGTTTAAGGCACTTATGACGTCTGAAATGTGTGAGAACACAGTCAGGATTTGACAAACCATCGGATAACACCACCGATGCATGAGAGATGACCGAATGTCATATGCGCTCCCCCCCCCCCCCCCCCCCTGGGAGGAAGACTAGATGACCTCAATGTCCTATACGCTCTCTACGTACTAGTGCCAAGTACTATAGGACAGAGACGAACAAATTCCATTTTCGTATACTCTCTATGATGAACCACCTCCCACACAAACCATCACCATATTAATAATAATAATAATGGGTAACGTGACAATACAAGTAACAATGAACAACAAATACACAAGACTGACCTTGTTGAACTTGGAAGCTGTCATCACGATTCTAGTAGAGAAGGCTGATGCAGTCCCGACAAGTGGTTGTTACCATTGCTAAATTGCGAAGTATATAAGCAATGCGGAAGCACTCCTCACAAAATTTAAAAAACCGATTAATGTTTTAAAATCGACAAGGCGAGAGGGTTAGAGGTGTCACGGAGGTAATGGTCTGTAAAACTTGACTCACAGTGCCACTGAGCGACGGACATAATGTCATCCACAGGGACCCCACTAAACAAGGCAGTGGATGCCACTACACCGCGGACACTGTGAGCCTTGGCCACATCAACCTGTCTCCCGGTGGCGGATTTGTGACAAAACTGAATACATTCTACAATCCACCTGGAAATGGTGTCCTTCGACGCCCTGCCATGGGGTTCAATATATGACAACCATAACGCTGACTGGTCGGTACGCCACTCCGAAGTACGCTGTTTGTACCGGAGCAGCGCCCGTACGGGGCACCATACTTTAGAATTAGGATCATATCTAGTTAAAGATGGCAAAAAAATAGGTTGACCTGGATATTTCAATGACTGATTCTTAGCCAAGAAATTAATCCTAGGTAGAAGCTTAAGGCCTTCCCCTGTAACCACAAAACGGTCATCCTCGGCTGATAAGGCGTGAATTTCACTCCTACACCTTGCCGAGGCCGCAGCAATTAAAAATACAGTTTTAAGTGTTAACATTTTCATAGAAATGGAACTAAGTGGTTCAAAAGGCTTATCTCCTAGTACCTGAAGCACCAGAGATAAACTCCAGACTGGAATCAGTGGTGGATTCCTTGGTCTTAGATTGCCCATGCCTTTAATTAATACATTTAATGTACTTACTTCATCACTCCCCCTATTAGCCAAGCAAGGAATAACAGTCATTAATGCTGATTTGTAACCAGCAATAGAGTTAGGCTTGAGGCTATAGGCATCATATAGGTGACAGAGGAAATCAGCCACTACCTGAATAGATGAGTCCATTGGATCAATACATCTTTTTGAGCACCACTCTGCAAATCTGTTGATTTTATAATTATATGCTCTGGAGGTTGACCCCCTCCTGGCTTTGGCCATAAATATGGCCGCTTGCTCAGAAAAGCCCTCCTTAATTCTAGATTCCTTGACAACATCCACGCAGTCAATCGGAACATTGACGGATTGTCGTGAAGGACCTTGCCCTGGAAGATAAGGTCGTCCATCAGAGGCAGAGGAACCGGATTGCAGACCAGAAGGTCCAGCAGATCCGTATACCACGATCGGCTTGGCCAATCCGGGGCGATCAGAAGCACTTGGCACTCCTGCTGCCTGATTTTCTGAAGCACCTTTGGAATCAGGATTGCTGGAGGGAATGCGTATGCATACATTCCCGCCCAGCTGATAGCTAACGCATCTGTTGCGAAAGCGCTTGGGTCTGGAATCGGAGAGACGTACGTCGTCATCTTCGCATTCTTCTTCGTTGCGAACAAATCGATGTTGGGTTTCCCCCAATGGTCGAACAGACGATCCGCCACACATTGATTTAGTTGCCATTCCGTGGGTAAGACACTCATCCTTCGGCTCAATGAGTCTGCTAGCAGATTTAGCCTTCCCGGAATATGAACTGCCTTCAAAGTGATCCCATGATCTAGGCACCAACAAAGCAGTTTCCATGTCATCATACAGAGACTGGGCGACTTCGTTCCGCCCTGGCGGTTTATGTAAGTCACTACTGTTGAGTTGTCTGAACGAATTAGAACAATCTTGCCCTGAACTTTCTGTAAGAAATGTTCCAGGCCCAGGACTACTGCTCTTAGCTCTAGTAGATTGATATGTTCCTTGGACTGATCCAGATCCCAAAGCCCTGATATTGTGGACTCTTCCAGACAAGCTCCCCACCCCTCCATCGATGCATCTGTATACACAGTCACCTGAGGGTGGGGAGGGGTTAGCAAAACCCCCGGCAAGAGATTCTCTGTATTCAACCACCATTGCAGGTGGTGAATCAGAGGCGCCAACACTGACACGTTCGAGTCCAGCGAACCTGAACTCTGGGTCCACTGTGTCATGAGAAACAACTGGATCGGGCGCCTGCGCAAGGCGGCCTGCGGAATGACTGGTTCCAATGAAACCATCAACCCCAGCATTCTCAAGTAAACCCGTGCCAGGACATGACGACTGTCGCACACCGACTGTATTACTGAGATGAGTCTTTGAACCCTCTCCTGAGTGGGATAAACATATCCCCTCTCCAGATCGAAGAACATGCCCAGGTAAACAAACTTCTGGGATGGAGTTAGCTCTGATTTTTGGAAATTGACTATCCAGCCCAAGTCCGTGAGAGTTTTCAAAACAATCTCCAGATTGGCCGATAACGTTTCCCGGGTGTGTGCTTTCAACAGCCAGTCGTCTATGTACGTGTGGACTGCTATGCTTCTCCTGCGGAGGAATGCAGTGATCGCGAGAACCACACGGGTGAAGACCCGAGGAGCCGTGGAAATCCCGAAGGGTAATACCCTGAATTCCCACTGTCTGCCCTGGAATGCAAATCTCAGGAAGCGATGGAAACTCCTCTCTATGGGAATGTGGAAATAAGCATCCTTCAAATCTACTGACGCTGTCCACATTCCCTGCTCTAACCCCGCCAACACCGAGCGCACAGTCTCCATCTTGAAACTGGGCGTCTCTATGAACTTGTTCAATGGCTTGAGGTTGAGAATCGGCCTCCACCCTCCGGTGTTTTTCGTTACTAAGAACAGGGTTGAATAGAAGCCCGGGCACCTCTGCGCCGGCTGGATGGCTTCCTTTTGTATGAGGGAATTTATTTCCTCCTCTATACACAACCTTTGATCTGGATCCCGCGGAATCGGAGTCCAGATCGGCACGAGAGACAGTCTCGATGGCGGGCCTGTTATCCAATCGGGACGATACCCGACTGAAAGCCATCGCAAGACTAAACAGTCCTGAGTCAACCGCTTCCACTCTGGCAAGTGGCCGACCAATCGGCCGCCCACCGGTCCACCTAGGGAGAGAGGTGGACATAAGCAGTGCGAGAGTGGCACTGTCTTCTCGGCCTGAAACACCGGCGTGGTTCCCACTACGGTAACCGGCCCATCAGGCCCGATTACCGCGACCAGATCCCTGCGCGCCCCCGCCCAGCACCGCGCGCACCACGGTGCGCGGGCTGCTGCCTGGCTGGCTGCGCCTGGGGAGCCTGCGCCCCCCTCGCTGCTGGCCGAATCGCACGCGGCCTAGGCCGGCGCTGCGATGGTGTCTGGCCTCTGACCTGGCCAGCGCCACCTCGAGCCTGCAGGGGACGATACGCAGGGGGTGCTGCGCGAACGCGCTCCCACCGGAGCACCTCAAACTGCTCACGCAGCGCCCTCTGGTTATTGACCAGAGTCACCGTCTCCTGGAGGTGCCTACATCCCTCACCTCCAAAGAGACCAGGACCTGTCATAGGCGTTCGCAGTAGCCTATTATACAGGTCCTGGGACGGGCACAGATTGTCAAGGGCAAACGTGCGCCTCGCCCGGACACTCCTGGTCACCGCCCGCGTCAAACAGTCCAGAGCCAGGTTGATACCATCCTGGATGGCTCTCTGGACTGTTACCGGGCTTGGCTGACGTGAAGCGGATGCTGTTACCACCCCCTGTAACAGCTGGGAGACGTGGGAGAGAGCAGCTATCGAAGCTCTCCCACTCTCCTCCGCATCACGTAGCGCGGTATTCGCCGAACGCAACGCGTTCGAGCACAGGACACCCGTGTCAGAACGGGAGCCTGGCCGCGCATCTTCGCCCAAAGCCGCGCGATCATCCACGCTCGGCTTAGGCACCACACCGTACCGCTGGTAATCCAGGGGCACGATGCGGCAACGCCTAGCCACCTCGCGAGGGGCCTTCGCGAGACGCCCATTCGCCTTAATGGACGTCTCCGCCGCCTCGAACATGTCCACGACATGCTCAGCCAGCGGCAGAGATGGCATAGCGGTGGCAGTCGGTCTACCAGCTAACCACGGCCTATGGTCACGCTGGATCGCCGACTGCTCCACGGGTAGATCTGGCCGAACGCTAACCAGCCACTGGCAAGCATCCGACCAATCCTCCTCCGTGGCTAACTGCGAGCGCTCTACTAGACGAGGGCCTTCGTCCTCCTCCTGAGCGCCGGCAGTTGAAAACGACGGCGGATATGCTGATACCCCTGGCAAGCCAGGGAAAACATGTGGGCCCGAAAGAACAGGCATGCTAAACTCCCTGGCTTGACCAGGAGCAGGCGCCGTGGTAGAGCGCGGGGCAGACACCGCCCCACCACGGCCCTGGCCAGCACCAGCGATACTCTCGGCAAGCCGAGGTATGCGGTAACCCTGGCCATCAGCACCACCCAGGGTCACCTTCTGGACCGTGAATTCTACTCCTGCGCGAGTAGAACCACGGAACACGTCGCCTGCATTCCCCGCGAGGGGTGCACAGACGTCGTCTTCCATGGCCACGTCCCCAGATGGCGACCCTAGCAGGTAATCCTCTTCCTCCTGGCCAGAAAGATTAGACTCCGGGTCAGCAAAGAGAGCTAACCCGGACTGGCCAGGGAAGGTGCCATAGGAGGACTTGACACCCGCGGCGCGCGGATACCCAGGGTCTGAAGAGCAGACCGCGGGTCCCAGCAACAACCGTTGTCCACGGCCCCTCGGCGCGGCACCAAGCCTGCTGCCAGGGTCGTGGACCGCCCCCAACAAGGGGGCCACCTCTGAATCCACATCGAACAACGGACCGGACCTAAGAAACTCGGATTCAGAGGCGGGGATCACCTGCTCCGAAGCAGATGCTGAGGACAACAAAGGACCTGGGCCAGGCAGCATGCTGCGAAGCAACTCTGGGACCAAATCCTTTATTGTCCTCTGCATCTCTCCCAACATTTCGGACCGGAAGGCCTCCATATCCACCGCGGATGAGGCCTTCCTCTTACCCTTTTTCACACCCTCCTTCTTCGCCTTCCTCTCTTCCTCCATGACCTTTTCCCTCGCCTGCAACGATAAAAACTCAGACATTAGATCCCCCCCCCAATGCTTGCATACATCGCATTTTAGCAACAGTCCACAGGGACTGCAGCTAAAGCACAAATGTGGCGCAAATCTGTCCTTAAGGAAACGACCACAGGACGGGCAACCAGGTCTCTGAAACAGGACAAAGGACGAGGACAATGAGCAAGTTAGTTACGGTTAGAAGAAACTCAAAACCAAACTAAAAGAGAGGAACAGGATCATAAAGATCACTAATCAAGAAGAAACCAGCGTTGGACAAAACTTTAATGTTAATAAAGCGCAAGGCCGATTATGACGTCATCAATCTCTTAACAGAAATTAATCGATCCGCAACCAGCATCCAAGTGCCCGGACGAATTGTATTCATACCTAGAACATCCTCCAAAGGATATTCAGCCTACACATCATCAGATACACCATGATAAAAAATGGTAAAAAATCAGTCATTATTTTTTCAAATAATTTTACCACATATCCTTACTCATATACCTGACACCTTGTATAGACAAACCATCCACCTTGATGCACTGGAGCACTCCACCAAGACTACGTCTCTTCACCTTTCTCCACCTTGGGGAAGGAATTGGATCAAGAGGGCAAAGTGAGAAGACCTTTATAGTAAGCCTCCAACTCACTGAACATAGACTTTTTGGTTAGATAACCTAACAGTATTAGTAGGAAATGGAACCGTGGTGGAGAAAAACAAACCCTCCTGTGCTGAACTGTCCATTAGTCATGCAAATCCATACCTGTGGACATAAACACAAAGAGAAATTAGACTTATAAAGCACCATGTTGGAAAAAACCAACTCAAACAGGCGCTCCTCACGGTAAACACGAGTCCCGGAAACACATTACACCGGGGAAAAAAATCGCTAGAATATCATTGAAATCACCTGATAAAGAGATCCCGTCCCTTCCTCCGGCGAATTTGCCCTCTCAGACATCTTTCTCAACAATATACTCGGTAAATATGACGTGAAATAGGTTTTAAACTCGTGAACTTGCAGCAAAACAACAAGTACATGCGTTCTCCCTGCCAATAAATTAGCAAAGAGGAAGTGGTAGTCGGCGCATGCGCGGTGGTGGGGCTGGCATCCGCCGGACTACCTCTGACTACCTGCCCAGTAGGGGCACCTAACTGTTTTTAATCTGAGTGTTTTATTGAGTGAAAGCCAATATTTAGCAATATCAAAAGTATTAGGGAGGTAAGTATACTCTTGATGTGAAAAAACACAAACTCTAGATCTGCCAGGTAGCCGTCACCCAGAATAATTTTAAATACCTACCTTAAAATACTGAGCAACCTTGTCTTGCAAAAAACGAGGAGTCGACTCCAAAGCAGCTCGAAACTGGTTCACATGATTCTGAATCTTGAGGAATTGAATCGGGTCACCGTCGTGGTTCCAGTTTGACGTCACAGACTGCAAGAAAATTTGAACGTAAAATACAGTACAGCTCAGAGATAATGTAATCTGTTTCCAAACCAAAATAAGAATGTACTGTTGAATATTTTGAACATGGACTGGAAGGTTAGGCATGACAAATAGAATCTCAAACATTCTGGCCATGTGAGCTAAAAATACAAATGGCCATCAAAAATATCTACCCAAGAAAATTCTGAATAATAATAGTTCTAGAACCTACCAGTATAGAATCATTTCAATGAAATTTGAATAAAATACACCAAGCGGTTATGGAGGAAATGCATTTTGACAATTTCCGGTAAATTTTTCATAAAATTTGATTTTCACAAAAAATTTACTCATTAAAGTTTTTCTCTGGAGTCTACTGTATTGATAATCTCCGGTAAATTTGTCATAAAATCTAGGATTTTAACCCAAAAAAGAAGCCTACCTCCATAGGGTCCTTCCAGCCAAAGTAAGTTGAAATCTGTCAAGCGGTTAATGAGGAGTAGCATTTTGACAATTTCCGGTAAATTTTTCATAAAGTCTAAGATATTCATACAAAAACTTGACCAATCAAAATTCTGTATATCTTTGACCGATAGGGTCAAATTAGGTTGAAATCCACCAAACGGTTAATGAGTCTGGTTTTTAAATCAGAGTTGATGGAGGGATGACGAATGACAGTCGGCACACACATCACCTTAATATGACCTTGAGTGTCCTTGACATTTGACCCTAACATCATTGTCTGATGTTGTGTCATTATAAGGAGGCATGTGTCCAAGTTTGGGTCCAGTATGATTAATCAAACATCAGACATAAACAGAAAAGTTGAGCTACACACAACATGTTAAAGTTGAAAAAAAGGATTTTTAGCAAGGTCATAGTCACCTTGACCTTTGACCTTTTTACCCCAAGGTCATTGTGTGATGCTGTGTCATTATAAGGAAGCATGTGCCAAAGTTTGGGTCCAGTATGATTAACCAAATCTGAGATATAAACAGAAAAGTTGAGCTAAACACAAATTGGATTACGCCGCTGCCCCCGCCGCCGGACGGCATGCAGGGTATCGCAATAGGTCGTTTTACTTCGCAAACTTCAGCTAAAAATTAAATAATTTAATAATCATGAATAATTACTGCTGCATAAAATATTTCAAATCCGTCTTTTAATTACTCGTTAATGCAATTGGTCACAGAAATTTGCTCAATGAATGTACGTCCATTTGCAGGCCAACAGAATATTTTTGAAAATGCATCACTGAAATGTCTGGCTCGACTATTTTCAAAAACAGTTTTCTTTTGGCCTGCAAATGGACATGTCTAAACACCATTACATCTTTCATCTTTGATATGCCATTGTTGATATGTCTGGGAAATTTCTCCCCAGGCCGAATAATCGAGCAATCACGATTATTCTTAAATAATTGAGTGTGGTCACTCAAAGCAATAATCGCACAATCCTACACCAGCCACTCAATGGCCTTGACACACCAGGCGATTGCAAAACCTACCAGGAGGATACTGTAAGTATGTGAAGGTAACTATGTCCATACCAGAATTAATCCCAGGCCAAAGTTAGACGTTTGATGTTTAATGCTGAGCTCTATCTTATGTAAAATAGCCTCGATCTTGTCTTGCTCAAATCCTTCTCTGAAATAAAACATCAATCAAACAGGCTTTATCACCATTCAACCCTTTACTGGTCAAGATGGCCAAACCCGGTCATTGCAGTCGTCTTAAGGAAACTATTTTTGGAATTTTACCACTGAAATGACTGGTTCGATAATTATCTTCTCTTGCCCTACAAATGGGTATTTTTTTTATTTTCTTGACATATCTTGGCCATTAAAGAGCTAATGTTCACACATTAACCGTGTAACTCATATCAGCCAAAAACGGCTTCAGCACAGGTCCTGAAAAATTGTCAATAAAGATAGCACAGTTAACACACACCACCTGTCGCGAAAAACATCCCATATATAACTATAACCGCGCCAGACTTTTCAGTCAAATTAGTCTCAACAATCTTCTTGTATGTTTTCAATGAATATTTCAAAGGTGGAAAGGTTAAGGAAATGTCACAAAAATAAAGCTGTTATAGTTTTGTAATATCTCAAGTTCTAAACCTAAAAGTAAACTGATTTGGAGGATTTTTTGTGGGATAACTGAGGCGGGGTGTGGGGGGGGGGGGGGTGTGTGTGTGGAGCAGACCATGATCACATGAGTTTCTTTAAAATCATGTTTTTTAACAAGCATCACCATTTTGTGATGACCATTAAGCTAACTAAGTCCAATGTGAATATGACATCAATACAGATTGGTGCAGTCGCTAGACAATAACAGCCTGCAGCAAAAGCATTTTCAAATTGAACAGAGTCGTCAGTCATTTTCAAAGATTGTTTAAAAGGCTTTATGCTTAGTCCTGAGTAGCTTAGCAGATGCTTAGCAATGAAATTTATATTAATTTATAGATAAATAAGTCATAATTTCTCAACAAATAACATTTTTACTTATTATGGATGGACATAATTGTTAGTATTCAACAGAACATTTCTTACATCATGTTCAAAATTTTACTAACTAACATGTTTCTGGTTTTTTCATTTGAAAAAATTTTACCTTATTTCTAAGCTGTACTGCATACACTTACTTGATCACCTGATCAAACGTATCACCTATGATCTGCTTTACTCGGGGAATGTCATCGCTATGGATACCCTGAAGACCGACAGAAAATGACGCTTCAAATGTTTCTGCACTATAGCTGTAAGATACGAGCAAAGTGGACATAGAATTGTACAGACAGACTTAAATACCACAGTAAATTCAGCTTTCCTTACAATGATCGCCAATATTGTACCCTCTATACTCCCAATGGACGAATTCGAAACAAGCAGTAAACGCTTTCTGCCAGAAAAGACTGTAACCTCTCTAACTAGATGGACCCATCCCGTGTGTCGAGCCACATATCTTTCATGTTGTAAAATATGCTACATGTACGTCCAAACCCCATAAAAATATGAACAAGATTTGCAATTTATTTTAATTATGGTGTAGACTGCAAGCAATGATGGTAAAGAAAAAAGCTGTAAAGTTTTAGTGAATTCGGATACGCATTTAGTGAATTAAATGTACATAAACTTTAACATTAAATTTTGTAACATGCCGTTTGGACCACTATGTTGAGCTATCCTATACTTCACATAGGGTTCAACAAAATTTTTTTAAATTTATGTGACGGAAGCTGTGGTGAAATATTTTCCAGAAGCAGTCAACTGCTTGAAGTAGCACCTTCTCAGTCACTTTAAGCACACTTTTGACACACCCCACAACCCACCCCCAGGGGCGGAGCCAAATGAAATGTCATGTAAGTAAATCACATACCAAATTTGGTTGAATTCCATCCAACAGTGTCAGAGGAGTTGCATTACAATCAATTTAATGACCTTTTGACCCCCATCCCCACCCACCTGGGGGCAGGACCAAATGCAAATGTGCTCATATACTCCACATTGATATGGGTAACTGACATACTAAATTTGGTTGAATTCTGTCCACCAGTGTCAGAGGAGTGCCATTAAAATCAATTTTTTTACCTTTTGACCCCCACCCTTCACCCACCTCTGGGGGCGGGGCCAAATGTAAATGTCCTCATGTACTCGACATTGATATGGGTAATCCATAGAACAAATTTGGTTGAATTCTGTTCAACGGTTTCAGAGGAGATGTGTTACAATCAATTTCCGCAGGTTAAAATTTGACCTTTTGACCCTTCCCCCAACCCCTGGGGGCAGAGCCAATTCCAAATGGCCTCTTGCACTCCGCAATCATAAGGGTAACTCAGATATCAAATTTTGTTGAGTTCCGTCTAACAATTTCAGAGGAGTTGCATTACAACTGATGACCTTTTGACCTCTGCCACGCCTCCCCCCCCCAGGCTCCCCCCCCCCCCCCCTCCGGGGTCGGAGCCAAATCTAAATATCGTCTTGCAAAGCGGAATCATATGGGTAAGCCACATACCAAAAGTTGATTTAATTCCACCCAATGGTTTGGGAGGAGATACGTAGCGTGACGGATGGACGGACAGAGGCGATTACAACATACCCGTGGTTTTTTTAATGTGGGGATAACAACAGCTGATGTTCTGACATATTCAAATCCTTACCCTGATACTGGCGCATAGTCAGATCCAATGTTAGCCTCCAGCAAGGCTTGGTAGAATGGTGACGTCTCTCCGTCTATGAGCAACATTGAGAGAATACCCAGTACAAACGTCTCAAAGCTGTCACTTATACTGTAGAAAAAACATGTGCGACATGCTAGTGAATACATGTAGCTGCGCTAGAGAGCTTTTTAGAAATGCTGGAAAACCTTTACATATACTTAAATCTCAGATCAGATGTCATATGTCCTTAGACATTTGGATCACTAACATGACTAAGATGAGGCATAGAATTAGGTATACATGTATATCAATTTCAACACAAAAATTAAATATGTTGATAATTTTTAAATGTTCAGAAATTTTAAAGGATCAATCACACATAATTTTCAAATTCAAAATAATAAAATACTACATACATGTACGTTTGCAACTATGTATTTTGTTCCACATTACGCAGAACTTTCAACTTAGTGAAATGATACATTTCTAAATAATATACCAGAATTGATACGAAAAGTAATTTAGCCTATTTGGGACACCTATTTTCTTTAGGCTCTTAGGCGGACCGGAGGCTGCAGCCTGTCTGCCCTATGGTCAATCTGCTTCTGCGTCAATTGGGGATGTGTGATGACTGTTTATCACCTAAGCAAGCTAGTAATCCATTGCCTAACACTCGCTAAATGACTACATATCATTTTGCCTCCCACTAGTCTAAGTCACACTGCTTACCGCTAGCACAAGGCACAGCACTTATCGCTAGTGTAAGTCACACCAATGCATTTACACTTTCACTGATAAATTTCTCAGATCTCAATTTCAAGACTATAATATAGGAAAGTTGTTGAATATTTTGAAATTAATTCAAAAAAGCATCCGCTTTTGTTTCTACGAGAATTCTTAATACTTACCAGATGTACTATTATGATAATGTCTATTATCTAGTCTAGCTCAAAATAAACAATTAAAACTCCGCACTCTCCTGGTCCTGCCCATACTGTGTCCGGGAATACCATAGCCGCAGGTACCGAGTCTATTCCCAATCACAGTCAGATTCGTCTTATATTTGCCTTGGCAAACTGCGAAAGCAGCTCAGCCTCACCTCAGCGGGGCGGCTGAGGCAGGGCCATAGTACATCTGGTAAGTATTAAGAATTCTCGTAGAAACAAAAGCGGATGCTTTTTTGATTCTACTTCGAATAATACTTACCAGATGTACTATTATGATAAACTCCGGATTTCGACAGCCAGGAAATGCCGGTGGGAGGAGGTGAGGCTCGAACCAGCACTCATCAACCATCCAACAGAGAAGGTTGTGAAGAGACTAAAACCCTGGCATACGCTTGGGTTCTGCTATCTGACTCATAGAGTGCTAAACTTCCATGGTCTAGACCGCGCTCCCCCCCCCCCCTCTTTTGTCCGCACAAAACCAGAGGGATGTCCATGGGGATGCAACACCCACCAGACCCGTGTCAGCCCCAAGTCTCAGCTAGGGCAGTCCAGTAGAGTGCAAAGAAGCTACTACAACTTCAAATCTTTGAAAAAACTATCAGTATATCGATTAGATTTTCAAATTGGAATGAGTCTCATGTCTGTATGAGAGGATAAATATACTCTTGTACCAGACTATTCACTTACTCAGTCTGGTATTTCGACTGGAAGTAAATATATTTATAGTCACTTAATTAATGTAAACACTCACCATTTTTGAGTGGTCGATCTGTTATTGATCATCACAGGAGCTAGGCCCAATCCACGGTCGTACTCAGTCATGTGCATAGCGCTTGGTCAGTGTAGGCGGAAGGCTTTTGTGATGTGTGCGAAGTAGTGGTCGGACGTGGCTTAGTTTAGGTTCGACAGATTGGCGACGGCTACTGGATTAAGTGTGCTGGAGATGTCTCGAAGGTAGAAATCAGTGAATGACGACTCGGCATGCCATTGTGCTACAGACTCAAAAAGGCATCCGCTTTTGTTTCTACGAGAATTCTTAATACTTACCAGATGTACTATTATGATAATGTCTATTATCCAGTCTAGGTCAAAATAAACAATTAAAACTCCGCACTCTCCTGGTCCTGCCCATACTGTGTCCGGGAATACCATAGCCGCAGGTACCGAGTCTATTCCCAATCACAGTCAGATTCGTCTTATGTTTGCCTTGGCAAACTGCGAAAGCAGCTCAGCCTCACCTCAGCGGGGCGGCTGAGGCAGGGCCATAGTACATCTGGTAAGTATTAAGAATTCTCGTAGAAACAAAAGCGGATGCTTTTTTGATTCTACTTCGAATAATACTTACCAGATGTACTATTATGATAAACTCCGGATTTCGACAGCCAGGAAATGCCGGTGGGAGGAGGTGAGGCTCGAACCAGCACTCATCAACCATCCAACAGAGAAGGTTGTGAAGAGACTAAAACCCTGGCATACGCTTGGGTTCTGCTATCTGACTCATAGAGTGCTAAACTTCCATGGTCTAGACCGCGCTCCCCCCCCTCTTTTGTCCGCACAAAACCAGAGGGATGTCCATGGGGATGCAACACCCACCAGACCCGTGTCAGCCCCAAGTCTCAGCTAGGGCAGTCCAGTAGAGTGCAAAGAAGCTACTACAACTTCAAATCTTTGAAAAAACTAACAGTATATCGATTAGATTTTCAAATTGGAATGAGTCTCATGTCTGTATGAGAGGATAAATATACTCTTGTACCAGACTATTCACTTACTCAGTCTGGTATTTCGACTGGAAGTAAACATATTTATAGTCACTTAATTAATGTAAAAACTCACCATTTTTGAATGGTCGATCTGTTATTGATCATCACAGGAGCTAGGCCCAATCCACGGTCGTACTCAGTCATGTGCATAGCGCTTGGTCAGTGTAGGCGGAAGTCCTTTGTGATGTGTGCGAAGTAGTGGTCGGACGTGGCTT
Source organism: Chaetoderma sp. LZ-2023a (assembly GCA_034401795.1). NCBI lineage: Eukaryota > Metazoa > Mollusca > Caudofoveata > Chaetodermatida > Chaetodermatidae > Chaetoderma > Chaetoderma sp. LZ-2023a. The sequence continues at coordinate 19,271,328 of CM067359.1, forward strand.
AGTTTAGGTTCGACAGATTGGCGACGGCTACTGGATTAAGTGTGCTGGAGATGTCTCGAAGGTAGAAATCAGTGAATGACGACTCGGCATGCCATTGTGCTACAGACATCACCTGCTCTAAAGAGACACCCTTATAAAGGGCCGATGATGCTGCTAGTGCTCGGACCTCATGGGCATTCGCACGATCAATCTGCTTTCCTGTAGCGATCTTGTGCGACATCTGAATAGCATCAACTATCCAACGAGAAATAGTATCTTTCGAAGCACGTAAATGGGGAGCTTTGAGACATAACCACAGAGATTTCGGGTCGTCTCTCCACTCAGAAGTACGTTTCTTATACATCTTAAGACATCTGACAGGACACCAAGCACAAGAATTTGGGTCATGTCTAGTTAAACTTGGCAAATTGATCGGCTGTCCTGGATATTTAAGTGACTGATTCTTTGCCAGGAAACAAAGACGTGGAAGTAATCTTAAACCTTCACCCGTGACGACAAAACGGTCTTGTTCGGCAGAAAGCGCATGGATCTCGCTTCTCCTTCTCGCCGACGCTGCTGCAACCAAGAAAACTGATTTAATAGTTAACAGTTTAATGTCAATAGTTCTAATCGGTTCAAAGGGAGCATGCCCTAAAACCTGTAGAACAAGAGATAGATTCCATGACGGGATAGGAATTGGCTGTCTAGGTCGCAGATTGCTCATTCCTTTAATAACTTCATTCAAGGTGTCATTCTCTACTCCCCCAATGGTGAGACTAGGAATGACAGAAGCTAATGCAGACTTATATGCTGCTAGGGTAGAAGGTACAAGTTTGTCAACTTCGTATAAATGACAGATAAAGTCTGCTACGTGTTGAACAGATGCAGAAAAGGGATCAATATCTCTTCTCTCACACCACTGTGCAAATTTGTTGATTCTATAATTATATGTTTTTGTGGTAGAAACTCTTCTGGCCGAAGCAACAAACTTCGCTGCTTGCTCAGAAAAGCCACCCTCAATTGCACGCTGCTTGACAACATCCATGCAGTCAATTTGAACATTTCTGGTCTGTCGTGAAGGTACAGACCCTTGTTCTGAGAGATTACATCTCTTGTGTCTGGAAGAGGGATTGGACTGCAGACCAGAAGGTCCAGCAGATCCGTAAACCATGATCGGCCTGGCCAATAAGGAGCGATCAGTAGTACTTGGCACATCCCCTCTCTTATCTTTGCCAGAACTTTCGGGATGAGAATTGTTGGAGGATACGCATACGCGTACATTCCCTTCCAACTTATCGCCAGTGCGTCTACTGCTAGAGCCAACGGGTCCGGGATCGGTGACACGTACGTGACCATCTTTGCGTTTGACTTCATCGCAAATAGGTCGACATTCGGCTTGCCCCATTGTTTGAATAGAACCTCTGCTACCACTTGGTTGAGCTGCCATTCTGTCGGACGACAAACCGTCCTTCGACTGAGAGCATCCGCTAAGATGTTCAATCTTCCTGGAATGTGTGCTGCCCGAAGAATAATATTACTCTCTTGGCACCACAGCAGAAGGTTCCAAACCATCATACACAACTCCGGTGATCTTGTCCCGCCTTGGCGGTTTAAATAAGACACCACTGTTGAGTTGTCTGTCCTTACTAGGACAATTTTGTCTTGAACTCGACCCTCGAACTTCTGCAGTGCTAATACCACCGCTAATAGCTCGAGTACATTGATATGTTTCTGCGCATTGGTCCGATCCCATTCCCCTGACACTGACTGATTGTCCAATACCGCTCCCCAACCTGTCAACGACGCATCCGTGAACATGCACATCTGAGGTTGAGGAGGTTGTAGAGGAACACCTCGCAGGAGATTCTGTTCCGACAACCACCACTGAAGGTGGAATATCAATGGTTCTTTCACTGGTATTCTCAGAGATAACGGATCTGTTCTCTGTGACCAGAACGACATCAAATACATCTGAATCGGCCTGCGCCTGAGCGCCGCATATGGCACCACCTTCTCCAGAGATACTAGCAAACCGAGTATTCTGAGAAATTGACGTGCCGTCAGATAGGCTCCTAGAGAAACTGACTCCAATACTGCAAACAGGCTTCTGACTCTGCTCTCCGCCGGAAAAGCTACGCCGTCCCTGAGATTGAAAAAAATTCCCAGATAAACAAACTCCTGGGATGGAGTCAGTTCTGATTTCTCTAGATTCACAATCCATCCTAGCTTCTTCAATAAGTCTAGGACTACCTCCAGATTGCTGCGCAGAGTGACTGGATTCCCCGCCTTTAGCAGCCAGTCGTCTATGTAAGTGTGAACAGCTATGTTTCTCCTGCGAAGTAAAGAAGTCATGGCGAGAACCACCTTGGTGAAGACCCTCGGAGCCGTGGTCAGGCCGAATGGAAGAGCATTGAATTCCCAAACATTGTCTTGGAATGCAAATCGCAGGTACTTCTGAAAGGGAATTGACATTGGAATATGAAAATAAGCATCCTTCAGATCTATTGATACCGCCCACATGCCTTTCCTGAGACCTGCCATCACAGCTGCTACCGTCTCCATCTGAAACCTGGGAGAAAGAATAAATTTGTTCAACGGTTTGAGATTGAGAATTGGTCTCCACCCTCCGGTACGCTTCGGAACTAGGAACATAATCGAATAGAAGCCCAGTGATGACTGATCGGCTACCAGGTGAATCGCCTTCTTCAGACGAAGCGATTCTATCTCTGACTGAATGGCAACTAGACGGTCTAATTCCCTTGGAATAGGAGTCCATATTGGAGTCGAGGTTAACGGAACTAACGATTGATGGATGAGCCAGTCCGGATCGTAGCCGTTTCTTATCCACTGACAGACTAAATAGTCGCGCACGACCTGTTCCCATTGGCTTAGGAATAGCTGAAGTCTGCCTCCGACGGAAGGAATCTGCACACAGTTGTCGGTCGAGATTAGCCGACAAGACGCTACATCGCTCGGGTGAAGATTCTCGACTCCATTTGTTCCCAAAGCCGCCGGTATTGATTCCGCCGGAAACCCGTCAGGAACAAGCCCCACGGCCGCCCCGCGGCTTCTTGTGGTATGACGGTCCGGAACCGCCGCCGCGACTATCCTTACGGTAGCCGCCACGGCCCGAACCGCCACCCTTCCTGTCGTCCTCATACGGCCTCTTACTAGAGGGCTTGTATGTGGACGAACGGCCAGGTCCTTGCGCTCCGGATGGCCTATGGGCATCACGGGCAGAAGGACGGAAGGGCGATCTAGGACGCTGCCTCTGCTGGTCCTGTCTGTGTTGACGGTAGGACTGTTGCGGCTGAGTCCTCTTGGTCGACTTCCACGACTTGCCGACCACCTCTTGCTCCGCCACCATCGATGCCACTTTAGAGAGCGCTTGTCGTGCCGAGCCGCCGAACAAGCCTGGACCAATGAAAGGCGCAGAAGATAACGCTGCCCTCATTTCCGGTCCTGGTTCCACACAATCGAGAACCATTCTCCGTCGCTCTGCTAAAGTTCTTGTGATCACCCTGGCCAGGCAATCCTGAGACAGGCGCATGGTGTCCCGAACAACTCCGGGAGCAGCCTCTGGCACCTGTCCGCCTTCCGCCGTGCAGTCCAGCATACCCTGCAGGACGGTACACCCGTGCGACAGCGCAGCCATGGCCGCCCTAGCCGCATCTTCAATGAGCGTGAGCTCATTAAACGGGTCTTTGTTGGTCTGGGAAACCAAGGGACGTGACCGCCCCTTGGCCTTCCCAGCCAACGGCCTATTCAGCGCCTCACGTTCCGCAACGGAAAGCCGTGGAACCCTGGCGTATTGATGATAGGCCTGCTCCGGAAAACGGACCCTACTCCTTATCCCCTTCGGGGCCTTGGGCAATGCATAGTCTGGCTGAACCAGACGATATGCCGCAACTTCCAACATGTCAGAAGTCTGCGAGTCCAAGGGGAGTGTAGGCATGGCCGAAGAGCCACTGGACAGAGCGCTAGCCGCACGCTCTGACATCCGCTCCATCGCCGGATCGCGCTGAGATCCGAGATCCGATGCCAACCCGAGACGATTGGTCATCCATCCTAGGACCTGCACCCATTCAGCCTCGGCGCAGAAAGCGGAATCGTCCATTAAAGAGCTTCCGTTTTCATCTTCCCTCTCACCCTTAGATGAGAGGGCCACCGACGATCCATGCTGAGCGCTACGATAAACGTCTCTGCCAGGACAGAGCGCATCCGTAGCGCGACTACCGGCGGCACCAGTATCCAACGACCCGTCGGATACGGATTCTCCGCAGTCCATCGGCTCCAACACGGGATCCGGGACTACGACCGCCTTAATCACGGCTGGCACGGTAACTCCGATAGGAGCCGCACCCAACGCCGTCGGGATAGCCGTCGGAACCGCAAACCACGGCTCCGCCGGCATATCCGGTTGCACAAGTGACGGATGAAAAATGCCCGACGGAACGTCGACATCACCATCCGCCTGGCAAACCCGTACAAATCCCGAGGGAGACCCCTGGGACGTACTCGGCATTGCCGACATTGAAAGATCCGGCATGCCGGAATCTTCCATCAACAGGAACTCTTCTTCCTCTGCCGACGGCTCTTGAGCCGAGGACAGAGAAAGGTCAGGTGCATGGCCCTCAGCAAAACTAGCCGGGCCACCTAATGGTTGCCCTGCACCAGCTTGCCTCACCGGACCCGTGGACTGTAACGAATCAAACATGGCCTTGAACTGGGCCGCCCATACGCCCAGTGCTGAATCCATCCTCTCATTCAGCCGACCTTCCAGTCCAACCAACGACGCCTGCTGACGCTTCACTGCCTTATCCTTCTCTATGCGCTCCAGCCTCGCCCGTCGATCCCTGTCAAACTCAGCCACCATTGCCGACGACCACTTGGCGCACACATCACACGGACTGCCGACCTTACACCTCGCACACGCCACACAGTGATGTCCAAGATACTTGCGTTTCATGAACCTATTACACTTCTGGCACAAAGTGTCCGGGTTCTTCGGTTTCTGCGAACACAGAGGAGAATTAAAACGCTGCACATGACAAGTGATGACGAGCAATACGCACAATAGACTTGATAGTTAAGATTTCTTAAACACATTAACTTTCTCTTAAATTAATGATAACAAGTCTTAGGCAGGAAATATTTGAAACTTTTTTGAGTGAAAATTTTACAAAACACAACTCAGCCTTTAACTAGCGTTAAATAACCAAGAAAACCTCGCCGATCACTACAAACACCCTCGACAATGAAGCGAGAGCTAAAATCGGCGATAACAGAGTGCCTGGATACCCCAAGCCAATAACGACATATTACATGGGCGCCGCCATCTTGGCTAAGGACGCATCCATCTTAGAGGAACCGAGTCGCAAGAGAAAATTAACCGAGTACCCGAATTAAAACTAAAAGTTAACGGGTACAGAAGCGACTCCAACAATGGCTACCATTATAAATCAATGTGCCAATTTAAGGAAATTTCAAACAGGCATTATGGCACGAATGTATAAATTCTAGATTGATACAACCTGCCCCTGTGATGATTTTCCAAGTTCCTCCATTAGTCCAGCGATGGTTTTCCCAAACACGCGCTAAAACTGCTTAATTTATCAATTAAATGACACTCTAAACACATGCGACTTGAAACAAGCGCAAAATAAACGAATCTGACTGTGATTGGGAATAGACTCGGTACCTGCGGCTATGGTATTCCCGGACACAGTATGGGCAGGACCAGGAGAGTGCGGAGTTTTAATTGTTTATTTTGACCTAGACTGGATAATAGACATTATCATAATAGTACATCTGGTAAGTATTATTCGAAGTAGAAATCACCTGCTCTAAAGAGACACCCTTATAAAGGGCCGATGATGCTGCTAGTGCTCGGACCTCATGGGCATTCGCACGATCAATCTGCTTTCCTGTAGCGATCTTGTGCGACATCTGAATAGCGTCAACTATCCAACGAGAAATAGTATCTTTCGAAGCACGTAAATGGGGAGCTTTGAGACATAACCACAGAGATTTCGGGTCGTCTCTCCACTCAGAAGTACGTTTCTTATACATCTTTAGACATCTGACAGGACACCAAGCACAAGAATTTGGGTCATGTCTAGTTAAACTTGGCAAATTGATCGGCTGTCCTGGATATTTAAGTGACTGATTCTTTGCCAGGAAACAAAGACGTGGAAGTAATCTTAAACCTTCACCCGTGACGACAAAACGGTCTTGTTCGGCAGAAAGCGCATGAATCTCGCTTCTCCTTCTCGCCGACGCTGCTGCAACCAAGAAAACTGATTTAATAGTTAACAGTTTAATGTCAATAGATCTAATCGGTTCAAAGGGAGCATGCCCTAAAACCTGTAGAACAAGAGATAGATTCCATGATGGGATAGGAATTGGCTGTCTAGGTCGCAGATTGCTCATTCCTTTGATAACTTCATTCAAGGTGTCATTCTCCACTCCCCCAATGGTGAGACTAGGAATGACAGAAGCTAATGCAGACTTATATGCTGCTAGGGTAGAAGGTACAAGTTTGTCAACTTCGTATATAAATGACAGATAAAATCTGCTACGTGTTGAACAGATGCAGAAAAGGGATCAATATCTCTTCTCTCACACCACTGTGCAAATTTGTTGATTCTATAATTATATGTTTTTGTGGTCGAAACTCTTCTGGCCGAAGCAACAAACTTCGCTGCTTGCTCAGAAAAGCCACCCTCAATTGCACGCTGCTTGACAACATCCATGCAGTCAATTTGAACATTTCTGGTCTGTCGTGAAGGTACAGACCCTTGTTCTGAGAGTTTACATCTCTTGTGTCTGGAAGAGGGATTGGACTGCAGACCAGAAGGTCCAGCAGATCCGTAAACCATGATCGGCCTGGCCAATAAGGAGCGATCAGTAGTACTTGGCACATCCCCTCTCTTATCTTTGCCAGAACTTTCGGGATGAGAATTGTTGGAGGATACGCATACGCGTACATTCCCTTCCAACTTATCGCCAGTGCGTCTACTGCTAGAGCTAACGGATCCGGGATCGGTGACACGTACGTGACCATCTTTGCGTTTTTCTTCATTGCAAATAGGTCGACATTTGGCTTGCCCCATTGTTTGAATAGAACCTCCGCTACCACTTGGTTGAGCTGCCATTCCGTCGGACGACAAACCGTCCTTCGACTGAGAGCATCCGCTAAGATGTTCAATCTTCCTGGAATGTGTGCTGCCCGAAGAATAATATTCCTCTCTTGGCACCACAGCAGAAGGTTCCAAACCATCATACACAACTCCGGTGATCTTGTCCCGCCCTGGCGGTTCAAATAAGACACCACTGTTGAGTTGTCTGTCCTTACTAGGACAATTTTGTCTTGAACTAGACTCTCGAACTTCTGCAGTGCTAATACCATCGCTAATAGCTCGAGCACATTGATATGTTTCTGCGCATTGGTCCGATCCCATTCCCCTGACACTGACTGATTGTCCAATACCGCTCCCCAACCTGTCAACGATGCATCCGTGAATATGGACATCTGAGGTTGAGGAGGTTGTAGAGGAACACCTCGCAGGAGATTCTGTTCCGACAACCACCACTGAAGGTGGAATATCAATGGTTCTTTTACTGGTATTCTCAGAGATAACGGATCTGTTCTCTGTGACCAGAACGACATCAAATACATCTGAATCGGCCTGTGCCTGAGCGCCGCATATGGCACCACCTTCTCCAGAGATACTAGTAAACCGAGTATTCTGAGAAATTGACGCGCCGTCAGATAGGCTCCTAGAGAAACTGACTCCAATACTGCAATCAGGCTTCTGACTCTGCTCTCCGCCGGAAAAGCTACGCCGTCCCTGAGATTGAAAAAAATTCCCAGATAAACAAACTCCTGGGATGGAGTCAGTTCTGATTTCTCTAGATTCACAATCCATCCTAGCTTCTTCAATAAGTCTAGGACTACCTTCAGATTGCTGCGCAGAGTGACTGGATTCCCCGCCTTTAGCAGCCAGTCGTCTATGTAAGTGTGAACAGCTATGTTTCTCCTGCGAAGTAAAGAAGTCATGGCGAGAACCACCTTGGTGAAGACCCTCGGAGCCGTGGTCAGGCCGAATGGAAGAGCATTGAATTCCCAAACATTGTCTTGGAATGCAAACCGCAGGTACTTCTGAAAGGGAATTGACATTGGAATATGAAAATAAGCATCCTTCAGATCTATTGATACCGCCCACATGCCTTTCCTGAGCCCTGTCATCACCGCTGCTACCGTCTCCATCTGAAACCTGGGAGAAAGAATAAATTTGTTCAACGGTTTGAGATTGAGAATTGGTCTCCACCCTCCGGTACGCTTCGGAACTAGGAACATAATCGAATAGAAGCCCAGTGATGACTGATCGGCGACCAGGTGAATCGCCTTCTTCTGACGAAGAGATTCTATCTCTGACTGAATGGCAACTAGACGGTCTAATTCCCTTGGAATAGGAGTCCATATTGGAGTCGAGGTTAACGGAACTAACGATTGATGGATGAGCCAGTCCGGATCGTAGCCGTTTCTTATCCACTGACAGACTAAATAGTCGCGCACGACCTGTTCCCATTGGCTTAGGAATAGCTGAAGTCTGCCTCCGACGGAAGGAATCTGCACACAGTTGTCGGTCGAGATTAGCCGACAAGACGCTAAATCGCTTGGGTGAAGATTCTCGACTCCATTTGTTTCCAAAGCCGCCGGTATTGATTCCGCCGGAAACCCGTCAGGAACGAGCCCCACGGCCGCCCCGCGGCTTCTTGTGGTATGACGGTCCGGAACCGCCGCCACGACTATCCTTACGGTAGCCGCCACGGCCCGAACCGCCACCCTTCCTGTCGTCCTCATACTAGAGGGCTTGTATGTGGACGAACGGCCAGGCCCTTGTGCTCCGGATGGCCTATGGGCATCACGGGCAGAAGGACGGAAGGGCGATCTAGGACGCTGCCTCTGCTGCTCCTGTCTGTGTTGACGGTAGGACTGTTGCGGCTGAGTCCTCTTGGTCGACTTCCACGACTTGCCGACCACCTCTTGCTCCGCCACCATCGATGCAACTTTAGAAAGCGCTTGTCGTGCCGAGCCGCCGAACAAGCCTGGACCTATGAAAGGCGCAGAAGATAACGCTGCCCTCATCTCCGGTCCTGGTTCCACACAATCGAGAACCATTCTCCGTCGCTCTGCTAAAGGTCTTGTGATCACCCTGGCCAGGCAATCCTGAGACAGGCGCATGGTGTCCCGAACAACTCCGGGAGCAGCCTCTGGCACCTGTCCGCCTTCCGCCGTGCAGTCCAGCATACCCTGCAAGACGGTACACCCGTGCGACAGCGCAGCCATGGCTGCCCTAGCCGCATCCTCAATGAGCGTGAGCTCATTAAACGGGTCTTTGTTGGTCTGAGAAACCAAGGGACGTGACCGCCCCTTGGCCTTCCCAGCCAACAGCCTATTCAGCGCCTCACGTTCCGCAACGGAAAGCCGTGGAACCCTGGCGTACTGATGATAAGCCTGCTCCGGAAAACGGACCCTACTCCTTATCCCCTTCGGGGCCTTGGGCAACGCATAGTCTGGCTGAACCAGACGATATGCCGCAACTTCCAACATGTCAGAAGTCTGCGTGTCCAAGGGGAGTGTAGGCATGGCCGAAGAGCCACTGGACAGAGCGCTAGCCGCACGCTCTGACATCCGCTCCATCGCCGGATCGCGCTGAGATCCTAGATCCGATGCCAACCCGAGACGATTGGTCATCCATCCAAGGACCTGCACCCATTCAGCTTCGGCGCAGAAAGCGGAATCGTCCATTAAAGAACTCCCGTTTTCATCATCCCTCTCTCCCTTAGATGAGAGGGCCACCGACGATCCCTGCTGAACGCTACGATAAACGTCTCTGCCAGGACAGAGCGCATCCATAGCGCGACTACCAGCGGCACCAGTATCCAACGAACCGCCGGATACGGATTCTCCGCAGTCCATCGGCTCCAACACGGGATCCGGGACTACGACCGCCTCAATCACGGCTGGCACTGTCACTCCGATAGGAGCCGCGCCTAACGCCGTCGGGATAGCCTTTGGAACCGCAAACCACGGCTCCGCCGGCATATCCGGTTGCACAAATGACGGATGAAAAATGCCCGATGGAACGTCGACATCACCATCCGCCTGGCAAACCCGTACAAATCCCGAGGGAGACCCCTGGGACGTACTAGGCATTGCCGACATTGACAGATCCGGCATGCCGGAATCTTCCATCAACAGGAACTCTTCCTCCTCTACCGACGGCTCTTGAGCCGAGGACAGAGAAGGGTCAGGTGCATGACCCTCAGCAGAACTAGCCGGACCACCTAATGGTTGCCCTGCACCAGCTTGCCTCACCGGGCCCGTGGACTGTAATGAATCAAACATGGCCTTGAACTGGGCCGCCCATACGCCCAGTGCTGAATCCATCCTCTCATTCAGCCGACCTTCCAGTCCAACCAACGACGCTTGCTGCCGCTTCACTGCCTTATCCTTCTCTATACGCTCCAGCCTCGCCCGTCGATCCCTGTCAAACTCAGCCACCATTGCCGACGACCACTTGGCGCACACATCACACGGGCTTCCGACCTTACACCTCGCACACGCCACACAGTGATGACCCAGATACTTCCGTTTCATGAACCTGTTGCACTTCTGGCACAACGTATCTGGGTTCTTCGGTTTCTGCGAACACAGAGAAGAATTAAAACGCTGCACATGACAAGTGATGACGAGCAATACGCACAATAGACTTGATAGTTAAGATTTCTTAAACACATTAACTTCTCTTAAATTAATGATAACAAGTCTTAGGCAGGAAATATTTGAAACTTTTTTGAGTGAAAAATTTTTTTTAAAAAACACAACTTAGCCTTTAACTACCGTTAAATAACCAAGAATAAATCGCCGATCACTACAAACACCCTCGACAACTAAGCGAGAGCTAATATCGGCGACAACAGAGTGCCTGGACACACCAAGGCAAGAACGACATAATTCATGGGCGCCGCCATCTTGGCCAAGGACGCATCCATCTTAGAGGAACCGAGTCGCAAGAGAAATTTAACCGAGTACCCGAATTAAAACTAAAAGTCAACGGGTACAGAAGCGACTCCAACAATGGCTAACATTATAAAAAATGTGCCAATTTAAGGAAATTTCAAACAGTCATTATGGCACGAATGTATAAATTCTAGATTGATACAACCTGCCCCTGTGATGACTTTCCTAGTTCCTCCATAATTCCAGCGATGTAATCGTCCAACACAACTGATTAACTGCTTAAATTGCAAAATTTGAGCACTCTAAAAAACACGACTTTGAAAAAGCGCAAAATAGACGAATCTGACTGTGATTGGGAATAGACTCGGTACCTGCGGCTATGGTATTCCCGGACACAGTATGGGCAGGACCAGGAGAGTGCGGAGTTTTAATTGTTTATTTTGAGCTAGACTAGATAATAGACATTATCATAATAGTACATCTGGTAAGTATTATTCGAAGTAGAATCGGCCTGCGCCTGAGCGCCGCATATGGCACCACCTTCTCCAGAGATACTAGTAAACCGAGTATTCTGAGAAATTGACGCGCCGTCAGATAGGCTCCTAGAGAAACTTACTCCAATACTGCAATCAGGCTTTTGACTCTGCTCTCCGCCGGAAAAGCTACGCCGTCCCTGAGATTGAAAAAAATTCCCAGATAAACAAACTCCTGGGATGGAGTCAGTTCTGATTTCTCTAGATTCACAATCCATCCTAGCTTCTTCAATAAGTCTAGGACTACCTTCAGATTGCTGCGCAGAGTGACTGGATTCCCCGCCTTTAGCAGCCAGTCGTCTATGTAAGTGTGAACAGCTATGTTTCTCCTGCGAAGTAAAGAAGTCATGGCGAGAACCACCTTGGTGAAGACCCTCGGAGCCGTGGTCAGGCCGAATGGAAGAGCATTGAATTCCCAAACATTGTCTTGGAATGCAAACCGCAGGTACTTCTGAAAGGGAATTGACATTGGAATATGAAAATAAGCATCCTTCAGATCTATTGATACCGCCCACATGCCTTTCCTGAGCCCTGTCATCACCGCTGCTACCGTCTCCATCTGAAACCTGGGAGAAAGAATAAATTTGTTCAACGGTTTGAGATTGAGAATTGGTCTCCACCCTCCGGTACGCTTCGGAACTAGGAACATAATCGAATAGAAGCCCAGTGATGACTGATCGGCGACCAGGTGAATCGCCTTCTTCTGATGAAGCGATTCTATCTCTGACTGAATGGCAACTAGACGGTCTAATTCCCTTGGAATAGGAGTCCATATTGGAGTCGAGGTTAACGGAACTAACGATTGATGGATGAGCCAGTCCGGATCGTAGCCGTTTCTTATCCACTGACAGACTAAATAGTCACGCACGACCTGTTCCCATTGGCTTAGGAATAGCTGAAGTCTGCCTCCGACGGAAGGAATCTGCACACAGTTGTTGGTCGAGATTAGCCGACAAGACGCTACATCGCTTGGGTGAAGATTCTCGACTCCATTTGTTTCCAAAGCCGCCGGTATTGATTCCGCCGGAAACCCGTCAGGAACGAGCCCCACGGCCGCCCCGCGGCTTCTTGTGGTATGACGGTCCGGAACCGCCGCCACGACTATCCTTACGGTAGCCGCCACGGCCCGAACCGCCACCCCTTCCTGTCGTCCTCATACGGCCTCTTACTAGAGGGCTTGTATGTGGACGAACGGCCAGGCCCTTGTGCTCCGGATGGCCTATGGGCATCACGGGCAGAAGGACGGAAGGGCGATCTAGGACGCTGCCTCTGCTGCTCCTGTCTGTGTTGACGGTAGGACTGTTGCGGCTGAGTCCTCTTGGTCGACTTCCACGACTTGCCGACCACCTCTTGCTCCGCCACCATCGATGCAACTTTAGAAAGCGCTTGTCGTGCCGAGCCGCCGAACAAGCCTGGACCTATGAAAGGCGCAGAAGATAACGCTGCCCTCATCTCCGGTCCTGGTTCCACACAATCGAGAACCATTCTCCGTCGCTCTGCTAAAGTTCTTGTGATCACCCTGGCCAGGCAATCCTGAGACAGGCGCATGGTGTCCCGAACAACTCCGGGAGCAGCCTCTGGCACCTGTCCGCCTTCCGCCGTGCAGTCCAGCATACCCTGCAAGACGGTACACCCGTGCGACAGCGCAGCCATGGCTGCCCTAGCCGCATCCTCAATGAGCGTGAGCTCATTAAACGGGTCTTTGTTGGTCTGAGAAACCAAGGGACGTGACCGCCCCTTGGCCTTCCCAGCTAACGGCCTATTCAGCGCCTCACGTTCCGCAACGGAAAGCCGTGGAACTCTGGCGTACTGATGATAGGCCTGCTCCGGAAAACGGACCCTACTCCTTATCCCCTTCGGGGCCTTGGGCAACGCATAGTCTGGCTGAACCAGACGATATGCCGCAACTTCCAACATGTCAGAAGTCTGCGTGTCCAAGGGGAGTGTAGGCATGGCCGAAGAGCCACTGGACAAAGCGCTAGCCGCACGCTCTGACATCCGCTCCATCGCCGGATCGCGCTGAGATCCTAGATCCGATGCCAACCCGAGACGATTGGTCATCCATCCAAGGACCTGCACCCATTCAGCCTCGGCGCAGAAAGCGGAATCGTCCATTAAAGAACTCCCGTTTTCATCATCCCTCTCTCCCTTAGATGAGAGGGCCACCGACGATCCCTGCTGAACGCTACGATAAACGTCTCTGCCAGGACAGAGCGCATCCATAGCGCGACTACCAGCGGCACCAGTATCCAACGAACCGCCGGATACGGATTCTCCGCAGTCCATCGGCTCCAACACGGGATCCGGGACTACGACCGCCTCAATCACGGCTGGCACTGTCACTCCGATAGGAGCCGCGCCTAACGCCGTCGGGATAGCCTTTGGAACCGCAAACCACGGCTCCGCCGGCATATCCGGTTGCACAAATGACGGATGAAAAATGCCCGACGGAACGTCGACATCACCATCCGCCTGGCAAACCCGTACAAATCCCGAGGGAGACCCCTGGGACGTACTAGGCATTGCCGACATTGACAGATCCGGCATGCCGGAATCTTCCATCAACAGGAACTCTTCCTCCTCTACCGACGGCTCTTGAGCCGAGGACAGAGAAGGGTCAGGTGCATGACCCTCAGCAGAACTAGCCGGACCACCTAATGGTTGCCCTGCACCAGCTTGCCTCACCGGGCCCGTGGACTGTAATGAATCAAACATGGCCTTGAACTGGGCCGCCCATACGCCCAGTGCTGAATCCATCCTCTCATTCAGCCGACCTTCCAGTCCAACCAACGACGCTTGCTGCCGCTTCACTGCCTTATCCTTCTCTATACGCTCCAGCCTCGCCCGTCGATCCCTGTCAAACTCAGCCACCATTGCCGACGACCACTTGGCGCACACATCACACGGGCTTCCGACCTTACACCTCGCACACGCCACACAGTGATGACCCAGATACTTCCGTTTCATGAACCTGTTGCACTTCTGGCACAACGTATCTGGGTTCTTCGGTTTCTGCGAACACAGAGAAGAATTAAAACGCTGCACATGACAAGTGATGACGAGCAATACGCACAATAGACTTGATAGTTAAGATTTCTTAAACACATTAACTTCTCTTAAATTAATGATAACAAGTCTTAGGCAGGAAATATTTGAAACTTTTTTGAGTGAAAAATTTTTTTTAAAAACACAACTTAGCCTTTAACTACCGTTAAATAACCAAGAATAAATCGCCGATCACTACAAACACCCTCGACAACTAAGCGAGAGCTAATATCGGCGACAACAGAGTGCCTGGACACACCAAGGCAAGAACGACATAATTCATGGGCGCCGCCATCTTGGCCAAGGACGCATCCATCTTAGAGGAACCGAGTCGCAAGAGAAATTTAACCGAGTACCCGAATTAAAACTAAAAGTCAACGGGTACAGAAGCGACTCCAACAATGGCTAACATTATAAAAAATGTGCCAATTTAAGGAAATTTCAAACAGTCATTATGGCACGAATGTATAAATTCTAGATTGATACAACCTGCCCCTGTGATGACTTTCCTAGTTCCTCCATAATTCCAGCGATGTAATCGTCCAACACAACTGATTAACTGCTTAAATTGCAAAATTTGAGCACTCTAAAAAACACGACTTTGAAAAAGCGCAAAATAGACGAATCTGACTGTGATTGGGAATAGACTCGGTACCTGCGGCTATGGTATTCCCGGACACAGTATGGGCAGGACCAGGAGAGTGCGGAGTTTTAATTGTTTATTTTGAGCTAGACTAGATAATAGACATTATCATAATAGTACATCTGGTAAGTATTATTCGAAGTAGAATCGGCCTGCGCCTGAGCGCCGCATATGGCACCACCTTCTCCAGAGATACTAGTAAACCGAGTATTCTGAGAAATTGACGCGCCGTCAGATAGGCTCCTAGAGAAACTTACTCCAATACTGCAATCAGGCTTCTGACTCTGCTCTCCGCCGGAAAAGCTACGCCGTCCCTGAGATTGAAAAAAATTCCCAGATAAACAAACTCCTGGGATGGAGTCAGTTCTGATTTCTCTAGATTCACAATCCATCCTAGCTTCTTCAATAAGTCTAGGACTACCTTCAGATTGCTGCGCAGAGTGACTGGATTCCCCGCCTTTAGCAGCCAGTCGTCTATGTAAGTGTGAACAGCTATGTTTCTCCTGCGAAGTAAAGAAGTCATGGCGAGAACCACCTTGGTGAAGACCCTCGGAGCCGTGGTCAGGCCGAATGGAAGAGCATTGAATTCCCAAACATTGTCTTGGAATGCAAACCGCAGGTACTTCTGAAAGGGAATTGACATTGGAATATGAAAATAAGCATCCTTCAGATCTATTGATACCGCCCACATGCCTTTCCTGAGCCCTGTCATCACCGCTGCTACCGTCTCCATCTGAAACCTGGGAGAAAGAATAAATTTGTTCAACGGTTTGAGATTGAGAATTGGTCTCCACCCTCCGGTACGCTTCGGAACTAGGAACATAATCGAATAGAAGCCCAGTGATGACTGATCGGCGACCAGGTGAATCGCCTTCTTCTGATGAAGCGATTCTATCTCTGACTGAATGGCAACTAGACGGTCTAATTCCCTTGGAATAGGAGTCCATATTGGAGTCGAGGTTAACGGAACTAACGATTGATGGATGAGCCAGTCCGGATCGTAGCCGTTTCTTATCCACTGACAGACTAAATAGTCACGCACGACCTGTTCCCATTGGCTTAGGAATAGCTGAAGTCTGCCTCCGACGGAAGGAATCTGCACACAGTTGTTGGTCGAGATTAGCCGACAAGACGCTACATCGCTTGGGTGAAGATTCTCGACTCCATTTGTTTCCAAAGCCGCCGGTATTGATTCCGCCGGAAACCCGTCAGGAACGAGCCCCACGGCCGCCCCGCGGCTTCTTGTGGTATGACGGTCCGGAACCGCCGCCACGACTATCCTTACGGTAGCCGCCACGGCCCGAACCGCCACCCTTCCTGTCGTCCTCATACGGCCTCTTACTAGAGGGCTTGTATGTGGACGAACGGCCAGGCCCTTGTGCTCCGGATGGCCTATGGGCATCACGGGCAGAAGGACGGAAGGGCGATCTAGGACGCTGCCTCTGCTGCTCCTGTCTGTGTTGACGGTAGGACTGTTGCGGCTGAGTCCTCTTGGTCGACTTCCACGACTTGCCGACCACCTCTTGCTCCGCCACCATCGATGCAACTTTAGAAAGCGCTTGTCGTGCCGAGCCGCCGAACAAGCCTGGACCTATGAAAGGCGCAGAAGATAACGCTGCCCTCATCTCCGGTCCTGGTTCCACACAATCGAGAACCATTCTCCGTCGCTCTGCTAAAGTTCTTGTGATCACCCTGGCCAGGCAATCCTGAGACAGGCGCATGGTGTCCCGAACAACTCCGGGAGCAGCCTCTGGCACCTGTCCGCCTTCCGCCGTGCAGTCCAGCATACCCTGCAAGACGGTACACCCGTGCGACAGCGCAGCCATGGCTGCCCTAGCCGCATCCTCAATGAGCGTGAGCTCATTAAACGGGTCTTTGTTGGTCTGAGAAACCAAGGGACGTGACCGCCCCTTGGCCTTCCCAGCTAACGGCCTATTCAGCGCCTCACGTTCCGCAACGGAAAGCCGTGGAACTCTGGCGTACTGATGATAGGCCTGCTCCGGAAAACGGACCCTACTCCTTATCCCCTTCGGGGCCTTGGGCAACGCATAGCCTGGCTGAACCAGACGATATGCCGCAACTTCCAACATGTCAGAAGTCTGCGTGTCCAAGGGGAGTGTAGGCATGGCCGAAGAGCCACTGTACTGGACAGAGCGCTAGCCGCACGCTCTGACATCCGCTCCATCGCCGGATCGCGCTGAGATCCTAGATCCGATGCCAACCCGAGACGATTGGTCATCCATCCAAGGACCTGCACCCATTCAGCTTCGGCGCAGAAAGCGGAATCGTCCATTAAAGAACTCCCGTTTTCATCCTCCCTCTCTCCCTTAGATGAGAGGGCCACCGACGATCCGTGCTGAACGCTACGATAAACGTCTCTGCCAGGACAGAGTGCATCCATAGCGCGACTACCAGCGGCACCAGTATCCAACGAATCGCCGGATACGGATTCTACGCAGTCCATCGGCTCCAACACGGGATCCGGGACTACGACCGCCTCAATCACGGCTGGCACTGTCACTCCGATAGGAGCCGCGCCTAACGCCGTCGGGATAGCCGTCGGAACCGCAAACCACGGCTCCGCCGGCATATCCGGTTGCACAAATAACGGATGAAAAATGCCCGACGGAACGTCGACATCACCATCCGCCTGGCAAACCCGTACAAATCCCGAGGGAGACCCCTGGGACGTACTAGGCATTGCCGACATTGAAAGATCCGGCATGCCGGAGTCTTCCATCAACAGCAATTCTTCCTCCTCTACCGACGGCTCTTGAGCCGAGGACAGAGAAGGGTCAGGTGCATGACCCTCAGCAGAACTAGCCGGACCACCTAATGGTTGCCCTGCACCAGCTTGCCTCACCGGGCCCGTGGACTGTAATGAATCAAACATGGCCTTGAACTGGGCCGCCCATACGCCCAGTGCTGAATCCATCCTCTCATTCAGCCGACCTTCCAGTCCAACCAACGACGCTTGCTGCCGCTTCACTGCCTTATCCTTCTCTATACGCTCCAGCCTCGCCCGTCGATCCCTGTCAAACTCAGCCACCATTGCCGACGACCACTTGGCGCACACATCACACGGGCTTCCGACCTTACACTTCGCACACGCCACACAGTGATGACCAAGATACTTCCGTTTCATGAACCTGTTGCACTTCTGGCACAACGTGTCCGGGTTCTTCGGTTTCTGCGAACACAGAGAAGAATTAAAACGCTGCACATGACAAGTGACGACGAGCAATACGCACAATAGACTTGATAGTTAAGATTTCTTAAACACATTAACTTTCTCTTAAATTAATGATAACAAGTCTTAGGCAGGAAATATTAGAAACTTTTTTGAGTGAAAATTTTTTTTAAAAAAAACCAATTAGCCTTTAACTAACGTTAAATAACCAAGAATAAATCGCCGATCACTACAAACACCCTCGACAACTAAGCGAGAGCTAAAATCGGCGACAACAGAGTGCCTGGATACACCAAGCCAAGAACGACATAATTCATGGGCGCCGCCATCTTGGCCAAGGACGCATCCATCTTAGAGGAACCGAGTCGCAAGAGAAAATTAACCGAGTACCCGAATTAAAACTAAAAGTCAACGGGTACAGAAGCGACTCCAACAATGGCTAACATTATAAAAAATGTGCCAATTTAAGGAAATTTCAAACAGTCATTATGGCACGAATGTATAAATTCTAGATTGATACAACCTGCCCCTGTGATGATTTCCCAAGTTCCTCCATGAATCCAGCGATGTAATCGACTAACACAACTGATTAACTGCTTAAATTGCAAAATTTGAGCACTCTAAAAAACACGACTTTGAAAAAGCGCAAAATAGACGAATCTGACTGTGATTGGGAATTGACTCGGTACCTGCGGCTATGGTATTCCCGGACACAGTAGGGGCAGGACCAGGAGAGTGCGGAGTTTTAATTGTTTATTTTGAGCTAGACTAGATAATAGACATTATCATAATAGTACATCTGGTAAGTATTATTCGAAGTAGAAATAACTGGTAGCTGTTGATGCCTTAGGCAGAAGGCAACATCAGTGTCCAGTTATAATAACAATATACTATGCATTGGAAATATTTGTTTTCAGGGATTTGTCGGTGAAAGGATTAACATGTGCCCACCAATGCCCGATTTACTCCTATTTTTATAAATTCGCTAATTCTTAATTTCCTTACTCGGATAGTAGAAAGTTAATCGTCACAGTGGTTTGCTTGCTTGGATCGGGTGCCATTGGATCAGGCTGACATTGTATACTGACCTCTCGCTGGAAAATAACAATGATGACAATCAAAGATTGCTGACCAATACCCACACATACGCTCGCACACAAACATACACGCAAACACAAACGTATGTCCAAACAGAAACGCACGTTCAAACTGAAACACATAGGCATGCATGCACAGACACATACTCAGACAAATACCTGGCGAGAAGAACAGCAATAGATATCTATATAATACTCAGAAAGATTTTCCTCATATGTGCCTCATATAGATACACTATTCAAACTTCAGCCACTTCAACCCGATCTACATTATGGAATCAAAAAATTGTTTTATACATAATTTTCTAAAAAGCTCACGGGTGATTTCCAGCGAGGTTCTTTTGGCACTTTGGTATTAACGCTGAGTTTGTTGAAGCGGGACAAATAAGCATCATTCAGAAACTGTAAATTATCTTCTAACGGGAGGTTCCCATATGTGAAAAACCTGCAAATAAACGAAACATGTAAATCTCATTAAAATGAGCATCTCTCAGCAACATTTAACCCTTTTATTTCTTAACTCCAGAAGTTTTAGATATAACTATTTAACCCTCAATGATCAGAAACAACAAATCCTTTCTAATGCAACAGATAATTGGTTGAATATTTTGAAACAAATTTGACTGTTCCAATCAAATTAGTTTCAAAATATTCAACAAATTACCTGTAAAGTTACCTTGAAATATACTCTGGAAATTCAGGTTTCAAATTGATTCAAACAAACATAAAAAGTGGGTGGAGCTTAGCTAGATGTGGGTGTGACATAGCTAGAAATGGATCTCTCCACTTTGTAAGATTTAAAGAACTTTTGAGCTGTTTACCTATCAAGCCAGCCAATGATGGCGTAAACAGCGGTCTTCAGAAATGTCTATGCGCAGACCAAGCGAAGACTATTTTTTTTAATTTACCACTGGAATAACTGGCTCAATAACTGAGCAAGTCATTCCAGTGATAAATTTGCAGAAATAATCTCGTCTGCAAATGGATATTTTCTCTGAGAAAATTGAAATTTTCTAGAGAATGGCATCCCCAGAACTGTAGGACAGGGACACCTCCTCCCAAACAAATCTGCAGGTTAGTGTTAAACCAAAACAATATAGAGACAATAAGAGGATCCATCTATCATATGACATCATAATAAGCTATGTGGTGTGTAGGATGACGTCATAATCATCACGTCATAAATGATTCTATTTGGCCGGTCTTTAACTCTTAATAGTATGACACGTTGTACGAATTGTATGTCTCTACTATTAAATAAACACGCTGCTGAATATTTTGAAACTAATTTGACTGTTGCTGCCATAGGCAGCAACAGCGCCCAGTCAAATTAGTTCCAAAATATCCAATAGCTGATTTACAGGTATAGTTTTCTAGAAATTGATAATCAGGGAGTTCAGAGATCGATCGATCCCAACACGAGAGGTGTGGGTAGAGCTTAGCTAGAGATGGGTGGGGCATGGCTAAAAAATGGAAAGGTCCATTATTATAATCACTACCTAGAATTGCTTGGATGATAATGTGTCTGATGAAATGCTTTCAGTCCTTCGTAAGTGAGACTGGGAATATGTTCCGGGTCACCACCGCTCACAACACCGTAAGTATGACTGGGCATTAGTTTCCTCTGTGCTGCTTCGATGTAAATGTTCTGGGAATCTGACTATGAGGAAAGCAGAAAAGCAATGATAGATTTTACTGTACTGTCATGATGCTGTAACAAAGAAACAAGCCACTCTACACCATTCAGTCAAACTGTTTTCAAAATATTCAGTACCTTGCATACTTATCTAGCTTTAATAATCTTCTTCTAGGGAGAGCTATACGGTTATACACCTACACTACAGCCCATAAATAAGTTAACAAGCTTCCAAAACAAAAACAGAAACATGTTAATTAGTACGAAATGTTCTGTTGAATATTCTGAACATAATTGGATTGGAAGACATTGCGGTCTTCCAATCCAATTATGTTCAAAATATTCAAAAGTACATTTTATTACCATGCTCAGCCCTTTAGGAGAAGATGGTATTGCGATCGTGTGTGCGTGCATGCATGCGCGCAGTGTGTGTGTGTGTGTGTGTGTGCGTGTGCATGTGTGTGTGCATGCATGTGTGTGCGTGCGTGCGTGCATGCGCGTGAACATGAGCGTGCCTGACTGTCTGTGTCCAGACATGCATCTCAAAAACTTCGGATCCGATTTCACTCAAATTTTAACATAACGAAGGAACTTGCGCTGTAAGAAGATTTCCAGACTTGGGCCATGACCCGGAGAAGAGAACCCAGATCTGGATCAGATCAAATTCTGGATCTGCGGATATCTTGGAAACTACAGATCCAATTTGGCTCAAATTATAACACAGGAAATTGTGTGACCATTGGGCGTGATCCAGGAAAATCAGAACAAATTTGAAAACCTTTTAATGTGACAAAATAAACGAAATCTAGGATTTCTTTTTTCACGAGAGAGTTGATACTTACCTCCCTAATACTTTTGATATTGCTAAATATCGGCTTTCACTCAATAAAACACTCAGATTAAAAACAGTTAGGTGCCCCTACTGGGCAGGGAGTCAGAGGTAGTCCGGCGGATGCTCGCCCCACCACCGCGCATGCGCCGACTACTACTTCCTCTGGCTCATTTATTGGCTAACACATGCAACTACCAAGAGCCTGAAGACCGAGCCTCTGTGGGGCGGAGAGGCCGGGTCAGTATCTAGGGAGGTAAGTATCAACTCTCTCGTGAAAAAAGAAATCCTAGATTTCGTTTATTTCACATCAAGAGTATACTTACCTCCCTAATACTTTTGATATTGCCAGAATTCGAAAGTGAATCTGGCGGGAGGGAGGCGAGGTCAAAAGACCAGCTCTTCCCCATACGCTTTCAAGCGTTTTAAGGCACTTATGACGTCTGAAACTGTGTGAAAACACAGTCAGGATTTGATAAACCATCGGATAACACAACCGATGCCTGAGAGATGACCGATTTGTCATATGCGCTCCCCCCCCTCCCTTGGGAGGAAGATTAAATGACCTCAATGTCCTACACGCTCTCTTCGTACTAGTGCTAAGTACTATAGGACAGAGACGAAAAGGCTCCATTTTCGTATACTCTCTATAAAGAACCACAACCCACATAAACCATCACCATATTAATAACACTGGGTAACGTGACAATACAAACAATGAACAACACATGAACAAGACTGACCTTGTTGTCCTAGGAAGCTGTCATCATGAATCCAGTAGAGAAGGATGATACAGTCCCGACAAGTGGTTGTCACCGTCGCTGAATGGCGAAGTATATAAGCAATGCGGAGGCACTCTTCACAAACATAAAGCGGTTATTGTTTCAAAATCGACAAGGCGAGAGGGTTAGAGGTGTCACGGAGGTAATGGTCTGTAAAACTAGACTCACAGTGCCACTGAGCCACTGACATAATATCATCCACAGGGACCCCATTAAAAAGGGCAGTGGATGTCACGACACCGCGGACACTGTGAGCCTTGGCCACGTCAACCTGTCGCCCGGTGGCGGATTTGTGACAAAATTGAATACATTCCACAATCCACCTAGAAATGGTGTCCTTAGACGCCCTACCATGGGGTTCAATATATGACAACCATAACGCTGACTGGTCGGTACGCCACTCCGAAGTACGCTGTTTGTACCGGAGCAGCGCCCGTACGGGGCACCATACTTTAGAATTAGGATCATATCTAGTTAAAGATGGCAAAAAAATAGGTTGACCTGGATATTTCAATGACTGATTTTTAGACAAGAAATTAATCCTAGGTAGAAGCTTAAGGCCTTCCCCTGTAACCACAAAACGGTCAACCTCGGCTGATAAGGCGTGAATTTCACTCCTACGCCTAGCCGAGGCCGCAGCAATTAAAAATACAGTTTTAAGAGTTAACATTTTCATAGAAATGGAACTAAGTGGTTCAAAAGGCTTATCACCTAGTACCTGGAGCACCAGTGATAAACTCCAAGACGGAATCAGTGGAGGATTCCTTGGTCTTAGATTGCCCATGCCTTTAATTAATACATTTAATGTACTTACTTCATCACTCCCCCTATTAGCCAAGCAAGGAATAACAGTCATTAAAGCTGACTTATAACCAGCAATAGAGTTAGGCTTGAGGCTATAGGCATCATATAGGTGACAGAGGAAATCAGCCACTACCTGAATAGATGATTCCATTGGATCAATACATCTTTTTGAGCACCATTCTGCAAATCTGTTGATTTTATAATTATATGCTCTGGAGGTTGACCCCCTCCTGGCTTTGGCCATAAACATGGCCGCTTGCTCAGAAAAGCCCTCCTTAATTCTAGATTCCTTGACAACATCCACGCAGTCAATCGGAACATTGACGGATTGTCGTGAAGGGCCTTGCCCTGGAAGATAAGGTTGTCCATCAGAGGCAGCGGAACCGGATTGCAGACCAGAAGGTCCAGCAGATCCGTATACCACGATCGGCTTGGCCAATCCGGGGCGATCAGAAGCACTTGGCACTCCTGCTGCCTGATTTTCTGAAGCACCTTTGGAATCAGGATTGCTGGGGGGAATGCGTATGCATACATTCCCTCCCAGCTGATAGCTAACGCATCTGTTGCGAAAGCGCTTGGGTCTGGAATCGGAGAGACGTACGTCGTCATCTTCGCATTCTTCTTCATTGCGAACAAATCTATGTTGGGTTTCCCCCAATGGTCGAACAGACGATCCGCCACACATTGATTTAGTTGCCATTCCGTGGGTAAAACACTCATCCTTCGGCTCAATGAGTCTGCTAGCAGATTTAACCTCCCCGGAATATGAACTGCTTTCAAGGTGATCCCATGATCCAGGCACCAACAAAGCAGTCCCCATGTCATCATACAGAGACTGGGCGACTTCGTTCCGCCCTGGCGGTTTATGTAAGTCACTACTGTTGAGTTGTCTGAACGAATTAGAACAATCTTGCCCTGAACTTTCTGTAAGAAATGTTCCAGGCCCAGGACTACTGCTCTTAGCTCTAGTAGATTGATATGTTCCTTGGACTGATCCAGATCCCAAAGCCCTGATACTGTGGACTCTTCCAGACAAGCTCCCCACCCCTCCATCGATGCATCTGTATACACAGTCACCTGAGGGTGGGGAGGGGTTAGCAAAACCCCCAGCAAGAGATTCTCTGTATTCAACCACCATTGCAGGTGGTGAATCAGAGGCGCCAACACCGGCACGTTCGAGTCCAGCGAACCTGAACTCTGGGTCCACTGTGTCATGAGAAACAACTGGATCGGACGCCTGCGCAAGGCGGCCTGTGGAATGACTGGTTCCAAAGAAACCATCAAGCCCAGCATTCTCAAGTAAACCCGTGCCAGGACATGACGACTGTCGCACACCGACTGAATTACCGAGATGAGTACTTGAACCCTCTCCTGAGTGGGGTACACATACCCCGTCTCCAGATCGAAGAACATGCCCAGGTAAACAAACTTCTGGGATGGAGTTAGCTCTGATTTCGGGAAATTGATCATCCAGCCCAAGTCCGAGAGAGTTTTCAAAACAATCTCCAGATTGGCTGACAACGATTCCCGGGTGTGTGCTTTCAATAGCCAGTCGTCTATGTACGTGTGGACCGCTATGCTTCTCCTGCGGAGGTATGCAGTGATCGCGAGAACCACACGGGTGAAGACCCGAGGAGCCGTGGAAATTCCGAAGGGTAACACCCTGAATTCCCACCGCCGGCCCTGAAATGCAAATCTCAGGAATCGACGGAAACTCCTCTCTATGGGAATGTGGAAATAAGCATCCTTCAAATCTATCGACGCTGTCCACATCCCCCGCTCTAACCCCGCCAACACCGAGCGCACAGTCTCCATCTTGAAACTGGGTGTCTCGATGAACTTGTTCAACGGCTTGAGGTTGAGAATCGGCCTCCACCCTCCGGTGTTTTTTGTTACTAAGAACAGGGTTGAATAGAAGCCCGGGCACCTCTGTGCCGGCTGAATGGCTTCTTTTAGTATGAGGGAATTTATTTCCTCCTCTATACACAACCTCTGATCCGGATCCCGTGGAATGGGAGTCCAGATCGGCGCGAGAGACAGTCGCGATGGCGGGCCTGTCACCCAGTCGGGACGATACCCGACCGAAAGCCATCGCAAGACTAAACGGTCCTGAGTCAACCGCTTCCACTCTGGCAAGCGGGCGGCCAAACGGCCGCCCACCGGTCCACCTAGGGATAGAGGTGGACATAAGGAGGGCCAGAGTGGCACTGTTCTCTCGGCCTGAAACACCGGAGTGGTTCCCACCGCGGTAACCAGGCCATCAGGCCCGATTACCGCGACCAGATCCCCGCGCGCCCCGCCCAGCGCCGCGCGCACCACGGTGCGCGGGCTGCTGTCTGGCTGGGTGCGGCTGGGGAGCCTGCGCCCCCCTCACTGCTGGCCGAATCGCCCGTGGCCTAGGCCTACGTTGCGACGGTGGCTGGCCCCTGACCTGGCCAGCACCACCTCGAGCCTGCAGAGGACGATACGCAGGGGGTGCCGCGCGAACACGCTCCCGCCGGAGCACCTCAAATTGTTCCCGCAGCGCCCTCTGGTTATTAACCAGAGTGACCGTCTCCTGGAGGTGCCTGCATCCCTCACCTCCAAAGAGACCAGGACCTGTCATAGGCGTCCGCAGCAGCCTATTATACAGGTCCTGGGACGGGCACAGATTGTCAAGCGCAAACGTGCGCCTCGCCCGGACACTTCTGGTTACCGCCCGCGTCAAACAGTCCAAAGCCAGGTTGATACCATCCTGAATGGCTCTCTGGACTGTCACCGGGCTAGGTTGGCGTGATGCGGAAGCCGCTACCACCCCTTGTAGCAGCTGGGAAACGTGGGATAGAGCGGCAATCGACGCTCTCCCACTCTCCTCCGCATCCCGCAGCGCGGCATTTGCCGAACGCAACGCGTTCGAGCACAAGACTCCCGTGTCAGAACGGGAGCCCGGCCGCGCATCTTCGCCCAAAGCCGCGCGATCATCAACGCTCGGCTTTGGCACCACACCGTACCGCTGGTAATCCAGGGGCACGATGCGGCACCGCTTCGCCACCTCGCGAGGGGCCTTCGCGAGACGTCCATTCACCTTAATGGACGCCTCTGCCGCTTCGAACATGTCCACGACATGCTCAGCAAGCGGCAGAGATGGCATAGCGGTAGCCGCCGGCCTACCAGCTAACCACGGCCTATGGTCACGCTGGCTAGCCGGCAGCTCCACGGGTAGATCTGGCCGAACACTTACCAGCCACTGGCAAGCGTCCGACCAATCCTCCTCCGTGGCTAACTGCGAGCGCTCTACTAGACGAGGGCCTTCGTCTTCCTCCAGAGCACTCGCAGTTGATGTCGACGGCGGGTAAGCTGATACCCCTGGCAAGCCTGGAAAAGCATGCGGGCCCGAGAGAGCAGGCATGCTAAAATCCGCGGCTTGACCAGGAGCAGGCGCCGTGGCAGAGCGCGGGGTAAACACCGCTCTACCACGGGTCTGACCAGCACCAGCCATACCATCGGCAAGCTGAGGTATGTGGTATCCGTGGTCAACAGCACCGCCCGGGGACACCCTCTGGACCGTGAAATCTACTCCTGCGTGAGTAGAACCATGGAACACGTCGCCTGCATTCCCCGCGAGGGGTGCACAGACGTCGTATTCCATGGCCACGTCCTCAGAAGGCGACCCCAGCAGGAGATCCTCTTCTTCCTGGCCAGAAAGATTAGACTCCGGGTCAGCAAAGAAAGCTAACCCGGACTGGCCAGGAAAGGTGCCATAGGAGGGTTTGGCACCTTCGGCGCGCGGATACCCGGGGTCTGATGAGCAGACCGCGGGTCCCAGCAACAACCGTTGTCCACGGCCCCTCGGCGCGGCGCCATGCCTGCTGCCAGGGCCTTGGACTGCCCCCAACAAAGGGGCCACCTCTGAATCCACAACCGGACCGGACCTAAAGAGACCGGATTCAGAGGCGGGGATCACCTGCTCGTAAGCAGATGCCGAGGACAACAAAGGAGCTGGCCCAGGGAGCATGCCACGAAGCAACTCTGGGACCAGATCCTTTATTGTCCTCTGCATCTCTTGCAACATTTCGGACCTGAAGGCCTCCATATCCACCGCGGATGAGGCCTTCTTCTTACCCTTCTTACACACTTTCTCCTTCTTCTTCCTCTCTTCCTCCATTACCTTCTCCCTTGCCTGCAATGCGAGAAAATCAGACATTAATTCGCCCCCCCACGGCTTACATACGTCGCACTTCAGCAACGGTCCACAGGGACTGCAGCTGAAGCACAAGTGCGGGACGAAGCGGCTTTTAAGAAACCTCCCGCAGGACGGGCAACCAGGTCTCTGAAACAGGACAAAGGACAGGGACAATGAGCAAGATAGTTAAGGTTAGCAAACTCAAAACCAACTAAAAAGAGAGGACAGGATCATCAAGATCAGAAATCAAGAAGAACCAGCCATGGACAAAACGTTAATTGTTAATAAAAAGGCCAAGGCCGATTATGACGTCATCACTCTCGTGACCAAATTAATCGATCCGCAACAAGCACCAAGAGCAAGAACGAATTGTATAAGTAAACGGAACATTTCCGTTGAATTGGCATTTCGAGTACACAACAATCAGATATACAGAGATAACTCCTTCCAATTCTAGCATTGGCAAAAAGGGAAATTATCTCCCCTTTTGTTTACATTATAATTAGATACCTGATCCTTGTATAGACAAACCATCCAACGTGATGAACCGGAGAACTCCACCATAGTACGCCTCTACATTCTCTCCACCTCAGGGGAAGGAATTGGAGCAAGAGGGCAAAGTGAGAAGACCTTTATAACAGGCCTCCAACTCACTGAACATAGATCTTTTGGTTAGATAACCTAACAGTATTAGTAGGAAATGGAACCGTGGTGGAGAGAAAACATATCCTCTTGTGCCGAAAAGTCCACCAAAGCTTCTATGCGATACCTGTGGACAAAACACAAAGAGAAATGAGACATATGAAGCACCATGTTGTAAAAAACCAACATAAACAGGCGCTAATCACGGTAAGCGCGAGTCCCGGAAATACATTAAACCGGGACAAAACACGCTAGCATATCAAAGAATTCACCTGATAAAGCGATCCCGCTCCTTCTAAAGGCGAATCCTCCCTTTCCGACATGCTTCCACCAAAAAATAATCGTCAAACGTGAGCGAAAAACAAGGCAACGCGCAGAAAAGTATGAAAAACACAAAACCGCATGTAACCCTTTGCCAATAAATGAGCAAAGAGGAAGTAGTAGTCGGCGCATGCGCGGTGGTGGGGCGAGCATCCGCCGGACTACCTCTGACTCCCTGCCCAGTAGGGGCACCTAACTGTTTTTAATCTGAGTGTTTTATTGAGTGAAAGCCGATATTTAGCAATATCAAAAGTATTAGGGAGGTAAGTATACTCTTGATGTGAAAACGGGCAGACGAGGGCCTACAATCTCGGATTGTTCTTCGGAGGTGTACCGTATATACACTAACTTACTCATGGTCAATACAAGAATTTGACTATTAATTTATTCACACACCTGAAGGGCTATATCTTTCATTTTCAAGGACTCTATAACGAAACTATATGTTGCGGTCTGTCTGGGAGGAGCTGTCCCCATCCTACATTTGAGAAGTCTGGGAATTATCCCCTAGAAATTTGTTATAAAGTAGATACTCTCAGAAGCCATCTTCTGCATGCTGTGAAATATAAAGCCGCCTAACGTTACACATATTTTCAAGTATTTTTCAATGACATATCTGCCATTTTCAAGTACTGTTCAAGGCAAATTACAAATTAAACCACTCTCAGGGACTTATACATGTATAAACATTATTTTTGAATTTGTGCGAACACCGTTAGTTACATGTATTTCTCTTTAATATGAAGACTCAGTTCCTCGCATTGTCATAAATCGAAATATTTTCAGGAAAAGTAATCGACCAATGAAATTCTGGGAAAGATATTCACATGTGGGCCGGCTAGAAGAATGGATTGAGATAAGCACTTCTCGCTTTCAAATCAAACTCACTTACAAAAACACCTTTCATCTCATTGAAGACAACGCCCTTAAATATGACCGGTGAGTCTGTATCATTAGGGTCTGTGTGTTCTAATCTCCAGCCTTCTTGTCTGCGAATAAACAAGGTAAAGTCCTCTTGCATTAACTCCATAACACTAGAAATCAGTCTACCAACTTCATGACAAATATACAGGAAAGTTGTTTATTATTTTGAAATTAATTTGACTGGAATCTGTTGCTGCCAATGGCAGCAACAGATTCCAGTCAAATTAGTTCCAAAATATGCAATAGAATATTCTTTAGATCATAAAGAATTTGTCATATCTGGTCCGTGATGGTTAAAGGGTCAAAGGAACCTGGTGATGTAATACTGGAAGCATCATTCACCAATATCAGCAAAAACTTATCACACATAAGGTTTCCTAAAAAGAAATCTACGGATACAAATCACCTAAGATCACAAGAATTCTGTGGATTTAAATGTCTCCTGTTTGTCACAGTGGCCTTGACATTTGACCTTGTGACCTTCGTGTCATTATGCCGCTTCCAAATATTATAGGTAACCATGTATTCAATTTTAGTTCCAATAGGATTAACCAATCATGAAATATAACTGATTTGTTGAATGTAAAAACCTAAGGTTGAACAAGCAGAGGTCAAATAGCAATATTAGAATCGCCGTAACCTTTGACCTGGTGACCTCCATGTCACTATCCTGTTTCCTCTTGGTACATATATATACCCAAGTTGTGTTCCATTAGGGTTAAGAAATCCCGAAATATAACATGATACGTTTTGAAAAATTAACATTGAAACATAAAAAAGTTTTTGTAGAGGTCAGAATGACCTTGACCTTCGATGTTGTGACTTCAGTGTCAACATGCTGCTTCCTAACATAATAGGTAACAATGTACATGTATCTAAGTTTAGTTTCAATAAGGTTAGCCAATCGTGAAAGATAAGCCGAGTTTTGCTAAACGCAAAAACTTAACATTGAAAAAACAGAGTATTGTATCAAGGTCAGTGACCTTGACCTTTGTGAACACAGTACAATTCATACATGTAAGCCTTCCACAAGTTGAAGCTTGTGAAGCAGCCGGAAAAGAAAGAGATAGTCCTTGTCTATTACTACAGCATAGTAATCATTATATCAATATGACTGCTCACCCACAGGGAGTGGAGGTTACCAATCTGCGTGATTAATGCTTACAGGATCCATAGTATGTAGTTGGTGGATCCAGTAAGATTTGCGGTCTCCTTGCATGGAGCTGTGGCTCCCTCGCTATCAGGAACATGGTGGAGGATTTCAATGACCCTATATTTGATACAGGTTGTACCATGGCCCGGCAAGTTGAAATGTAGTGAGACTGGTGTGTCTTTCCTATTTTTTGTATCTCTGATGTGTTCTTTGATATGTGTCTGGACTTCAAGTTTTGTTTCGCCCAAATATTGCATGTTGCATTTGGAACATACGAGGAGATATATAACGTTCCTGGTGGTGCAATATGTCCTAACGTGGCAGTGGTAGGTTAATCTTGTGCGTGTGTGTGTGCTATAGAAAGGTTTTTCTTTACCTAATTGATTGCAAAAAACACAGTTGGTTTTTTGACACGGTTCTATTTTTGTTTGGAATAGAACTTCCTTGGAATCCTCTTTTATTAGTGTAATTAAAGAAGGCACGTACAAGTTGGTCTTTGATGGTTGGGTTCCTTCTATAACCGAAGAGGTTTCTCTGTGAAAGTCTCCCGGCATTTCGGGCTTGTGTGTAGAAGGTCCCAGTGTTGGTTGATGACCCTTTTAAGGTGGATGCTTTGTGGGTGGTAATCAGTGATGAGAGGGATCCTCTGTGTTTTCTTTGATTTCTTTCTTGGTGCAAGCAGAGATATCATGTCTTGTTGTAGTGCTCTGTTGTAACTTTCTAGTCGAGAATCTAGAGGATAGCCTCGGTTTTCATAGTGTATGATCGTGTTGCGGCCATGTTTTTCATAGTCTTCTGTGTTGGTATAGATTCTTCTCAATCTTAGGAATTGTCTGCATGGACTCACATTTTTGCTGCTGATTGAT
The DNA here is from genome assembly GCA_034401795.1 of Chaetoderma sp. LZ-2023a. Lineage (NCBI taxonomy): Eukaryota > Metazoa > Mollusca > Caudofoveata > Chaetodermatida > Chaetodermatidae > Chaetoderma > Chaetoderma sp. LZ-2023a. The sequence goes on from CM067359.1 coordinate 19,302,966, forward strand.
AGTGGAGATACATGTAACCATGTCTATCGGTCGGTTTGGTGTATAAGTTAAATCTCAATCAGTGGTTCTCATCAATGGAGACTAAAGTGTCTAAGAAGCTCACTTCGTGGTGTGAGATTTCAGTAGTGAATTTGATGCTGTCAACAGATAGGTTCATATAGTCTATGAAGATATCCAGTTTCCCTCTTCCCTCTGTCCATATCAAAAAGATGTCACCTATGTAACGTAGATAGTGACGGTTTGTGTGCCGCGTTTGAGATTAGTTTCTAACTCTGCCATAAAAATGATGGTGTTCGTCTACAAAACTACTGATGTGCTCAGTAGGATTCCCATTTACAGGTGCGGCTAAATGCAGTCACATGCGGGAAACATTGTTTCCTGCATTCACCGCATCCCAGGTCCATAGTAGCACTGTTACCCTCACTGGGAACGTATATAAACAGACCTAACAGGACATTGGCATTCAGACTCTTCTAAACCTCTAGATAGCGTCAGGCAAAGTTCTCGAGTTTTAGCTTTATATAATTATTTTATCAAGTCTGTCCAATGTGAAAGAACTCAGAACAATCTGAATGATGTCTACACTTTGCCTGCTGGAATCAATCGAACCCTGAATTCCTAGAATCCCAATATCAAGGCAACTATATATACAGGTAAGCTATTGAAAAATTCAACGGAATGGTTATTAACTAAGTAGTTTTTAAGCCATACAATTCGTACACATGACAGACTTAAAAATTCATGACAGACTTACAAAATGCAGCTACGTCATTCATTACACATTTTGATTAGGATGTCAGCCTACTTGTGACATAATTCATTAAGTCGTCACATACTTGGGTGACAGATTGGATTCATCAATTGTGGACAAAGCTTATGTGATGTTGTCCAGACTACTGAAAATGATCAGCATTTTCTTAGCGATTGAAAAATCAAAACATACATGTAGCTGCCAATTGCAACAATTCCTTAGGTTGGAAACTGCCTAGTATTTTAAAGCTACATGTACATGTAGTCCGGTAATAAGTTGTTCATCAATATGGCTCTAGAATTTGTAACTAGATACATGTACTTAGATTTTTTTTCCTATTTTCTCATGTGACTAATTACATGTAGGACAATTGTAAGAGTTGAAATCTTCAAATACTTGGTGCTTAGCTACAATATTTGCCTGACGCTTTCTGCTGTTTGGAAAGTCTGGGTCCAGCGTCAGGCAAATATCATAGCGAGGTAGCGAGTTTTTCAAGATTTCATTTGGTTATTTATTCATCCACTTTGAAGATAGAAGACGACGATGGCCAACATTGCTGGAAGCAGCCCAGACACTCCTGTTAATTCGGCCAATTCTGTGGGCAACAAACTTGAGAAAATTTCTCATATTCCAACACCAAGAGATATCAATCAGGGCAGTACTATCTCAAACAAGATAGAAAAATGCCAGAAAGAGAATTGTGCTTTCTGCTGATTTCAATGGAAAGGAAAAATCTTCCAAATAGGCAGCATCCAATACAGAGTCATAGAAGTTCTCCCCATAATTCTGACAGATTTGAAACTACCACTTCACGGAAGGAGCATGAATCTTTTTGGATCCACCAACAAACATGGATCCAATGGTAATAAATCATGCAGACTGATAACCCCCAAAATCATGTGGCTTGTAAACCATAATTGTAGGAGTTGGCTTGACCAAATTCATTGTACAAGGGCTTTTGGGATGTACAGTATGACCATAATCGTGATAAGTATTAATGTTGTTCAAATGTTTTAACATTTACCAAAATAAACAGTATCCAGGGTTTGTCCACCTTTTTGTGTTTGAAATCCGCTGACTTTTCATGACCAAAATTAACAAATTTCATAACTTCTAAGAATTAATACCTAGATTTGTGAGTTTGAAGTAGCTACATGTACATAGATTACAAATTCATGCTTATTTCCCATGACTTTTCCCTGACCTATGACACAAAATGCTTATTTTCCATGACTTTTCCATGACCTATGACACAAAATGCTTATTTTTCATGACCTTTCCATGACCTATGACACAAAATGCTTATTTTCCATGACCTTTCCATGACCTATGATACAAAATGCTTATTTTCCATGACCTATGACACAAAATGCTTATTTTTCATGACCTTTCCATGACCTATGACACAAAATGCTTATTTTCCATGACCTATGACACAAAATGCTTATTTTCCATGACCTTTCCATGACCTATGACACAAAATGCTTATTTTTCATGACCTTTCCATGACCTATGACACAAAATGCTTATTTTCCATGACCTTTCCATGACCTATGACACAAAATGCTTATTTTCCATGACCTTTCCATGACCTATGACACAAAATGCTTATTTTCAATGACTTTCCTGGAATGGAATTTTAATGTATTATTTCCGTGACATTCCAGGATTTCCATGACCAGTAGGAACCCTGTGTACATGTATCATACCTGAAATCTAGTTCCCTGAGTTGTGGATAGAATACAGCATCTAGGTATATACTGAGTAAGTTACGAAAATCCTGGGCATTCTGGGTAGAGAAAGGATAAATTGTCCAATCACTTGCTGAAAAATAAAAAAGTATTATTAGCTACACCAGCATTTTGGCAGGGGTACAGGCTGTTACCACACATGCAAACATTGTATTTCCTGAACACAGCGAGGGAAATATATTTGTTTGCACGTGTGATAACAGCCTGTACCCTGCCAAAACACTGGTGTAATGAATTTATTACCCCTCAGACGTCAGCGTGAAATTAAGAAAGAGAGGGTGAGAGAAAGAGAGAATTTGATCTTAACTTAAATATTGCAAATTTTCAACACTTTAGGACGTCATTTTCAGAATGCATCAACTTATGACGTCATGACCCGCATCATGGGCTATTGTTACGTCATAATTAATCTGCGCATTAAGACTAAAACACGATGTTCGCGTGGGGGATACCATGTAGTATTGCCCTCACATGACGGAAATACCAGATCATACATCACGGATCGTAACCAATCAAATAACAGCATATGGTCAGGTGACATTACTGAAGGGTAATAACAACTAATCTCCATCCCATATAAGACAGTGACATTGAGCAATCAGATAACTGCCAATGATAGAGGGATTGATTTCTAGCTATGCTGATTATGCACCACCAATTCACAGAGTATCCATCTATCATCTGGCGTCATAATCATTACATCAAAAACTATTTTACTTGGCCCATCTTGAACTCTTAATAGTCCGACACATTGTACGAATTGTATGTCGCTACTATTTAATAAACATTCTGTTGAATATTTTGAAACTAATTTAACTGGATGCTGTTGTGGCCATAGGCAGCAACAGTGCCCAGTCAAATTAGTTCCAAAATATTCAATAGCTTACCTGTATTCTTTCCTGGAAATTGAGTCAGGGAGTTCAGAGATCGATCCCAACACGAGCGAGGTGTGGGTGGACCTTAGCTAGAGAGGGGTGGGGCATATAGAGATGGGCGGGGCATAGCTAAAAATGGAAAGGTCAATTTCTGCCCACTTTTTACACAGGACGCTTTGAAACCTAAATTTCTGAATCTAAATTTCAAGGTAACTATACATGTACAGCTAAATGTTAAATATTTTGAAACTAATTTGTATGGGTGCTGTTGCGGCCTCCAATGCTCTACCTCCTCAGAAAGACTTCATATTTAGTTGGGACGCACAACTTGTATTTAAGCTGGTTTGTCTGTCTGTCTACCCGCTTGCCATCAGCCTCCAAACGTTTTGACTTCTCAAACAAATCCACATATCCTATGTTGCAACTATATCCTATGTTGCAACTATAGTGTGTCACATGTACACAATAAATAACTTACCCATTTAAGCAACAAACCTGTTCAAGAAAAAACAAATTTCTTACTGAAATGACTGGCTTGGTTGTCGAGCTAGTCATTCCAGTGGTAAATTTTCAAAACTAGTCCTGGGATCGGGACCAACTTTTTCGGAAATAGTCTTCTCTTGGTCTGCAAACGGATATTTCTCAAATTCCTCTTCAGAAGCTGTTTTGGGCTAGCTTAAGTGATGTCAATATTCTGTCTTTTACTGGGTCAATAACAAAGAAAATGGTGTACATTTTTCAACAATTTTGGTTGACAACAACTTAATTTGAATATTAAAAATTTTGACATCAGGGTGGTACGGTTTAACAGGCTAAATAGCATGTAACACACAGAATGCGGCAAATCCATAAGTTTCAAAACCTGAAACCGAGTACTCTTTTCCCGCTACATCCATATCTTACAAAACTCCAAGGCCCATATGCATAATGATAAAGGATGTGTAACTTTACACTAGTTTAATCTAAACTTAGTTTAGTAAAACTACTGTTTGTGGTTTAACAAAATCTGTATGCTTGAAAGGTAGTTTAATTAAACCTGTGTTAGTTAACCTGAGGCTAAGCGTAACCATACATGTAGTTTACCATTAAACCATTGCACTGTGCATTTGGAGGGGAGTAGATTGAAAATTGGAATTCTCCCCACTCGGAGCCAGCAAATACAGACCCAGGAGAGGACGTCATTGCATAAATCTGCTAAGTGTGCTACGAGGTGACCTCAAGAAAGCAGGACTCGGTACACTCAAGTCAAGAATGGACCTGAGGAAGCTAAGGATTTTGGCTGAGGGCAAGACACAGTGGGCAAAAGAGAAGGACTGATTGCAGCTGTAGGATGTTTCTACTACTACAGTGGCAGAATACAGTAATCATACATACATACATACATACATACATACATACATACATACATACATACATACATACATACATACATACATACATACATACATACATACATGATCAACAAATTAAAACTAACGGGTGCAGCACTGTCGGCCAAGTTAACACATGGAAATTGAAGCCGCACGTTGCCAGTGCGTCAATAAAATAAAAATACATATACTGCCAGAGCCGTGCTGGAGTCAGAGTACAATAGGCGTAAAAGCCTAGGATTGATTGTGACAGATGCATCCACAGATAGTCCCATATGAATCGTCAGTGTGTCAGTATATCAGACATGTGAAAACTGGTCGGCCAATCCTTGACTTTATAGTCTTGGTGCGGTGGTCCAGTGGAAAGATGCCTGGTTGCTGATGCTATGCGGAGTTGCAGGATGACGGTTCGATCCCCCGACCGGGAGATGGTGATCAACAAATTAAAACTAACGGGTGCAGCACTGTCGGCTAAGTTAGCACATGGAAATTGAAGCCGCACGTTGCCAGTGCGTCAATAAAATAAAAATACATACATACATACATTTATGTCTACATGATTTCAGTTAATATAAGCTTATCGCAAATATGAAGCAAACAGGCAAAGATACATGTAGCAATTTGGCCTGTTTGTAAATGATGCAGACCCATAAGCCAATTTGTCATCAGCATGACTGCGGGTTCTGCTGATGATGATGATGATTCACTATCATCATCATCATCACATGCCTCACGACCACCACCACCGGTGGAAGCAGAAACAGAAGAGCAATGTTGTAGTCATCGTCATCATCACACGGGCGCGGGTCATGTCATCCATAAGAACATGCAGACGTACATGTATGCGAAGGGATGGGGTGGACTGGGTAATAAGTTCCATTACCAGACTACCAGTTTAACCTACATAAAATCACCATAGCCACATTAGTCCCAAACTTTTTTCAATCTACTCCCCTCCTCATAGGCCCCACCAAATCCGCATACACTACCTCGCCCTCCTCCCCTCCCCTCCCCACTGCACTGTCCTCCTCCTCCTCCTCCCCCTCTGCTATTCCATGCCTGACAGCTAAACGAGCAACCAATCAGCCGCCGCCATCGCCGTTACCACCACAACCACCACTACTATCATCATCATAATCTTCGTCATCATCATCGACGTAATCATCATCATCATCACTGCCATCATCATCATCAATAATGCTAACAGCAGAAGCGCCGACAAAGAGCCGAATCCGTCAAATACTGTTACTTTCAACCCGCATCAGGAAATAGAATCAACCATCATGAATGATCAGATTATTTTGAAGTTATACCATGCTTAAACCTAATCCCGAATAGGTTTAGTAAAACAGGCATATTCTTAGGTATTTACACCTTTGTTTAAACTAAACCATATGTATGCATATAATCTCTAAAACTGTGTTTAGTTACCTACTGTTTACCGTAAACCACCTTTATGCATATGGACAGTGGTGTAAATGAAAAGTTACACAGGGTTTAAGCTACTCTCTCTCTCTAAACCACCTTTATGCATACGGGCCCTGGCTTCCCACTTACATTTGTACATCTAACCATAGACCATACAATGTGTGTGGCACCATACCTGTCATTGCGTTCATAAATGTAGCCATGGATCTATTGAGCATCTTGAAGAATGGGTCTCTGACTGGATACCTTTGTGAGCCACACAATACTGTGTGTTCCAGAATGTGTGATACGCCTGTGTCATCACGGGGTGTGGTCCTGAACGCAACACTATTAAACAGATATAAACACAATTTAATTTATCCATGGCGGAAAAAAAAGAGGCTTTTGAAATTATGCACTTTTCATCTCAATGTACTAGACTGTGTTTTTATCTATTATACACATCAGTGCAGTAAAGCTCAGAAATAACAGGTTTTTAACAACAAAATATCATACTGTTGAATATTCTGAATATATGTACATTTATGCATCCAGTTTTGCCTACATGTATGCCCCGCCCATCTTAGCTAAGCTCCACCCACACATGGTATTAACCGATCCCTAAACTCCCACACAATCAATTTCCAGAAAACTATACAGGTAAGCTGTTAAATATTTTGAAACTAACTTGTACATGTAGTTGATTATGACATCAGCATAAATGTCACATAGTTGATTATGATGTCATATGACTGGTAGATAAACGGGACTCCACCATAGGAGTGGAAGACATTACTGCCTAAGGAAGCAATTATATCTTCCAATCCAACTATGGTCAAAATATTCAACAGAACATTTCTTACTTACTAACATGTTTCTGGTTTTATTTTGTAAACATTTTACATTAGTTCTGATCTGTACTGTAACATTCAAACGGTTAACTTTCTATGGCTGTTCCGAGCCTTGATTTTAAATCTTCAGATTCCATGACATTGCAGGATTAACCATGACCAGTATCTCACCTGCCATTAGACATGTTAGACATACCTGAATGTGTTATTGGAGTCATCTCTGGACACATGTAAATGTTGTGCACCTGTTTTATCATGCGTCAATAGCACAGACACAAGGCTTAGCTCTGGTACCTCTTCAACCTAAAGAAAATCTACCGCATTTAACCCTTTACTGGTCAAGCCAGCCAAAACCAGCCACTGCACTAGACTTGAGGAATGTCCATCATCTGCTCGTAAAGATAATAGTATTTTTGAAAATTTACCACTGGAATGGCTGGCTCGATGTCATCCTAGTGCTAAACTTTCAAAAAATACTATTCTATTTACCGCAGATGAACATTGCAATAAGTAGATATTGAGATTTTTCTTTTTACCAAATTTGACCAATAAAGGGTTAAATGTCAGGCTGACCAAAACTGGCCTCTGCATTGGTCTTGAAGAATGTTTATTTGTAAGTTAAGAGAAGGCTTTTCTGAAAGTGTATCAATGCGGCGACTGGCTCGGTAACCAAGCCAGTCTTACATGTCTTACAGAGCCAGTCATTTCACCAGTAATATTTTAAAGAATTGTATTTTCTTGTTCTGCAAATGGGCATTTACTTAGCAAAAATTAGGTCTTATCATTCAACCATGACCATATCTTGACCACTAAAGCATTAAAATTGTATCTTTCATATAAAGAAGGGGCAACTCTAGTTCATTATTAATATTACACGGAATGTAATCTGTACACTGAATGTAAGCCGAAGAATAGTCTTTTAATTGGCTGATTATGGAAAAATCAAGTTAAGCATTCTAACATGCTGATTTACTACCCTTGTCACGAAGTGTCACAAGACTATAAACAGACCTGCGTGTGTGCCCGCATGTGCACGTGTGTGTGTGCATGTTCACGTGAATAAGTGTGTACGTGTGTCAGCCACTACAACACAGGTTAGACTACTGGAGAGATCTTGACCAGACCGTTACTTGGGTGGGAGGTTTCGCTTCAGGTTAATAAAAGGGTATCAATTTTGGGCTAAAAAATCAAAGGTCAAGGTCATTGAAAATGTAAAAAATATCTGGCATGTTAACTCAAGTTCTATTCAAGAGAAAGAACAATGGTTAATAAGTGGTCATTGGCATAATAATTTCCGACCCACCCCCAACTTTGTCTTCTATATAGAGAATAGCTACGTAAAAATAGAAGAATAGTCCTTTTAAATTGTCTTAAAATGCAAAATGAACGAACAAAAAATGAGAACACGAATTTGCTTGACATTTCATGGATGCTGATATCACATGAGTCACTCGAAGGCTCAGGTCGATTTTAACCCATTCACCGACAAAAGCCTGAAAGGCTAAATTATTTACGATATAAAACTTATCCTGCTGAATATTTTGAAATTAATTTGACTGGAGCCATTGCTGCCTTAAAGGCAGCAATGGCTTCCAGTCAAATTAAACTCAAAATACATGTACATGTATTCAACAGTTTCCCTGTATGTTTGTCTTGAAAATGAGATATAGGGAATTCATCAGTGAATGTGTTGGTTGTATCAAGCTAGTGATTCCGGCAGGGCTAGAAATTAACTTTTATTAATAGTGATCCATACGGATCAGTGCACAAGTAAATTCACTAATCCGTACTCACATGACTATAGTAATCAAATGTTCTGAAAAATGCACAATTTACATATTATTAGGATAATTAATTAATTAATCGTGAAGATGTCAAAGTGTTTTCTTAATTAATCTCCATTTGCAGCCAAAGAGAATACTATTTTTGAAAATGTATTATTGGAATGACTGGCTCGTTTATCGAGCCAGTTATGTCACTGGTACATTTTCAAAAATAGTATTCTTTTGGCCTGCAATTGGATATTCCTCAAGACCATGGATCTCACTGCGCCTTCTTGCTGAGGAAGCTGCCAATAGAAAGACTGCCTTAAGAGTTAGATGCTTTAGACTAGCCAAACCCAAAGGTTCGAAAGGGTGCTTGGCTAGCACATTAAGCACCAAAGATAGGCCTCTTTACTCTACTTGTCAACTAAATGGTTAAAACACAACCGATTACACCAGCTGGTTGATGAATAAAGCATTAAATCCTGTGTGAATTGTCTCATAGAACTACTACTGCTGAAACAGTGATCCAGCGGGATCAGTTACTGTCTTAGAGCAGTGATCCATTACTAATCCGCATGCAAAAAAGGCCTACAGATCACGGGATCAGTGGTTAATTTCTAGCCATGTTCCGGGGTTAAGATGATACGTTATACCAATGTAAAACACGATCCACATACATGTAGGTGCGCTTACAGTCCCATTACGAAGACTCATCCCGACCTGTCTGGTCTCTGAACTGGAGTCTGTGTAACAGTCCAGTGAATTTGATGACATAACAAGATGGCCGGTTATTAGGTTAGAGGTGTATTCTATGCACGAAGTCATGCTTCTATTTTTAGATTGTTACTTGGTTATTAAATTATGTACCTGTTTAACTGTATAGCCGTTCAGTGTCTGTCCAGGCTGATACTTCCTGGCGTGGTCCAAACATGAGGTCACATATAATCGGGTGTGGCTCGAGCGTCTATCATGTAACGAACACCTGCCAACAGTATGACAAGAAAACATCACAAAAATAAGCATTTGGAAGAATTCCAAGCTCTGCCATTTCACGGTTTTAGTTGACCGTGACCTCTGACCTCAAAAACCAAGGGCAACCAGCCATCCAAGTTTGGTTAAAATCTCTCCAGTAGAACGTGAATTATCACACAAGATATTTTTAACCTTTTGGATGACATTGAACTTTTGACTCAAAATCCAGACTTCATCACAACCCAAGCCCAACCTCACACCCAGCTTTAGTGAGGATCCTTCAGCCACGAGATATTCTACGGAACAGACCCACGCACACAAATCTCGATAGTCACACGACATTTCATGGCGAGACTAATTTATCATTTACATAGACTTCATATACATGCATGCGCATACATATATCTCAAGATTTAGGGTACGGTCAGGGGTGTGAGTTTACCACCACACTAGTGGAGGATCCAGCCCATCACCCAACGATGTCTGGGCGATGGTCAGATTTTTAGTTAAACAAGGCATTGGAAGCAATAGAAATATCCTCAATTCCCGCTTTTGTTGAAATGCCATGTAAGGAATCTGGGCAATTCACGTGCCTGCTCCCTATAACTGGTACATTACAGTGTTTGTTATAAGGGGATCGAATTAACGTAGTTTGTATTTTTCAAGGGTGATAACTCTGCCGAATATTGATGAAAACTAACAAAATAGGAATTTGACCTCCATCTTAATACTATTGATCTAAATTCTGAATTTGGTTCAAATCCATTTAGTCTAGCATGAGTTATTGCGTGGAACCAGACAAATTAACGAAGTTTGTATTTTTCAAGGGTGATAACTCTGCCAAATGTTGAGAAAAACAAATGGAACACAAACTTGATGACATCTGCCTCTGAAGTACATGTATTAAACTATATTCTATATTTGGTTTGAACAGGTTTAGTCTAGTCGGAGTTATTGCCCGGAAACTGCCAAAATAAACGAAGTTTGTATTTATCAAAGGTGATAAATCTGGCAAATATTGTCAAAAAGTAATGGAACACGAACTTGACATCTGCCTCGGTAGTATTAAGCTATATTACAAATTTGTGTTAACTTTAGAATCTTAGATAAATCTAATTCGCCTGACGCTGATTGAGGTTTGATCGAGTCTAGGATGCTAGTGCTGTTGGTGCTGCTTGCTTTTATAGGCTTCAGGGGTCAAAATGTTCACTCTTCCACTCGTTTTTAAGACCTCAAATTGCTCTGAATGACCTCAATTTTAGGTGAGGTCATCCATGGATGAATTCAAATCCTGGAAATTTGCATTGCTTATTGCGAAAGGATGACCTCAGTTTAGTTTGGATGACCTTATGTGGTGACTTCAAATTTTCAAACATTGTTGACCCCTGATAGCCTTTCTGGGTGGATTTATGTGTGTACAAATTATCCTGGCTGCCTGGAAATGTTCTAAAATTGTTGACTCGATGTTGACCAGTGAAGTTCTTTGTTGGCCCGGTGTTGGCCCTCAAGGTAGTGATGTAACTGTGTTGGCATGGTGATAATACATTTGGCGATTAGTGGTGGCTGGGATGTTGACCCGTGTTGGCCCATTACATTTGTATGTGCGGTTGATGATGTCAAAATACTGGTGTTTGTGTATAGATACATGTATGTTCACTATGTTGGCCCGGTTTTATGAGATTTTTGCATGCCCATGTTGGTCCTGTAACTGCTGTGTGGTTGTTAGTGTCAAGTACCGAATAATATAGGTTCTGCCCCATGATCCTGAATGCATGGGAAACACACCCTTCCGCAAGGACCGAGAACCTTATTGGATCCATCAGTTGCAGACTATGGACCCTATAGGCATCAATCACGCCGATTTATTAGCTTTCTGATAAGTACAGAAATATATTACAAATTTGGTTCGAATCGGTTTAGTAAAACACGAGTTAGTCCCTGGAAAGTGTCAAATCAATGTTTATATTTTTTCAAGAGAGGACAACTCCGGGTAAATTTGACATAAATTGACAGAATTAAATTTTACTAAGTGGTACATGTATGCCGAAGCTGGTTCAAATAGGTGCTGGCAAACACACATTATTCTCCTGAAACAGATAACTTTTCGAATTTCATACATTCAAGGGCACTTTGGGTAAATGTGATGCAAATTGATGGAATTCAAACGTGGGCTCTGTATTCCCATTACTAAGTGGTATGCCAATGCTGGTTCAAATCAGTGCAGCCAAACACAAGCTATTGCCCAGAAACCAATCAGAACGAACTAACGAACGGCCGTATTCCTATAGCCCTTTGAACTTCATTTTTGAGGGGCTAAAAATAAATTTAACACACTTAATAAAAGCACAAATTTTAAACTTACTTACATGTAGTCCTACTTTTCACATGTACCAACCATACTGACAATAGATTTATGGCCACTTTTCATACATCAAGTATTTGCATACTGCATGTAAACTTTCAGAACAGTTTTTGAGTGCTATAACTTTACTTAACAACTGTTTGCTTGCGGTGATCTGTTCAGCAGACACAGCATGATGCTAAAGCATGCATTTTTACGGTGGATATATAGTTAGTACTTGTAAACAAGCATTTAATCGAAATGACAAATTGGGTGAGGTGATGTTGCAGCAAGTGTGGATATTGATTGTTGGTGTTTGAAGATAAGATTCAAATAGGGTCGATAGATGATGTTTAAATTTAGGCTAAATGGTTGAAAGTTAAGTATTTGAATATCCAAGGAGATATTTTACTTTCTATTTGTCATTATAACGGGGATTGTTTAGTTAAATTTTTAAAATGCATTAACATTTTGCAATGTGATTTCTAAAGAAGTGTAAAGGTACATGTAGGATATTGTTAGCGGTAATAGTTCTTATGTGATCACCTGTCTGAGAGTTTATTGTATATTGTAGGCCTATCAGTATTGCATTTGTGACATCACTCGTGATCAGTAGTGACGATGACTGATTTTCACATATGCATGAAAATCGAAAATGGTACATTTGTACATGTAGTGCTACAGATGATAATCACGATCCCATCTGATTATTTCAAATTGTAAATTATGAGCAATTGAATTTCAAAATTAAACATTTTATAATTCACCAATAACTACTACATATACATGTAATTAGCAGATTATCATTAAACTTGATACAAGTCAAGTAGTTGTTATTACTTTACTGATAAATCGACTCAACTTTGATTGTGTTTATTCTTTCATTTATTTAATAAATAAAGTGAAATGGGACCTTCTGTGTTAATTTAGATAATTCATGAATTCATTTCCTCAGTCAATTAATGTATATGACATCATAATCAACCACATGACATGATAATCATGATGTCATGAATGATTCGATTAAGCCTGTCTTTAACGCTTAATAGTCAGAGTCTGTCTGACACATTGTACCAATTGTATGCTTTTGCTATTTAAGAAACATGCTGTTGAATATTTTCAAATTAATTTGACTGGGCATTGGTTGCTGCCAGCACCCAGTCAAATTAGTTTTAAAACATTTAACAGCTTATCTGTATAGTTTTCTGGAAATTGATAGTCAGACAGTTCAGAGATCGATTGATCTCAACATGAGAGGTGTGGGTGGAGCTTAGCTAGAGGTGGGCAGGGCTTACATCTGTACATGTAGTAAAAACTGGAAAGGTCCATTGGTTTGTGTACATGTACTACCGCCTGTCTCTTCAGTAAGCTATGCATACTCTGTGCATGCGAGCGTGTGCGTGCGTTATACATGTGTAACTGTGCACAAGATCCTACTAGGGGAGAACCCCCTTTACAAGTGAGGAGATAAAGGTCTGGGTAACCGCCACATTCTTCTTCCGGATTCACCACTGCACACACATATACATGTTGAAGATTTTCGATCTTCGGGTCTAATTTAGAAATATATCTACCACACCTCTGATAAGAATATGATGTAACGGTTGCTGCGACAACCTCTTATCAAAGATGCAGTAGCACGATTATCTGCTCGCCTCGTCGACGGTGATGGTGACGATATTTACACTCGATAATCTGGGCCTGATCTGACTCGGGTAAAAGATGGTGGCTCGGGACGGTGGTCTTCCGTCGCTTCCAGACTGGACAATAAATAACCCAAACTCTTGCTTCGAGGATATCGACGTGATAATATATTCTCTGAAGTTTGACTGTCTGATATGACCATGAATATGTGTGAGTTATGCTGTCACGATAGAAGTTAAAATAAAACTCTAAGTAAATATAAGTGGCTTATACTGCCACCAGCGATGTTAAATAATTAATATTGTACTTATACTAGCCCGACTACTTTGGGTGACTTATACTGCCAGCAATGACTACAGAAACAACCGATATCTACGCGATACGAATACTGGTTATTCTATCATTTAAAAGTTGCGTTTCACGATTCGCTAGGCAGTTTCGTCAAATACTGTTCTTGGCTACTTAAAGCCATTCACCAAGAATTCATTTGAATCTCGACAAAATCAGTTCCACGGAACTATGCGGACTCGAGGCTAGACTTTCTTCAGACCAATCTTTTTCTGAACCTTCAACGTTAGAGACCGGACCGAACCCCGACTGAAAGTTAAAGTCCCGCTTATATACAATCTTAGTTTTTTATATCTTGTTGTTCTCTAAAATTCCAGCTGCCTTTTATGACAGAATGACTTATCTTGTTTGACGACAAGTCTCGATTTGTGTATCTATGCCTATGAATCTGTCCGAATGACGAATGGTCGGTTTGATACCAAGTATCGATTTGTGTACCCAACATCCATGAATCTGTCAGAATGACGAATGATGGGTTTGATGACAAGTTTTGATTTGTGTACCCAACATCCATGAATCTGTCAGAGTGACGAATGATAGGTTTGATGACAAGTTTCGATTTGTGTACCTAACATCTATGAATCTGTCAGAATGACGAATGACCGGTAAACAAGTTACCATTCTTCTTAGTCTTGAGTGATTACTTTTCGGCTACTGCTTATGAATCTGTCCAAATGACGAATGATCGGTAAACAAGTTACCATTCTCGTTATCCTGATTGTTTACTTCTCGGTTCATTTTCTCAAGCTTTCGTGAGAATATAGATCGCCATTGTAACTAACTGCTTCCGTATGTCATATTTCATCTGATTCCGGCTAGACGCTAATCATCTTGCCAATTTGATAATGTGTACCTCGTCTGACAATGTATGCATATCCCACGCTGATAATGTACGTATTCCTCTTACAAGGATGCTATGGACGGTACCAGTTATCCAGTGCTAATAATATATATCCAAATAATAAATATATATCCAAATAATAAGATGCTGGTAATGCATCTAAGTATAGATGATGATGATCATTGCTAGTAACCGCTGATCGGTACATCTTAATATACATGGTGACATAGTCTATTAGCTCGCCTGGTATTCACATCTGAACTTTGAATTTTTACTCGGGACTTACTCGTACATATAAGATGTCCAGCGGGGTCATGACTTCCCACAAGACAATCCCATATCTACAATGTGTATGTACATGTACCAGAGCTGCTACATTGTGATGATAAAATTCCAGAGGTTATAACATTTTATTACTTTCTTACCACTGATAAAGAGTAGCAGAGTTCGTCTTAAAACTTTAACGCTCAAAATCGGCTAAAAACGGCTTCCGCAGTTGCCTTGAAAAATGTCCATTTGCAGACCAAGAGAAGACTGTTTTTCAAAAATTTACTACTGGAATGACTGGCTCGATAATCGAGCCAGTCATTCCAGTAGTAAATCTTTGAAAATAGTCTTTTCTTGATCCGCAAATGGACATTTTGAATGAAAGAATTGAAATTTTCTTGAACAAATTTAAGTACTAATGGCTAACTCGGAGAGACTCATGGAAATTCATGGAGACTCGAAGGACTGATGTAGCATTTTTAAACAGAAATAAAGATGCTTTGTTAGTTACTGTACATGTAGTCCAGCGGTTCTAATGCCTTCTCATCAAGCCTTAACCCTTGAGCACTCATAGCAGCCAAAAGCGGCCTCTGCAGCGGTCTTGAGAAATGTCCATTTGCAGACCAAGAGAAGACTTTTTTTTTTTAATTTCACCAAGTGCTGGAATGACTGGCTCGACAACCGAGCCAGTCATTCCAGTGTTACATTTTCAAAAATAAGCTTCTCTTGGTCTGCAAATAGACATCATCTGAGAAAATTTAAATTTTCTTGAATAAATTCGAGGGTTAAATGGTGATCTTAATCCTTTAATGGTCCAGATTTGGCAGGAGAATTGACATTTCTGCTACAAGTTGAATATCCATCTGTAAGCCAAGAAAAGCCAATTTATGAAAATTTACCACTGAATGACTGGCTCAGTTATCGAGCAAGGCAATTCAATTTGGGAAATCTTCAAAAATGGTCTTCTAGTCTGCGCAATGGGCATTCCTCAAGATCACTGCAGAGGCCGGTTTGGGTGGCTTGACCATTACAATGTTAAACCATTTAATCCAGAAGACCACATAATGGTACGAAAAATCATAAGAAATTCTGTCGAAGATTTTGAAACTAATGACAAGTTGTGGCTTTCATAAGCAGCAACAGGTTTGTGTCAAATTAACCCTTTAATGACCACAATTGGTCATAAAGATATATTGACGCATGTATTTATTTATATGTGCATGTACCTACATGTACATCTATGCATATAGATCTATATATTACATCTATAGTAAATGGAAATAGTTACAAAAACTTCAACATACCTTGAGAGTAGTTTCAACCAAGGTCTTCTAATAAGCCGGAAGTGCTTCATGCTGACTAGAGTGCAAATCACTGCAATAAATAATAAACAGAGTGTGTGGCTTCAATAGGGCAAAATTTGACGTTAACACTTTCACTGTAGAATTCCCCCTAGCCACGCTGACTGATGTGACTGCTAGTGTGACTCATGTGTCTTTGTTAGTGTGAATCGTGTCTTTGTTAGTGTGACTCATGTGTCTGTGTTAGTGTGACTCATGTGTCTTTGTTAGTGTGACTCATATGTCTGTGTTAGTGTGACTCATGTGTCTTTGTTATTGTGACTCATGTGTCTTTGTTAGTGTGACTCATGTGTCTTTGTTAGTGTGACTCATGTGTCTTTGTTAGTGTGACTCATGTGGCTGTGTTAGCGTGTCTCATGTGTCTTTGTTAGTGCGACTCATGTGTCTTTGTTAGTGTGACTCATGTGTCTGTGTTAGGGTGACTCAGGTGTCTTTGTTAGGGTGACTCATGTGTCTTTGTTACTGTGAATCATGTGTCTTTGTTAGTGTGACTCATGTGTCTTTGTTAGTGTGACTCATGTGTCTGTGTTAGCGTGACCCATATATCTGTGTTAGTGTGACTCATGTGTCTATGTTAGTATGACTCATGTATCTTTGTTAGTGTGACTCATGTGTCTTTGTTAGTGTGATACATGTGTCTGTGTTAGTGTGGCTCATGTGTCTTTGTTAGTGTGACACATGTGTCTGTGTTAGTGTGGCTCATGTGTCTTTGTTAGTGTAACTCATGTGTCTTTGTTAGTGTGACGCATGTGTCTTTGTTAGTGTGACTCATGTATCTTTGTTAGCATGTCTCATGTGACTGTGTTAGTGTGACTCATGTGTCAGTGTGACTCATGTGTCAGTGTGACTCATGTGTCTGTGTTAGTGTGACTCATGTGTCTGTGTTACACGTAGCATGTCTCATGTGTCTGTGTTAGTGTGACTCATGTGTCTTTGTTAGTGTGAATCATGTGTCTTTGTTAGTGTGACTCATGTGTCTGTGTTAGTGTGGCTCATGTGTCTTTGTTAGTGTGAATCATGTGTCTTTGTTAGTGTGACTCATGTGTCTGTGTTAGTGTGACTCATGTGTCTTTGTTAGTGTGACTCATGTATCTTTGTTAGCATGTCTCATGTGACTGTGTTAGTGTGACTCATGTGTCAGTGTGACTCATGTGTCAGTGTGACTCATGTGTCTGTGTTAGTGTGACTCATGTGTCTGTGTTACACGTAGCATGTCTCATGTGTCTGTGTTAGTGTGACTCATGTGTCTTTGTTAGTGTGACTCATGTGTCTGTGTTAGTGTCTCATGTGCCTGTGTTCGTGTCTCTCATGTGCCTGTGTTAGTGTCACTCATGTATCTGTGTTAGCGTGACTCATGTGTCTTTGTTAGTGTGTCTCATGTGTCTTTGTTGGTGTGACTCATGTGTCTGTGTTAGCATGTCTCATGTGTCTTTGTTAGTGTGACTCATATGTCTGTGTTAGTGTGGCTCATGTGTCTGTGTTAGCATGTCTCATGTGTCTGTGTTAGTGTGACTCATGTGTCTGTGTTAGCATGTCTCGTGTGTCTGTGTTAGTGTGACTCATGTGTCTGTGTTAGTGTGACTCATATGTCTGTGTTAGCATGTCTCATGTGTCTTTGTTAGTGTGACTCATGTGTCTGTGTTAGCATGTCTCATGTATCTTTGTTAGTGTGACTCATCTGTCTGTATTAGCATGTCTCATGTGTCTGTGTTAGTTTGACTCATGTGTCTGTGTTAGTGTGTCTCATGTATCTGTGTTAGTATGACCAATGTGTCTCTGTTAGTGTGTCTCATGTGTCTGTGTTAGTGTGTCTCATGTGCCTGTGTTCGTGTGTCTCATGTGCCTGTGTTAGTGTCACTCATGTATCTGTGTTAGTATGACTCATGTGTCTCTGTTAGTGTGACTCGTGTGTCTGTGCTCGTGTGTCTCATGCAGGGCATAATTTATCTGATATCGCATCTCAATTTGCTACACATATTTTGGCAGTTGCTATACATTCTGCAACATGTATATCTATATTTGATATGCAAAACGAACATGGAATTTATTGGTTAAAGAGTTAATTGCTATACATTTTTGCAGACAACTATGCAATTTATAATTTGCATAGCAATACATGCTATGCAAATATCAAATTATGCCCTGCTCATGTGTCTGTGTGACTCATGTGTCTGTGTTCGTGTCTCTCATGTTTCTGTTAGTGTGACTCATGTGTCTGTGTTAGTGTGTCTCATTTGTCTCTGTTCCCGTGTCTTATGTGACTGTGCCTGTTACTGCCACTATCATAGGCTGTGTTGCCTCTAACAACAGCCTATTGTTGCTGAATAGTATTTTTTCTATCAATATCATGTAACTGGACTATTTGATAGCCACTTTGCTATTTCTGCCCATTGGATTCCTTAATCAAGGTGAATGTATCCCAATTCCATTACTTCTCCAATGCACAATTTCTCATCCATTTTCATATGTAAACATTGTCCCTTCATTTTGCCATGAAATGACATTGAATCTTGAAGTGCATATTTTGATGAGATGATACAATATCAAGCCTGGAAATAAGGCTCCGGTCACGGTCAATGTCCAGTAGTAAATAGATTGTTGACAGGCACAATAAATTTGGGGCCTGTCCTTTTGTCTGGCAGCAATGTGTGTATTGAATGTTATAGTTTATGTATTTTATCGTGAAAATGTCATGTTGATCTGTCAAATTCTAACAGCTAGCGATGTGCGCATGCGTTAGTAGCTTCCTTCTTCCAGTATAATAATAAACTGTTACACGGGCTTCAGTTTTGATTTGGACACCAGTCGGAAACTCGCAATATGTACACGGGGTATTCACGGTCGTCGACATATTGCTCGTAACAGACTCTCTTGTAAATCTAAATTCTCCTATAGGGGGGTATGGCTATTGATCATTGTCTCATCATAAGTTAGCGCTATGACAAACTTTAAAAATATAAGTTTATCTAGGCTGATTCTGGTCGATTTACACAACGTTTGTCTCGGAAACTGAGTTATATCATCGCGAATGCTAAACTCCTGTTAGAGCATCCCCAAATCAAGGCCGACACAGTATAGTTAGCCATGCTACGGCGGCGTATCGCACTTGGTTCCCGTATGCAACAGATTTTGCCAAGATCGACGAGAGTGTTCTTGACTACTCTTCTCCAAAGTCGGGAACATACTTTCTCGCAAGATTATTGGTTAATAAATATAACTATATAGAAAGCAACCAATAAATTGCAATGAAACTACCGAAAGTAAAGAAAATAAACAATGTTTTACGCAGTAATCTTCTCTGGGTTATCTCTAAATTCCGGATGAGTTATGACGCAAACATATACTATTGTAAATACTATACATTAGTGGAGAGTAGTTTTAAGTTATGAATGCTGGGACCAGCTGACAGGCTTCAACATGCCTAATATATTTCAGCTGAAAGCGATATCATATCATATCATAAGCATTTTTTCCCAAACCAAATTATTAACACATGGAATCACTCCCTTCTCTTGTGGTTGAGGCACCCACGTTCGGCGTGTTTAAATCAAAACTAGATATGCACCTAAATGACATAATGTATGATCATGACATAACCAACTAATAGATATATAATAATAAAACAATCTAGAAATATACCCAAATGCTAGACGCAGAAGGGTGTAACCATGAGCGTAGGTGACACACCGCAGCTGACGCAGGGATAACCCATCTTCCTCACAGCACCTCCGAAAGTCAACCAGGGTCCTGATTAATGTCAATGAATAATGCCAACCAAACAAATAAACAAGTGTAACTAAACAAAGTACAAGCACTAGTAATACAATACCAACACAGGTCCAGAGGCAATAACAAGCCAAGGGCTTATGCCTCGTAAAATGATGATGATGATGATGATGATATCAATATAATCCAGTTTTCGAGACATAAACCAGCTAAATCAATCACTATCGACCTGGAAAATGTACCAATGTAGCGATTTCAGACTGAGAAAGCGCAATGTCTTCTCAGGCCGTATTCAGACTATAAGTTAAAACGGAACCAGCCCTGGGAAGACAAGACGCCCACCTCCACCATCAGCTAGCACTACCTGAGGATGTGAACACAGGGTTCCCACATCTTGGGGAGAATATTTTTCCATACCTTTTCCATACTTTTTCCAGACCAAATTAAAAATTGTCCATAGCCATTTAAAGACATTTTAATAGTGGACATTTGGGGAAAAAACAGACACGTATTGCTCACGAGCGAAACGTTCCCGGTAATCACAATGTATTGGAGCTTGGCAGTTACCGGTACCCAATCCAGACTTGCGAAACCAGGAACAAGGAAGTGTTTGTTGACAAAATGGCTGCCGGAAAAAATTACAAATCCCGATATTTTAATTTTCCATACCTTTTCCATAGCGGTACCGTGAAATGTCAAATTTTTCATAGCTTTTCCAGCCCTGGAAATGGTTTTCTTAAATTTGCATACTTTTTCCAGACTTCCAGACCTGCGTGGGAACCCTGTGAACAGCCAAGTGATTACAGAGATATCACCATTTACTGTATTACATGATATCAGCAAACCTCGTGTCCACATTTCAAACATTTACCGACATACACGACCACATAGACAGTTATCTTTCTGCAAGCAGTCACGACGCAATCGTTATCCACGTCGGAAGTAATGACATCGTGAAGAGTAATTCACATTAAATGGTAAAAGACTACACAGTGCTGCTGCATAGGATCCGTGCTATTCTAACATTGGAATTTAACAGCATGCTGCTTAAACTGTCAGAAGCACAAAATGCAATATTTATAGACAATTCCCAGCTCTTCAATGACCCTAGTGGAACAGTTTACACAGAGCTATTCCATGACCGCATTCATCCAAATGTCAATGGAACATAAGTTTTGTCAGAAAACATTACAAACTATTTAAGCTCAATTCTTTATAACGTCACAAACTGCGTACATGGCCCCTATGCTACAGAATGTAGACAATCATTTCATGAATCCATATTTTCACAATGGGAGGATGCATGGGAGGAGTCATCAGAACTACAACCCAAAGACCTCTTGGGCCAATCAGGCTCCCACCTACCACCAATTACAGTACAGACCAACCAAGGACTATCACAATTTTCAAACTGTACAGTAACTAATGAGCCAGCAACTGTAAATAGATTTAATGGCATACATAGTAATTTGCATGACACTTTAAATATATCAGAACATCCCAATTGTTCTAACTTTTGCTTTGATAAGTCACATTGTGCTAATGTAGACTCTCTATTTAAATGGAATGTTTTAAATACTGGTAATGTACCCAATGATTGTGTCCTTAAGGAACATTGTTTCCTTATATCCACTAGAAACTGTTTCACTTTACTTTCAGACGAATGTGTAATTAATTAGCATGGCCAAAGTCTGCCACAATCTCAGGTCGGCTCCAAAATCTGAGGAAATAAACCAAATAATGTAAATACGAAATGTTCAAAATCAATTATGTGATTACGATCCTCTATACAAATGCTGACGTCTTTACACGTGAGAAGAAAACCGAACTTCTGCACCTAATACAAGATGACCCACCAGATATCATAGCTATAGTTGAAGCCAAGCCAAAAAACTACAGAACTCAACCTAGTATAGCAGACTACAATCTACATTGTAGATGGCTACAACAATGAAGATAAAAATATTACTACTACAATAGGAAGAAGTATCCTACTATACATAAAAAACACTATCCTATAAACTATTAAACATTAACCGAAATATGTTCGAAGAATGCATCCTCTGCGACATATGATGTAAACATCAAACACTGCGTTTTGGAGTGTTTTATAGAAGCCCAAACTCTAATAATCAAAAAAACAATAATGAACTCTTGTCATATTTTAAAGGAAATACATGCACTCGCTTATCCTAGGAGACTTTAATATGCCACATATTAATTGGTTAACAAACACACTTCTAGCTCTAGCCTAGACTTAGCCGTTTAAGTTTATTGAGTCTGTAAGAGACTGCTTCTTACAACAGCGTGAGTCCAAAAGCTTTAGCTTTCACTTTGTTCAAGAACAAACTGGAAGTCGACTTCAAGGAAGGAACTTATGAATTGGACTGAACAAGCCATACTACAACAAAAACACTGAGTCAATAACAAGCCAATGGCTTATGCCTCGTAAAATGATGATGATATAACAGCCCTCAAAATTTGGCGCGAACGATCGTCTCGTGTCGGTTACGTGAAGTAAAATTACCATGAACGAAAAAATGGTCGTGTAAGTGACAAAGCCCAGAACTGTAGTTATCTCTGATCATGGAAGACAGAAAAGTTTCAACAACTTTTTGATATGAAGCATGCTATTTACAACAGAATTTAGCATTTTCAAACATCTAAAAGATCGATAACTTCTGTCTGTCAAATTCTATAAATAAGCGACAGCGCGCATGTGTCAGAGACACACTTCCGTTGTATTTCCGCTAGCATTACTACATAGGCCGGGAACTAGTCTCGCTACACATTATGCATCAACATCGGACTGTTCAATTATAAACCGTTGCATGCAAGTACGTGCAACCGTCGGCTGGCATGTTCCTGATGTATTATTTTATATATGCGATTGGATCCCGATATAACATAGGAAGACATGCATTGTTGAGTGAGTCTCACAGTATATTCTCCTTGAGTTTCAGTTGGCTTGTAGAGACAGCTGTTTAGGAATTTATCTGTTAAATTAAACTGTTACAATCATAGATCCTAGCTACTGTGTCAGTGTGTATTTGTCCATGACACACAATAATTCAGGCCTCGAAATTCGACGGGATTCTCGTAATATTCCCGAAATTGAATAATACGGGAATCCAACTGGATTCTCGTAAATAAACGCTTCCAAAACGTAAACATTCCATACTTACAGAACGCCACGATCCCGGTTACTAATTTCAACAATAAAAATTATGTCACGAATCAGCTAGAGGGGGGTCTGCTAATACACCGGTAATGAGAAATGTCTCGCGTGACTGCACAGTCGTAGTTAATAACAATCGATAATGCGCACTCGTAGTTTCTGATTGGCTCGCGGAATATCCGATTTCAATAGGCATGAATGAAAATTACTATCGCAGTAAAATTTTGATCATGTGCCTCGTTGTCATTCATAACGAATTAATCACATGATTTATTTCAACCAATCTCTGTGCGACTCTCGCGAGTCTATTGATGGCTAATGGCGAACGAAAAATCTAGTCACTGTGGCGCTTTTAAACGCAGTAAAGCAATATGTTGGCGCCAACTTTGACGGGTTATATGAGCCAATATATTATTATTGGAAGGTTCTGACAGTAATACCACCCGATATTTAAGTGGTGCATTGCTTTGGAGCGACCGAGAAAACAGGACTATATGTCAGGAAAACCGGTGCGTAGTAACTCTTATTTTCAAGTAAATCGCATTTGCACTAAATTGTCAGTTTAAAGCGTACAAGTTAAGAAGGGTCAAGCTATCTACTAAAGAGCTGGTTACGCTTTTTATTGTGGCGGACTTGCGGGTTATTATTTTATATTAGAAATGTACGCTGCTTGTACAAGTACAAATATTTGGTAACAGTTACAAAAAAATCTACTCGTCACAGGTACAATTTTATAAACATTTCAACCCCTGTTGTTTTTGGGGCAATTAAGACGGTAGTTCTTTGATACAGGTGGAATTCTTTACAAATTAAAGCATATTCTTTTAAATATTTTGAAAATAATATGACTGGAAGCCATTGCTTTCAAGGTGGTGGTGGGTGGGATGGAGAGGGTTGCTCAACTAGGTAAGCCACAACAATGTAAGAAATTCAATTCTTTGTTTTTGTAGTGGGGTTTGTGGGTGGGGTGGGAGGAGGGTAGGGTTGGGCGATATTGCTCAAGGCATGACGATATCGGTATCTCATTAAAATACCGCGGTATCACGATATATCGTCATTTGGGTGGGGTGTGGAGTTAGGGTGTAAACATAGAATAACATGTATTTCAAATTGGTGGTGTCTACAAGTTATTTTCATTAAATTTATTGCATTGAAACCATAAATTGAGATCGCCATGATTGCCATTTCCGCATATTTAATACACGAAATTCCACACCCTTCAATATACAGTTTAAAGCAACGAAGGTAATGCAACTAACCGTATTCATCACAAATAAGAAAAATAAAGGATTTTCTTCTGTTCTTGTGTTGTATTTTGTGTTATCTTTACCTCACGACAACTGTCAAAAGATTGAGCAAGGAATACGCATTAACTTCATTGCGCAGAAAGGAATTACGCAGAGAGAAATCTGATTGGCGGCCGTATCATACTTGAGCCAATCAGAATTCACACTGCAGAATTCCGACAGCTGTTATCACGCCCGCCGCTAGCATAGACGATGCAAATTAATAAAATAACACTGCATGATTTTGAACGCGAACCAGCGTGAAGACTGGAAACAATTATCTCAGATTTTATTTGGTCTGTAATATTAAATACTAATTTGCCCCATTGTAGACCGATTCATATTCGCTCACTACTTAGCAGGTTTATCCATTGATCTCAAGGTGTAGCCGTGATGTGTGAAATTAACCCAGTTAACAGTGCAGTCAAAACTGCCACAACAGATAGAAGACTGGAAATAATTAGTCCTAAATTATTTATTTTAAGGCTGTTTCTAACTTGGAATAAATCTGTAATGTTATATGTGGAATGGATTTTGATCTGATTTGTTTAAAAATGCTAAATATATTGTATAAAGTTATATAAAAACGCATAGCGGTAAAGCAAGAGATTAACTTCCCCCCTCACCCACCGTTCCAAGCTGTGGTATTGATAAGGGATTAAGTGTGTGTGGTTTCCTATCGACATAAAAAGTTTTACAGTTTAAATCTTTCACGGTCAGAAGAATGTTTAACCATGCAGATCAATGACTAATGGATAAATAGCTTGACCCGTAGTAATGATGTCATCAGAATGGAATGTGGGTAGTGCAAATGGTATTCCTAACTGACTAATAGTCAGAACGAGGCAAGAAAAAACATGGCGGCGTCTATTCATGTAATTATGAAAAGTGAACAACAAAGGATTATTTTGTACTTTAAATCATTTTATTAGCGCAAACAAACCATGAATTAAATGAAAACAGATTATTTTGGAGTTTATTAAGTTTTTATTACCGTAGACAAAGACTGGAAAGACTGGATTATTACTTAAAGACTATTACTGGACCGAATAGAGGTAAGAGTATGACATTTCTAACTTAGTTATTTATATTATGCTCACAGTTAAAAGGCAATATCGTCATGTCGGTATTGACAATATTTACGATTTTTCGAAATTATGCCGATTTCGGTATATATCGCGATATTGACGATAATATCGAAAAATCGCCCAACCCTAGAGGAGGGTGTTAAGATATTTATAAATATTGGGTCATTAGTCACTAATTATTATAGTGGGTCTGGAATTTTGAAATATATGTTTGGAAAAAGTATGGAATTTTATTGTGCCCAAGGTGTATGAACCCTGAAATTGTTGCAAGCTGGAAAGATGTTACCAATGAGTGTTGTCATACAAATGCTGATATTTTGGCAGAGAAAATGTACATTTGCAGACCAAAGGAGTGTTGTTTTTGGAGACTTAACACTGAATGACTGGCTCGGCTATTGAGCTTGTAATTTCAAGGGTAAAATTTCCAAAATATTCTTCTTGGTCTGGAAATGGAACGAATGAATGGACATAAAGCAAAAACTCAATCTGCTTTTTGACAAATTTACTTGAGAAATATTACAGTACTTATATCACAACGGATGAATCCACTTTTAGTTATTCCCCACCCATCTCTAGCTAAGCTATGCCCCAAGCTTTGTCCCAGAATCTCAATTTCATGGTAACTGTACAGCTAACTTGGTGAATACTTTGAAACAAACTTCCTCTCAAAACAATCAACAGAATGTTTATTAAATTACAAAGACATACAATTAATACTTACTGACAGACTACTATGAGAGTTAGTATTGTCTGTCAATTATAATTGTGACTGGTGACATCAACCTACATGTGATGTAATTGATTATGAGGTCAATAGTTGAGTAACTAAACATATTTTATCTGTAAATTAGGTAATTGATGGATAAGTCCATGCTGTAATCAATATGCTAATGATAATTCAGCAACAAGCACTTTAAATTCATTATTAACTTAATATACAGTTGAAATATGTTCAGATAAACCAGGTTTGGATAAAAAATGGCAACCAATTGGTTACGCAAACTGATTTTGTGCAACCGAACAATTGGTTACGCAGACCTGAAAACACGGGACCGAAAAATGGGTCTCGCAAATATTTGAAATTTTGATGGCTGATATGATGATAATGATAGCGTCAAGATTTAGTATCACGGAAACACATGACACTTTAATTTATGATGCAAGAATGGTCGTGACATAAGTGAAAATCAAATCGGTGATAAACTATTAGTAGGAATGTTTAATATTGATCTTCTCACATCTAAACTAGTAAATATATCAAGCTGTTCTTAGTTCTTTGATAACTTTATTAGTGTAACAAGTTTTCGGGATTCTTCTTCTTGATAATGTAGGTGGCGCCTTGTCAAAGCGAACGCCTAACAGCGCAGTCATTCGGAGGGGACGTAAACTCGTAAAGCCGTCGGCCCCGTCTCAGTTACAGTTACATTTGATGGACGAAGATAAGCCTTAGGCTTATTTATATATCCGTTTCCCCCACAGAACTGATCTAATTGCTTCTTAAAATTGTTTGTGTTTTTTGCATTGACCACCTGATCCGGAAGCCTATTCATGCTTTCCGGATTTTCACCTCAGCCGTTGCAACATCAGGCCTGTTAAAAGTATCAGTAATACTCAAATGACCAAGAGGGTCAAATGGAGTAAAGAATACCAGACCAAATATCATGAACATCTATCTTTCGCACTAGATCTACGATGTAGCACTCATTTTGAGATACACAAAACATGCCATAAGCTATGCAGTACTCTAGTAAGCTCTTCCCTATCAGCTGCACCTAAAGCACCTCCGTACGTACTCCAAACACCTAGACTTTGGCATGAGCCGATCGCTGAGGCTGTCACGCACAAGAAATCACCTCACTACATGCAAACTAATGGAAAAAATCATTCATAGAGAGATCATCATATATATGAGAACAAATCACTTTTTTAGCACCAAACAATATGGATTCATTGACAAGTGATCAACAACACAGTCAAATAGAGATTAAATCATATGCTACTAAAGTGCAACACCCTTTTTAATTACAGTCAAATATTTCCTGGAGCTCAAGTCATTTATTATACAGTACCGAGGAGATGCTATCTGGAGATCCTTAAGCAGTGATTCTAAATCACTTACACAGCTCATTATCGACTGTACAGCCCTAACAGAATGTGGTTTGATACCTGACGACATAAACATCTGCCAAAACATAGAAACCATAGGACGAAAATTCTGCTACAGTATTCATTGCGGTAGAACTTACATACTCAACAGCATAAACTGTAGGAATCAGTCATCACGACAAATAAAACCCATTTCTATTACTCCCATAACTGATGCTCAGCAACTAACAGTGTACCGTTATAATTTACTTCTTTTGAATTTTTCATGAACTTTTCTTGGTGATGGGATATTTGTATGTGTGATAGTGAGACATGGAAATTTAATATTATCTACCAAATCTACATGGTTGCGCCAATCTAGTGAAGCAATATACAGAAACAGAACAGAACACTTCAGCTACTCAAGTTGATAGATGCATGGACAGAAGCTCTAGATGACAGATATGAAATAAACACAATATATCTCGATTTTGTGAAAGCTTTTGATATAGTGCCCCATAGACGATTACTCCTAAAAGCAAAATCATATGGCATCCATAATAACATACTTGGATGGATTTTCTAAAAGACTGGAGACAAAAAAGTAATTGTGAATCGAGTGGAGTCAGATTGGAGAGCAGTAACAAGTGGCATCCCACAGGGAAGTGTCTTGGGACCCATTCTTTTTGTTATCTACATAAATGACCTCCCAGATAAAGTAATAAGCGACATAATGCTCTTCACTGACGAGACAAAAGTGTACAAAATCAGTAAGGCTGAGGACGACAAACAGCAAGTCCAAAGTGATCTACAAGAATTGCAGAACGGGAGTGAGAAATGGCTGATAAAATTCCTCCCAGACAAATGCAAAGTGCTACATATAAACTCTGATCCACATAATGAATTTGATTAAAATTTATCTTTGAACAATACAGAACACAATCTGGAGCATGCAACCACAGAGAAAGACTTAGGAGTGATCCTCGAGGAAAAAAACAACTCAGCTTTGACAAACATATCAATGCTAAAACTAAAACAGCAAACATGCTGGCAGGACTAATTCGAAGAGAGTATAAATTTCTAGATACTGAAACATTCATCCCTCACATATGTTGCGCTGTTAGATGCAAAAGCCACATTTGACACTGTAAATCATGAAATCCTATTCAGAAAGCTCTTCCTCATGGAAATGGATGAATCCTTATGGCTCCTTATTACAGACATTCAACGTACTCACACAAATTAGATGGCAGAACCAGTTATCTGACCCTATTCTGATACAACAGGGCCCCTGCCAAGGAGGAGTCCTATCAGCTGACCTGTACAAAGTGTTCATAAATGATCTGCTTAAGCACTGTACACAATATAAACTCAGCTCTGTAGCTGGTAATGAAGTATGCATTTCTCCAAACTATGTCACCATGATTACAAATACAGAAGAGAATCTAGAGGTGCCTACTGAATACAGCTTCAGACTATAGCAATCAACACTGCTACGTGCTACAACCAACAAAGAGCGCCATCCTTTCCACAGGCAACAACATCTCTAGCATATATTTGATTTATGAACGTCTAAGTCCACAAATCAGTCCGTCAGGTCACCTCACCATACACAGAGATAACAAGTTAACAAGTGGAAGACTCACAGTACTAGAAGACATTAAGAAAGCCAGAAGAGTAATGTATGTGCTACTTGGAGTTGATTGTCACTGTGTCAACAGATTGAACCCTAGAGCGTCACTACACTTGATTGAAACATACATACTACTAGTACTCACATATGGAACAGAATCCTTACTTTTAACTCAGCATGACATAGATCAGGTCGAAGGCTTCTACACAAAAGTTCTAAAACAAATTCTGTCACTTCCAGAGAGAGTTGCGCAACTAGCACGATACATACTACTAGGCATGCTGCCTGTTGAGGCGAAGATCCACCTTCAAATGCTAATCTTCCTAAGAAACATATGTGCAAATGAAAGCTGTATCCTGCACAACATCTGTATCAGGCAAACTCTGATGAAATGAATCGAAAAGAGAAGTTGGTTCTGCGACACCAGGAAAGTGCTTGATCTGTGTGATCTAGCGTCCATCCATGAACCACTTAATGAACCTCCTAGTAAACAGTACTAAACAGATCTGGAAGCAGAAAATAAAGAATGCTGTAACCCTCTACTAGAGCAACAGCCTGTTAATGAGTGCCAGGTTGTATCCATCTCTACGCCATATGGTTTTGGATAACTTCAAAATTGGATCATTTCACCCAGCAGTAGCAACCCTCTCCACTACTCACACTGAGATACGAGCTTCATTGGTGCAACTTCGACTACTAACCAGAACATACATATTACAAGCAAACAGAGCTGCCCACAACCAAAACATGGTGAACTCTGAATGTGTTATGTGCAAAGTAGAAGCCGAGACATATCATCACTTTCTTATATCATGCAGTGTCGTACATGACGTCCGCAAGAAATGTCTATCACTGCTTGTAGAAGAACTGTGCACAACATGTCAACAAGAAGCAATACCCATCACTAACAATCACGTTATGCTCGCAGACTTCATTAAAGATCCATCCATGCTACTAAATACATGTTGCCTACCTGATGCAGAGTGCATTCTTCGTCAATATATGTATAACACTGCACCACCGATGGAGAGAACTTCAATAATAAAGTCGAAGCATAAAATCTTAGCAAATATCAGAACATTACTATAGTATTAACCTGTCTCAAACACAACAATGACATTTACAATTATATGCAGACCATAATAATTATATGAACTCTAACAACGAACATTTAAAAATCAGCTAATGAACCACTCTCTCCATCTAGAGTTAGAAGTACAACATCAACACACTAGGGGGACATGTCTCTTATTGCATGGAGTCCCAGAGCATGCAAATGAATTGATTGATGAATTGGGAATAAATACAGTGAATGAAAAGCTAGGTCCGCATGGTGTGAGATTAGCAATGTCAAACTAATCTAGAAGTCATAGGCTAGGTAAGAAGACAGTTCCTCATATCACAAATATCCAGCAGTGCAATCATCCGATCATTTTTTGTCTCATATCGTACAATAAGAGAAATGGAATCTTCAGTAGAAAGAAATTTCAGAAAAGAACAGGCATCGCAATCATAGAAGTCTAACCCTTGCACACTTTCCGCTGTTAAAGGACACGTAGAAGCATGATTTAGTTGAAAATGCATGGACAATTGATGGCTGTATCACGTGTCTATTGAAGTCTGGAAGGAAAATCTTCATCCAGACACCCAATGATATCACAAAAATCAACTAAGTGATCGATGTTAACTAGTCTCCATAGTTACTTCAAACTATCATAAGCTTAATTACTTATATCTACACATAAATATGTTGCTACGCTTCTGTTTTTCTAGGTGATGTAGGACCATTACAAAGAACTATCTCCAAGGAAAACCAAGTTCTGATAGAATCATATCAGGGTAGCAACATGTAAAAACTACATGTTAAATGTTGTGATTTGCCTAGCCAAAATGCAATCCTTCAATGGTCTGATTTGATACAAAAAATCTAAAAATCAAAATACTGCTTACTGAATGTCAATCTGCGGGTGAAGAGTTAGTTACCAGGATTTACCACTGGAATGACTGACCCATTTATCGGGCCAGGCATTCCAGTGACAACGCCTCATGCATGGTCTTCTCCTGGCATGCAAGTGGATATGCTTCAGGACCACTGCAGATGCAGGTTTTGGGTGGCTTGAACATCGAAGGGTTTATTGCTTTGTTTTATATTGTCTATGCTCCAGTCTCTAAATTATCATTTTACTTTTAGTTTCAAAGCGCAATCCAACAAACCCTGCTTACCTGATGTAACACTTACTTTCTATTTTCGCGTCTAAGCAGCATGTTCTCTTTTTTATTTTTTCTGCTATTTGCTGAGTATATCAAATGGACACTGCTTAGCTCTTCAATGGGCAGATTTGATATAATAAAAAAATAAAAATAATAATAAAATTAAAATACTGCTTACTGAATTTCCATCTATAAGTGAAGAGGTGGTTATCAGGATTTACCACTGGAATGACTGACCCAGTTGTCGGGCTATGAATTACACTGATAACTCCTCATGCATGGTCCTCTCCTGGCATGCAAGTGGATATACACCAGGAGCACTGCAGAGACAGGTTTTGGCTGCCTTGACCGTCGAAGTGTTGAGACGAGAGCCATTATATGCTAACGTATTTGTAATGCTTGTTTTTTAATTTGCTTTACTCATTCAGTTTTCCTTTGGTGACCTACATCTGATTAAAATTTGTATGTTGCTTTCTAATCCTTTCATCAATGAATTACCCATATCTCAATTTCAAGACAAGAGCAAAGGAAAGGTGTTAAGTATTTTGGGGTTAATGTGACTGGAAGCTGTTGCTGCCTTAGGCAGCAACAGCTTGCAGTCACATTGATTTCAAAATATTCAACAGAATATTCTATGCATCGGTAAAAATGTACTTTTTCTGGGATATGTCGGTGAATGGATTACGTTTATTGTTTTATTTATCTATTTTTGGTTGTCTATGCTCCAGTCTTGATAGTCTCTCAAATATTATTTTGAGTCAATAGAACAAACTATTTCCAGCGGTATCCATCTATTCTTACCCCAGCTCTGTCAACATCTTGCATATGTTGGGATCAATTTCTATACCATACCTTGAATTCCCAGAAACCAAATTAACCTACGTCTGATTTCAATATAATGTTGCTTAAGCTTTTTACTTTTGTCACCTATTTATTATGCTCTACATGCTCTAGTCTCTCAAATATTTTTTTGAGTCATTAGAAGAAACTCTTTCGAGTGGTATCCACATATTCTTGCCTCAGCTCCGCCAAAATCTTGCATATGTTGGGATCAATTTGTATACCATACCTTGAATTCTCAGAAACCAAATTGAAAGGTAACTATGCAAGTAAGCTGTTGGCTAGCTTGAGCTGTGTCTCGGTGCTGTTGCTGCCTACAACAACAACGACACCCAGTCAACTTAGTTTCAGGATACTCAACATAATAGTTGCTGTCCTACATGTACTGGTATCTATCTGCCTCATTTACAGAATAAACTAGTAGCTCCTTGTCCTATATTATGACCTTGAAATTGTCTGCTTAATATTGTTCCACATCTATGACATCATGATTCATGGCAATTCCTGTAATTGAAAAAGACCTGTATGTATTTACTTTTAGATGATGCAATATAACACAGTATTTAGTCTAAATACATGTAAAGCTGCAATACAACGAGGAACAAACTTACATGTACTATGCAAGCATCTGCTACTAATGTGAGTACTCATAGTCTATGTAGGTGTAGCCACGTCTACATGCACCTTAGTATATCACATGTTCCCTTACCACACTTGTATGCTGGTATTACAGATGCAACCAACATCTTACTATAACTCTTTCGTTCCATCAAAATCACCACGTCTTTCCATCACAGTAGCTAGCAATAGCCTTCAGCCATCCCACTCTTGCTGTCC
Source organism: Chaetoderma sp. LZ-2023a (assembly GCA_034401795.1). Taxonomy (NCBI): domain Eukaryota; kingdom Metazoa; phylum Mollusca; class Caudofoveata; order Chaetodermatida; family Chaetodermatidae; genus Chaetoderma; species Chaetoderma sp. LZ-2023a. The sequence goes on from CM067359.1 coordinate 19,336,395, forward strand.
ATGCTTATCCTGTTCCCGTGCTTATCTTGCAGCAAATCTGTTAAGTCTAATCAACGTGCAATTCTATGTGATTGTTGTGGTGACTGGGTGCATCTATATGCTCTTAAGGCCTAACTATTTAAGATTATGAAAAACTAGAAAATTCTGATGATCCATGGTGGTGTTTCAAATGTAACCAACCTATCTTCCCTTCCAATCATTTTGAAAATGGTACCGAATTCATGGTTACTATTCTAGGTGTCAAATATGACTACAGCACATATATAAATACAAACATACTTGTAAACCCATTCAAATTAACCACATCTGATCAATGCACAAATTTCTCTGAAACCGATACTGATGACGAAGGTCTGAATTTTCCACTTTGTGATTATATAATTCAGAAAGAATTTAATGACAATATCCTCAAGAGCACAGGCACGATCTCTTTCTCAACAATCCATATTAACATTAGATCGCTGCTAAAAAACTTTGATAAATTTAATAATTTTATAGATCTTAGTTCTCATGAATGTAGTGTCATAGAAGTTACTAAGACCTGGCAAAAACCTGATTCACCACTGGACTTAACTAGCATGCAAAATTATAAATTTATTGAGAAACACAGGCTCACTAAAAAGGGGTGGTGTAGGCATTTATATAAAGGACAATTTACAGTGTAATTTGAGAGATGACCTATCCATGACTGAAGAGCATATTGAAACCATTTTTATTGAAATTCTGATGGACAAATCAAAAAATAAACTTTACATACAGACCTCCTGGAAGTGACAATGATAATTTATCAAATCATTCGAAAAAATTCTAAATAGTGTGGTGCTGGCGGTATCCCGCAATTCCGCAGTTCGGGTTTCGCGGCTGCCGGGCTAGCTGATTCCCGCCGTTCCTACGGACGCCCGGCAGTCGTACCTTGGAACCTGAACCGTGCAAATCTGCCGCTGGTTCCACTGGCCGATTCAAGACCTCTGTTGGGTGAGTAACCTTTTATACGTAGTTAAGTTACTACAAATGGTGTCAGGAGTACTTTGGGCCCTAAATTAAAAATTGTTATTAGTTATTTCTAAATTCTATTCACGATTTTGCTGCTTAATTCTCGAGAAGGACGTGGACTACTCGACTATTACTCGAATGGCGCAAATTGTCCTCCATTTTGAACTTTTCACAACGGGGGAAAATTAGATCACATTTTTATCATGTCCTGGTAGGTAAGACTATTTTAAAGATTTTAAATCAAATTAAGTTGATTTTAACTTCATTTTTAATTTCTGATCTATTTTCGTGGTATTTGCTTTGACATTTTCCAATTATTTGGCACTCGTCAGTCCTACAACTTTTATATCTATCTTGAAATCTTCGTGGTATATTTATATACCATTGCAGGCTTAGAGGCTATGTCTTGATTCTAACCCCTCCCATAGGTTTACTATGGGATTTCGGATTGCCACAAAATCTGGTTAAAACACTGCAATTTTAAATTATCTATGTTTTCAACGTCTACAACAGTTTAATAAGTAAGGCTATAATGGGGTGGGTTTTGTTCGCCATACGAAGAAAGCGGTAATATTAAATAAAAGAAATAAATGCGGGTTACCACTTTTCATGAGGGGTGAGAATAGGGATATAGCCCCATTGCAATCTGTAACTGTAACAATTCCGATCAGTCAAGAAATCCAGCAATTTTTCTGATGTCAGTTGAATGCTTTCAGTGTTCCCTATGTAGTGAGCGAATCTACACTTGTCTAATTTCATCAATTTCATGTGCTGAACATTCAAGAATTATTGTCACGGCTATTTATTTATTATATTTATTACAACTACTGTGAACATGTACCACCGTGATATTACTTATTATTCTGGACCTTATTTTAAGATAATACTCCGCTCTCTTCATTTAAAAAATGGTGGTGTCGGTGGTGGTGGATGGTGATGATCATTGCATTAACCTTTGCCGATGACCAGGTTCTAGTATGGTACGGTATACCAGGATTGGTAGGGCTGCTCTTTTTGTCTTGACACATTAGATCTTGGACATAGATATGTTCTTATCGGGTGGGAAGAAATTGGGATAATCGTGGTGATGCTCATTAGGTGATGCCAAATAGCAATTCCTGACCAGATGATCTAGATGATGTTGTTAATTCACGGATCCATTTCTAGCTATATGCCTTGCCAATTCGTAGCTAAACTCTGCCCACTTTGTATGCACATTGGAATTGATTTTAACGCCTTAAAACATAATTTCCCAGACTAAATTTCAAGGTGACTATACAGGTGAGCTGTTGAATATTTTGAAACTAATTTGACTGCAGGTCATTGCTGCCTAAGTCAGCAACAGCAGATGACCTGGATATTGACTCTGTTTTACCAGCATCACTCCCCTAGGCGCATGAGGTGTCAGGTCCGAGAGGAATGCATTACACATCTCCTAGGCGCATGAGCTGTCGGGTCCGAGGAGATGGCCATCGACCAATTCACAAGCACTTTCAGCTTCACTCCCCTAGGCGCATGAGGTGTCAGGTCCGAGGGGAATGCATTACACATCTCCTTAGTGCATGAACATCATCATGACTTGTCATGTCAGAGGAAATGACCAACTACAAAATCACACAAATCGGAGTCAATATCCAGTTATAATCCATCAGATTTTGCACATTCTAGTTATCTTCCTGCAAATATTATCCTCGTGTTCAGTATTATGAGATTGATGTAATTAAAACGATAATCTGAAATTAGTGCTTCAAATTTTAAGATTCTGCATGACACTGAATACATTCAACTTGTCTAGAAACCGCTATCAATCGGTAACATTATTTTCCGTTAATAATAATCATAGTTGTAGTTTCGGCTGTTTAATAGTAAATCTGAACAGTTATTAAACAATCTGCAACAGCAAAATCGTGATGTTCTCTTCTTTGTAAGTTTTTGGGAAACTAAATTAGTTGGACACATAAGCACATAGTGGCTTTTTCCAGCAATAATACTCCTTGAGATACCAAAAACCAACAGGGGTCCATCGCAGTATGACTCACAGAACGCGTTATTATAATTACGCGTTTTTCAAATGACGCGTGAATAATTGCGCGTAGTAATGTGTGGTTATATTTACGCATTTCTTGATCACACATTACAAATATGCGTTGTCAAATGATGTGTAAATTGTTACACATTAATCAAACGCATTGTATTGTTAACTGTATTTATTGTCCGTCATGACGTGTGGTCATAATAATGCTCTCTGTATATGTGTATATGGATTAAATCCATGTACATGCTTTTATAAGTATATGCATCATATGTTATGATGCAAACTCATTTATGTATAGTGAAATCCTGTATAGGTTAGCTATTTAATGCCAGTTCTACATTTGTCAGCTCAGATATTTTATAGGGTAGCTCAAATATATTATATGTAGTTTTATTAGGTCCGAACAGATATTTTATAGGATAGCCCAGGTATATTAATTCTACATAGGTCAGTTCAGATATTTTATATTAGGCCAACATATTATATATTGCCATACCTAAGTATTTCATTTATTAAACGTGTAGCAATTACATGTTAAAATGATGCAATGATGCATTATTACTCTATAATGCATAACTCAGGCAAATTTATAATGTGCATTACTCTATAATGCAGAAGTCTTGCATATGACAGCATATTTATAATATGCATTTAGCAAAGACTGCATAAATCGTACATATGCATTTCTTGCGCTTACCATTCCATAATGCGCGAAGTAATTGGCGCGTTAGTCATAGCGCAGATTCATATGTTTCTTTCTTCTGCTGTATTATCCGTTCCGTTTAGCTTCATTCAGATATCTGTATTGTGATAGGGATAGTGGTTTTCCGGATTTCCTAAATTTGTGGATTCAGATCAGTTTCAATTATATAAGAGGTATGTCATAAATGTTAAGGTTAAAAATATTCACTAAATTAAAAAATTTGCAATATTCATAAGTTTCCTCGAATCTCACATAAGTTAATTTCAGATAACACTCCAACTAAATTCATGTGAGATTATTTTTATTACTTCTTTATCAATTCGGCAATTCTGTCAATTCTGTCAGTTTTCTGCTGTGGTGGAAAACCACTGTCCTTAATTTTAGTTAGGATGCTATGCTATTTTTAAATCTGTGACGCTGGCCCTCGTCCGGCAGCTGTTGATCTATCCATCTATTTTATTATTAACAGCTCCTTCCTTCTAGATGGATCGACACCTATATTTTTTTTAATTGGCAATTTCTGATGCTACCTTTAGCAGTTGAGCGTCAATGCCTGTGTGTTTTTATGGTGTGCAGATTTTTAAGAGTAGATTTTTAGATAAGATTTTTAATTAAAAGATTTTTAATTGAACAACCATGTTTTTATAAACGGGGGAGAGTGTGGTGCTGGCGGTATCCCGCAATTCCGCAGTTCGAGTTTCGCGGCTGCCGGGCTAGCTGATTCCCGCCGTTCCTACGGATGCCCGGCAGTCGTACCTTGGAACCTGAACCGTGCAAATCTGCCACTGGTTCCACTGGCCGATTCAAGACCTCTGTTGGGTGAGTAACCTTTTATACGTAGTTAAGTTACTACAATACTTTACAAAATGAAAAAAAATCTGCCTATATATTAGGTGACTTTAATATTGATCTACTAAAACAGCACAGCTTCTACATCCAAGACCTACTATTGTTAATTTATTTAAAACATCCGGCTTTTTTCCATTTATAACAAAACCAACAAGAATGACTGAATTCTCAGCTACTGTTATTGATAATATCCTCTCAAATAACACTGTAAGTGCCAAGAACGAATCAGGTATTTTTGCCGTAGAAATTTTGGATCATTTACCTATCTTCTATATAGAAAAACGAAACAAAAGAGGAAAGCGATTTGAAAAAGAAGAAGTAACCTGTAGGGACTTCAAAAAGAAAAATATAGAATTGGTAAAAGGCAACATGACTAGTGTAAATTGGAATCAGGTAACTCAGTCACAGTCATGGTAATATGCCTATGACACCTTTTATACTATATGATCTAACATCTATGAATCTGCCTTTCCACTTAAAAACATTAAAAGAATTTTTTAAATTCCATCTAAACCCTGGATAACAAGAGGACTGATAGCTGCCTGTCACATGAAAAACATGTTATATAATTTCATCAACTATCTGACAAAATATAATGATTCACAATTCAAAGAATATTGATAAATTTAAATGGAAAATATTCAACTACTGTGTTGCAGAAATACTAACTCCCCTGGATCATATTTGTAATCTATTACTGACACAGGGTATATTTCCAACAAGACTAAAGGTTGCACAGCTATACAAAGCTAAAGATGCATCTGACTTTGCTAACTATAGGCCAGTCTCGGTACTTCCACTATTCTCTAAACTCCTAGAAAAGCTGTATTTCAGTAGAATTACCAATTACCTAAACAAAAACTCCATCTTATGTCCATCTCAGTATGTTTTCAGAGAAAAACACTCTACTATGCTTGCCATTATGGATATGCTTGCCATCTCCCTAGAGAATAATGAACCTACTTTAGGCATATTCCTAGACCTTTCCAAAGCCGTCGATACAATTGAACAGTCGATTCTATTTTAAAAAGCTTGAATACTACGGAGTACGGGACACTGCATTGAATTGGATACAGAGCCACCTGTCAAACAGAAAACAATGTGTACAATTCAATGGCGTCATTTCAGAATATAAAGAGGTAGGCTGTGGTGTACCCCAAGCTTCAGTTCTTGCCCCCCCCCCCCTCCACCCACAGTTTCTCCTGTATATGAATGAAATACCCAAAGTCTGTAACCAACTCTCTTGAATCCTCTTTGCAGATGATACAAATGCGTTCTGCAGCCATAAGGACATAGAAATTCTTTACAAACATGTTAATAATGAAATGGCAAAATTAATGGATCGGTTTAAAGCTAACAAACTGCCCTTAAATGTGAGTAAAACCAACTATATATAATTTATAAAATCTAATAAATTAAAGGAAGCAGCTCTCCCAAAACTTTACATCGACATCCAAATAGTACATCACGCCCAATATGCCACGTTTTTAGGAGTCTATTTGGATAAAAATTTGACATGGAAAAAGCCATAACATCCAAGGTAGCGAAAAGCATTGAAATCATGCGCAGAGTAAAACCCTATCTAACACCCTAATATTATTTTTAATCTGTACTGCACAATGATGCTTCCTGACATCTGGACTAACACATCTGAAGCTAAACTAAAAAAGCTAAAATCACTACAAAAGCAATCTATTAAATTATTTGAACAAACAGCAGGTGGCCAGGATATCTTTAAAGTAGAAAAAAACCCTCTAGGACATTGGAAGTCTCCAGTTATACACAATTTTAAGAGACTTTCACAATGGCAACTTAGACTCTTCTTTAACCCGTATTTTTACGGTCAATACACAAATACACTCTCACAACACTAGAACACGAAATAACCTGCACACAAGACATCACCAAACAAAAGCAGCACAACAAAAACCAGTATATAAAGCAATACAATTATGGAATAACCTAGATACAAAGACACACACAGACAGTATTACGCTACAGACATTTAAACAGAATATCAAAAATATGATTATAAAAAACTACTAGGCCCAAAAAAACAAACAAAAATCCACACAAAAAACACAAAAAACATTCACCACCATGCCATTATCATACTTGCAGCCAGTCACCAGAATAAATAATAATAATAATAATAATAATAATAATAATAATAATAATTGTCGTAATAGTAATGACCAGATTACTAATGTCTTTACCACCATCTTCACCACATAATACCATGAATAATATTGTCCTTGATTGCAACTGCCATCATCGCTACATGACAAAATAAGAAAGTAAATTAAAATTCAGATGAAGTTATAATGTTAAGATGAATTTTAATTAACAAGATAGGCATACCTCTCTATGTAGCTGTAAACATGTTGTCTATCTGTCCCATGTCCCTTGTTTATGTCTTTTAGGAATAACCTAAATGCTAGCCAATTATATCTTATATTTTATCGTATCAGTCCTTCATGTATGATTTTTTTTCTATGTAAGGGTATACAGACAGTCTATATAGACTCTGCCTTTGGTAGGCAACCTGATGTGTAATTACAAATTGTACATTTTAAATCAAAATAAATGAATTTGAACTTGAACTTGAAATCAAATCAAATCAAATCAAATATTATTTATTTGACAGTAACATGTTTTTACATAATCGAGTTCAGGTTGTCCGCCTAAAGTTCTGGCGGACATATATAGACAGAACAGTATCAATACAGACAACAGAGCCCTGCCAAACAGGGAACAGTGTGTACACTTCAATGGGGTTATCTATGAATACAAAAATGTCGTTTGTGGGTTTCCCCAAGGTTCAGTTCATGGGCCCCTGCTGTTTCTCCTATATATGAATGGCATACCCAAAGTCTGCAAACATCCCTCACTAATACTTTTTGCAGACGATACAAATGCTTTCTGCAGCCACAAGGACATAGGAATTCTATACAAAAATGTCAATAATGAAATGGCGAAATTAATAGACTGGTTTAAAGTAAACAAATTGTCCTCTCCCAAGCCTCTATATCGAGAACCAGATAATTCAAGAAGCAGAATATGCTAGGTTTTTATGTGTCTATCTGGACAAAAATTTAACATGGAAGAAGCATATTGAAATTATTACTACTCGGGTAACAAAAAGCATTGCCATTATTGGCAGACTTAAACACTATCTAACACCTAATATTATTTTTTTAAACCTGCACTGCACAATGATACTTCCTCACATCACCTACTGCAATGCTATCTGGACTAATACATCTCAAGCTAGACTAAAAAACTAAAATCTCTGCAAAAGCAATCTATTAAACTATTTTCACAAACAGCAGGTGGCCAGGATATCTTTAAGTCAGAAAAGGTCTTAAAACTTGAGGACATTGGAAGGCTCCAATTATACACAATCTTAAGAGACTTCCACAATGGCAACTTACCCTCGTCCTTATCTAACACCTTTACGTTCAATACACAATTACATCCTCACAACAGAAGAGCAAGAAATAACCTGCACCCAACACACCGCCAAACAAAAGCAGTACAACAAAAACCCTCATACAAAGCAATTCAGTTATGGAATAATACAAAAACAAGCACATGCACAGGCATCATAATGCTACAGTCCTTAAGCAGAACATCAAAAAGAAGATTATAGAAAACTACTAGATTCTGGAAAACAGCCATTATGGCATGTTGTTCACATATTTGCACCCAGTCACCAGAACAAATAATAATAATAATAATAATAATAATAATAATAATAATAATAATAATAATAATAATAATAATATCTGTCATAATGGTAGCCACCAAACTATCACTTCTACAATCACAGCCTACACAAATATTAATACTTTGTCAATGATAATAAGCATATGTAATATAGAATTATTAACTTAAGCAGGATAAGCACACATCCCTCTGTCATGTTTGTCCCTGTAAATATGTTATAAATTCGCATACGTCTATTAACTGTCGGACTGCTACAAGCCACCGGGACAATAATATCAATTGACAATGACTCTGGATAGGCTGAGTATTTTGGAAACAATTTGACTGAAGTTGTTGGTGGCTAAGCCACCAGCAACATTCGGTCAAATTGTTTTATAGATACTCAGCATACCCAGAGTCTAACCAGACTCTACCCAGTCTACCCATGGAAAATGTAGACTGCAGAAATTCGGCATCGAGACTGTTAACGATATGTATATAGAGGACTATAACATGTTACATTTATGTATTCTTATGTCATATAGTACCTATTCTATCAGCACTGGTGTTGTTATGTGCGTGTGTATTTAATGTTAGTCATGTCCCGCCCATTTATTGATGTGCTCCACCCATACTTTTTTCCTGTTGGGATCGAATAAATTTTGATTCACAGAAATGTCTGTAAAACGGTAACTATGCTGGCGATGCGTTGGCCATTTTGGTGCTGGTTTGACTGGGTGCTGTTGCTGCTTTTGGTGGCAGCAGTGTCCGTTTCAAGTAGTTTCAGAATGGCCAACGGATTGTTTTGTTGAAATAGTTTATCAATCAAAAGACATACAATTCATACACTTGAATGATTATTTTGTTCCCTATTAGTCATAATTGTACGTTCGTGCGTGCGTGCTTTCGTTCGTGCGTGCGTGCATGCGCGTGCGTGTGCGCGTGCGTATGTTCGTACGTGCGCGCGCGTATGTGTGTGCGTGGGTGTGCGTGTGTGCATTCGCGTGCGTACGCGTATGTGTACTCTGTGCTTACCAGTCATTAAATGTCAAATGCCTATTGTTGTAACTGTTCAAGGGAGACAATTATGCTTGCATTTTGAAATGTTTCATGAGTAGGTTGTCTCGCTTGAAGCTAACATTTATGTTTTGCCTGCGGGGCATTTTATAATTGTAAATGGGGTCTTGTTGTACGGAGTGGGTGTACAGAGGGAATAAATATGGGAATGGGGAATTGTAAAATAATACTAAAATGGGGATTTGGGATGGGTTTTTGGTTAAGAAGTGGGTTGGTGAATGTATAAAAATTGTAATATTTTGTATATAAAATTGGGTGTAGTTTGGTAATTGGGAAAGGGAAGTTTTTATCTTTAGATATCGGAAGGGGACTATTACAGTTATCAAATTGGGGTCGGGAGGGCTTTGGAAAGAGGGATGGGGAATTGCATAGTTATTTATCTTTTTCGTTATTCACTGCTGGAATATTACTACATAATAAGGTTTATTATTTTTTAATTATTATTTGGTAGTATTGTAAATTTATTATATATTTTACAAAAGAAATATGAAATAAATAAACAGTAAAATGAAAAGATATAAAGAAAATCAGGAAAGATGATGATATGTACTCCCATGTGAAGCCGGTGTTAGTCCTGACCCAGGGGATGCCAATGTGGACCCCTGGTCTGTGTAGGACTGCCACCACGGTTTCCGTGTCTGACCCAGGGGATGCCAATGTGGACCCCTGGTCTGTGTAGGACTGCCACCACGCTTTCCGTGGGATGGTGATGTCCGGAATTGGTAACCAGACTTATTCTAAATTAATATGAATTAACTTCAGTTAGAATCTATGCTGTATTATATGTCATTGTGACCTGAATTTATAATAATTAAGATAATCTCGATGTTGTAGTTTGTTGCTGTGCTCTAATCGGCGTGCGTGCGTGCGTGCGTGCGTGCGTGCGTGCGTGCGTGCGTGCGTGCGTGCGTGCGTTTCTGGTAGGTGTGGAGGTGATATATATTACCTCCACCCCACCAGACGCACCACTACAATTACACACACGAGCATCGATTAGACCACAGCAACAAACCTCCACCTATATTCAAGTGTTCCTATGTTCCTAATAAATGAAAGCTGTACAAATACATTACATGATAACTTTCTGATACAGTTAATTACCGCCCAACCCATCAGAAAGCAAACACATTAGTCCTGGTAATCACGAATAACCCTGCTACCGTCATGGATATTTATGCTGCTAAGTTCCTGTATCAGAAATTAACAAACACAATATCGCAAAACATCACAATGTCAAGACCTTGTGCTAAACACAAGAAGAAGAAAAAACATCTGGATAAACAAATGTGCTCATGATACGGTAAATAAAAAACGACTAAAAATAACAGTGATCACAGGAAATACCAGCAGGCAAGGAATACAGCTACATCGAAGATTAGAGAAACCAAGCATCAATTCGAAAAGAAGATCGCTACTCAAACTACCATAAACCTGAAGGCTTTCTGGAACTATGTAAAGAGCAAGTCAACATTAAAGGAAAACATTTGAATTCTAAAACAACACAATCGCAATAAGATTGCCACAACTGACATTGATAAGGCACATACACTCAATGACTTTTTTCAAGTGTATTTTCAAATGAGGAACTGGATACAATCCCAGAATTTCAATTAAGAAATGATTGAGAATTCTTGGCAGATATTGTGATTACGCCAATGTCAATGTAAAAGAGGCTCCGACAATTGAAAGTGTGCAAAAGTAAAGGACCAGATGGCATACACCCAATAATATTGTAAGAGACGGCCAGAAGAACTCAGTGTCCTAGTGAGCATTCTGTCCATTAAACCCCAGGACGAAGGAGTAATTCTGGATATATGGACATCGGCTGATGTAACATGTCTCTACAAGAAAGGTCCAAAAAGTGATCCTGGAAATTAAAGACCTGTCAGTCTAACTTACATTTTATGTATGGTACCTGAATCATATGTACGAGACAATGTCACGGATCATTTAGAAGAGTGTGATCTAATAATTAAATGTCAGCACGGATATAGATTGAAAAGATCTTGTAAAACACATTTATTAGAATCTCTTGAAGTGGCAATCCACTCTTAGACACAAGTGAGCCAATGGACGTATTTTATTTAGACTTTAGAAAGGCCTTTATTACAGTAGCACATGCAAGAACAATGAAAAAGATAAGAGCATATGACATTAGTGAAAATCTAGCAAAGTGGATTGAACACTTCCTAACAAATAGGCAACAACGAGTACAAGTAAATACCTCATAGTAAGAAACGTCACAAGTGAAGTGCCACAAAGCAGTGTTCTCGGTCCTGCTCTATTCATACAGTTTATAAATGATCTACCTGATAACATAGAATGTATATGCAAAATATTTGTTGATGATACCAAACTACTCGGAAATCCGGAAAAGACTGATATCTAGAGAAATGTCGACATAGCATGTAAATGGTCACTGTATTGGCAGCTGAGATTTAATTCAGCCAAGATTCACGTTCTGCGCTTAGGCAACACCAATCTTGACATTCAATACATTATGAGAGATAATGAAACACGCCCACCAATAACAACTATACACTATGAAAAAGATCTGGGCATCTATATAGATGACAAACTTACATTCGACAATCACATTAACACCGTCACAACAAAGGCTAGCAGTATGCTAGGAATCATGAAAAGAACTTTTATCCACATGGACAAGACCATCTTTCTTCTTCTATACAAGACGCTAGGTGAGGCCCATCGTAGAGTATTGTAACTCGGTTTGGTCACCACACCTCACAAGGCAGCCAAGGACTACAGAAGCCGTACAGCCCGAGCTACCCGACTAATTCCTACAATGAAAGGACTGCAGTACGAGGACAGACTAGGAGCATTGGGGTTACTTTCTCTTATATACCAAAGAACTCATGGTGACTTAATCGAAGTGTACAAATTGAAAAATAACATTACAACTTTGACTAATCTATCTTCTTTCGAGAGCCTACCTCAAACATAACACGGGGACACAATTGCAGACTAAGAGTAGACCACTTTAGTAAGAATACACAGAATTTCTTCTTCACCAAAAGAATCGCACCATGGTGGAATACACTACCAAATTATGTAGTTGAAGCAAAAAACATCTCTGACTACACATCCAAACTGGACACACATCTGAGTGATACTATGTACAGCTTTGACTAAGATATCACCTACACACAAGAAATAGTTACAATGGGCCTAGGTGCAGAATGTACGCCAGCCCTGTCAAAGGTATTAAATATATGATAATCAATACAGTTAAAGAGTATAGTCATCTAATAACATGAGAAAATTTGTATCAATGTTTGGTGTGTTGCTTGTCATTGAATTAGGTATGGCATACGCGCCGTCTCAAGCACTGGTTAAATTAGCAACTCACTCAGGTACAGCGTTAACAGTGTCGACAGAGTCTGGTAACCGCGCCAAGTATTCTTTAAAATGTGACAAGGTGTGGCATCAGCGCCAGTCCGTGATATGTTTATTACATACATGTGTATATGGGTGTTATATGAGTATATGTATATTTATGCGTGCGTGCGTGCGTGCCTGCGTGCGTGCGTGCGTGCGTGTATATGTAATGTAAGAAGCTGTAAGCCTGTGTGAGAATATCACACATGTACAGATGCGCATAATACTATAATGTTAATTACACAGTTGTATTGAATACATGAAAAGCTTGTACAGCAGTGAACTAGTCATAGACACCGCCACAGGTTTCGGTCTATGTGTGGTAACCGTGCCGCCAAAATAATTACTAGACATGTATATTATCTCCACCTATTATACAACGTAGTTACATTAAGATTCAGCCTGTGTGTGGAAACGGCACCATTCGAACTTGTACATATTGTAAATTACAGAGATGAACATAAACATGTTGGAATTATTCAAACATTATCATCTCCATTTCCCTTTTCCAGCATTTGCAAGTAGCTGTAAAACTAAATATTGTCTGGACAATAATAAGCCATCCAGCTTATGTCATGAGATGATGATGCTGATGATAATACACCTATCTAAGAAGGTGGATAGTACAGATGTGTGCAGATCAGGGCCGTATTTAAGGGGGGCGGGGGGGGGGGGGCGCAATCGGGGCAAAAGCCACGGGGCCCCCACAAGCAAGGGGGCCCCACAATTTAAAAATGGAAAAAAAATTATGCACTTTTTTGGAAGTTATAGGACATTTAAAGCAAACGTTATTAGTTTAGAACTCTTAATCATGCATTATAATTCTATTCTAATATTTGTGTGTTGGGGGGGGGGCAAATTCTTGTTTGGTGTTCGGCAACAATGTTAATTACGATAATTTGCAAAATAAAATAATTTTACAACGAAAGAAAGCGTCATAATTCACCCTAAAAGTAGACTCGCTAGCCGTCTCAGAGCACCTAGATGTAAAAAAAACTTTCTGGGGAGAACCACAGACCACCCCCCCCCCCCCGCTCATTCTTTGCCCCCAGGGCCCCCACATATCTAAATACGGCCCTGGTGCAGATTGGACATCACTGATTGGCATAGTTGGTAGCCTGCTCGAACAACATACGTCACAGCTGTTAGCGATGCTGTCGGTGGCTCGCTGGTTCGCTATCTCTAGACTGTCTGTAAATACGTTGCACATAATTGTAGAAATCGCCCCTCAATATAGTTACCAGTCCACACAATATCCACCCTCAACATGATTCTTCAAGATTGACAGGTAACTGGAATTTGCTTTCTCTACAATAAGCGAAACCCGTTGAGACTAAAGGCCAAATTTACTACTGGATCAAACATGTAAGCAAAACTTACAAATCCACTAGACTGACATGGGTGGCTGCTTCCATGCTACGTGCCCATGATTTAGGATTCAAGATCCAAGTTTCAATGTTATTTATTTCATTCATTTTTGTACATATGTATCATCACAAGAGGTAGTCCACCAAAGGCAGGGCCTATATGGTGGTGGACTCCTTACACAGATAATATTCAGAGCAATTAGACAACATAAATAAAACACCACCAGGGTATCAATATTATATGGTGGCTAACATGTCGACATTATGGTAGAAAAAGTTCAAACGGTAATGATAATAGAATAATATTAACGTTTAGAAAACAATATGACAACATAGCTCACTTGTGACACAGGTAAGCTGTTGAATATTTTGAAACTAATTTGACTGGGTGCTGTTGCTGCCTAAGGCAGCAACAGCGCCCAGTCAAATTGGTTTCAAAATATTCAACAGCATGTTTATTAAATAGCAAAAAATTACAAAGACATACAATTCATACAACGTGTCGGACTGTTTGAGATTTGATAAAGGATCTATATTGAACCCTTTGGAACATAATGATTGTGGCGTCATCATACACGCGCTGAGCTGATTATGACGTCATACGAGGTCAGATGATGGAAGGATATTCTGGAAAGGAGGATTACCTGGCGTCACAAAGGAATCTTTTGTGACCGATGCGATAAGCATTTATGACTACTGTATTCTGCAGCTGTAAGTAGGAGAAACATCCTACAGCTGTAATCAGTCCTTCTTCGCTTTTAATCACTGTGTCTTGTCCTCAGTCATACACGACGGGGAATTCCAAAGCTCTCTGGACTGGTGTGTCTTCTGGTATAATTAGCACATGGCTCAACGCGGATCATCTTTGCTGGCCGACTTTTCGGACAGCGGCGATGTATTACATATCTTGTGCATCGTTTGAAATTATGCTATCTGGCCATCGGTGTCCAGTGATGGTGCGTAGGTGTTTGCGGTAGCAGGCATCACGTTTGTCTAGAGCTGCCTTTGGAGCTGCCCAGCTGTTACAGTTATACAGCATCAGGAATACACAGGTTGCACTGTATAATCATAGCCTTTTTGTCAAGGGAATCTTTGATCTACGAATCCATAGCTTCCAGCAGGTCCGAAATGCTATGTTCCGTATGATGCAGTGCGCAGCAACGTCAGCAAAGCATGCAGTGAGCTCAGGATTGTCCCTTTACTCCATGGTTCGCCATCACGAAGTGGAACATCATTTTCTTTTGTTTCATGCTTCGTAGATAAGTATATGTGCGTGAACTCTATTTTGGATTCATTCAGAAAGAGATTCTCAACCTTTTGTTTGCTTGCATCTATTGGCAGAAGTTCGTCAACGGGTCTCTTTTCCTCGTCTATGAAGTCCATGTCGTCGCCATGTTGTAGTTCGGATCGACCGGGCGGGTACCGGCCGTACCAGCTAAGCTGGGTACGCGCCACCCGTCCTGGATTCATTCCCTGAACACGCCCCCCCCCCTGGGTAGAGCCATAAGCGTATATGAGCCTATGAGAGAGATCGCGTTATAAAAATGACTACGTTCGTTAAAGCGCATAGTGCGCATGCGCACGCTTAGATGCTATTTTTACGGAGCACGTAGTTTATGACGCTTTTAGTGTACCGAGATGGTACCATGCAATCTTTCTTAATTACTTGTTCCCGCCGAATCTGGCATTAACCAAGACCAGAATTCGACGGGCTTTCTAAATCTGTAAACCATTTCAAAATCGGTTAAGCAATGGCTGAGTTGTCCACAGAAAACCTTTCTTGATTATCTTCAAAGTATTGCCGTGACGTCATAACCACGTGGGCGCAGAACTTCTAGAATGTTCTAGAACATTCGACTGCGCTATTATTAGCTACGCGCTGATTGGCTGTTGCTCGGCCGATGATTGGATGGAGCTTGCGCCTGTGACGTCACGAGTAGTATAAAGGAAACGCGATCCAGAGAGCGAGAGCATCCTCGACCAGGGGCCGAACAGGTTGGACCTGTGACAGCTACTATCAGCACGACAAGGCACAGATCACTTCGCTTTCTGTCGGGGTTTCTCCCGTAGCTAGCAGCTACCCAACCCACCGCACTAAAACAATTGTGTAACTCCCCTTACTTGCGGGAGCAATTTGGAACTTTCTATTATTGTTCACGAGTATTAAGATCTACTTCGGAACACGAACATGTGGTGAGGCCTTACGGCCTGAATATGTGATTCTACAGATGTAGATGCAGCGATGTTCTTTGGTGGATGACTCGCCGGATCTGCCGGCCACGCCAAAAAGTGGTATTTCAACCGTCCCCGCACTGATGTCGTGCAGGTTCTTCTAACTTTCGACCGCAGCAAGTAAACGTTGCCCGGTGCATCTTCAGAGCTGGCTGACGTACCCAGCACCGTTAAGCTCTGTTTTGTATCTTCATCTGCATTTAACAACCCCCGCTTGTGATCGGGTTGTTGTCAACTTCCATACATACCATCGGTGTGCGGGAACTTTCTTCACAGCAGTAATGCTATTGTATCTCTTACTGACTGCTCGTTAGACCGTCTATATTGTGATTACAGTCCTGAGTTTGATCTGCTCCCGTCATAGGCAGCTTGCGGGAATCCAGTTTGCGGGAACCAACCTGCGGGAACTTTCCAGCTTCCTGAGAATGCTTCAACTCACGTCAACCAAAGAATGATGTATCAATTTCAGTAACATGATAGCCAAACTAAAGAATGGCTACCGAGTATTCAAGTAACTACACTTAACATTTTAATTATCCCGTTAAATGTACTCTTCTAATTATATCGTATCCGTATAAACGGTCCCGATGACTAAAAGGTACCGTAACGGTCTTAGGACTGCTAGTTATAATTTCTGTATATGTTTATAGTTATTCTCATTTTCTGTAAGGTGTTTTTCACTAACGGCACCATAGTAGGTTCGTTAACCTGTACTAAAAAATATAATTCTGATCATTTGATACTGTATTGATTGTTCTCGCTAGTTTATATATATATATGGCCAGTATCCATCAGTTCATATGTTTTGTTTAGTTGTAGAAAATATATGGGACTGCAGTGCACGTAGGAAACACTATACGGCAACACTTATATATGCAACACTTTCTCCCGCCACCAACAATTTTTCACTGAGGTCGCTGTCAGTGCTATAACTCTGTTTAGCCCGGCATGCTACCGACTAAAACCTTTTCTATTCAGCTCGATAGGATAGGTTTAATATGATTAGAGACGATTTCTTCGTTAGGAAATGTGTTGTATACTCTTCTCTTCCGGTGGTTGCGATGATTTAGCCCCGCACTCCGGCAAGACTCATAACTCTAACATATTGTCTCTCTTCATGTTCCACTCAGCCTTGTGGCTTCTTAATTGTTTGGATATCCCTATCCGCACCATGGGCTGATCCGACCCTGGGAAATTGTTGGGGTTTCCGAGCGGTGATGGCCAGGGTGTGGTATCACACACATTCCCTCCGTATCTTCGGATACTTAGTAGTTAGCACTTTTGCCCATGTAGGAAAGCACTGCGAACACATATCTTAATTATTATTTTATTTGCTGAACAATCCTCCCACACCGCGGTGCAAAACTGGGCAACTTGTACATAAACCTAACGACAGGTAAAACGGTTAGTTCCATGGGACCCAGTGACAGGCGAGATGCGTATCCCCACCGAATTCCATAAAAATGTCTGGGCATGATATTGAGATCTGCCACGCCCTCACGGGAAGGACATTTACGGTGGGTATTCGCCTCTCTTACCACCGCCATAATGATAGATCAGTTGCCTAAAATGCTTTTGTGAAAAGTAACCAGTGTCTTGTGACGTTTTATGTGGTTACGGAGCGAGATGTCCTGATTCTTATCCAGTTCGGAGATCTTACTAGGTAACATGTATGAGCCCAGTCTTCAGTATTGATGTCTTAGGGCATCCGTTCTCAATGACAGCCGTGTCTAACAGCTAGGTAGATACCCGACATTTGCGGCCTAAAATAGTTCTTGTTTAAAAAACCCTAAAAGCTAGTTAAGCAGAGCAGAAGGCCCGCATAAATAAGGCGGCAACTACTAATTCAGCATACTAAGAATCACATAAGACGGCGACAAGGGAATCCCTCGGGAATCGTTCGTCCCATCTTCACATAAAACAGCACGCAACCCTATAGTCATAATCTCACTAGGTATGGTCTTTTCTTTTCAAACATTTTGGTTGAAATATTAGAGCGGGCCCATTTTTGCCTACTACTCTTCTCCCGCTTTAAGTAGTGGCGACACCTTGCCGAGACGGAGGCCCGCACAAGGCACTGTCCTCTCGCAAGGATTCAGCGACGACGGTCCACGCGAGGATAATACTCCTCACCCAAACTAGTACTAGGAGTAGTGCCGCGTGAGGCACATGATTTTTCGTCTGCGATAATCTTCCTTCCTTTCAGCTTAGAGGTATAATAACTTAGATTAAGTTAATCTTCTTCTTCTTCTTCTTTTCGTTCGCTGATCATACCGGCAGTCCTGTAAGTGACTATCGACATGATCATATGCCTTAAGTGCGTGGATCCATGGTTTATTAGAGTGCGCCGTGTGGCCTGGAACCTCCGTCTTCAGCACTCGAGGTTTCTGTCAGGGTTACCTCACCCCTACCTCCTTTAGTCGCCTCTTACGACACGCAGAGGATATGGAAGGTGTATTCTAAGCCCCACCTACAGGGCAGAGATTAAGTTAATTAGTTAAGTCTCGTGTACGGGAGCCTCCCTTGTTGGGATACCTCTGCGGACCTACGAGTCTGTGTGGTAACTCCGGGAGTCCCACGTTTAAAAGTGCATCTGGCTGTCTCTGTGTCTTGTATTTTCGTATGATCCTCATTTTTATCTAGCATACTCGACAGTCTGTTTAGGTAAAACTATTGTATAGACTTTTTGAATTAGGTCACCGAATCAAATCTTGTAAGTCCATAGATCACGAAATTGCTATGGGCAGGCATACTGGTGACACAAACTCTTGGGATGAGACCGTTGTATTTAATGTTCGCGACAATGGTCGCACGGCTCCACCGGAATGATTGAGTTCCACCGGCCTTAGGAGCCGGTTTTTGTTACCCGCAGGGCAGTCTCGTACGGGACCCGTCACCCCGAGACCGGATGTTAACCAGCGTCATCATTCGTCGTGCACTTGCGGCACGGCGAGTCGACATAATACATCGGAACGTCCCGACACTACCCCGCGAGTTACAATATTCCATCTCTAGTGACATACCCAGTATGGATACTAGGGGTGGGGGTTGTTCTTGTGGAATTCTCCCGCACAGAGTTCAATTCATCAATGTGATAAGTGGTTCCATACAAACGTCAAGACATCAGTGGCATGGTGTACAAATGCATGAATAGATCAAATGTGTCATGGGAGTGTATTACCTGTAGGATGCCAAACTTTAGCTCTTCCCTATTCAGAGACATGTTCCAATTAACTCATACAGTCCACTCACTAATGAAAGGCCACCATGTAGCATGTCATGCAGCCCATGTCAATTTAACGTTGGAATTTACAAAAATATCTTTCCATTACCCAGCAGCTGAATATTTCTTGCAACGACTTCATAGGCCATTTTTGTCTGGCTTGGACATTATAGGATTAATGACCAAGAAAATTAAGACTTTTGAGTAGTCAGTGACCATTTGAAGGCTGTTATCGAGCCAGTCATCCCAGTGGTCAATTTTATAAAATAGTATTTACCTGGGCTGCAAATGGACATTCTTCAAAGCCACCTGAATGTAGTTTTAACCGGGTTGACTAATAAAGGGTTAAGTTGACGCAAGGGGGTCCAGCTTAGTGGGCCGATGCTGGACCGATACCGTGCCGATACTGATCGTATCGGGCCGGTATCGGCCCCGTAAGCTCTGTTATCTGGGAAGAGGCCCTAAATAGATAATAATAATAATAATAATAATAATAATAATAATAATAATAATAATAAGTTGTGATATATGTGCATATATCTCTCCTTTGTGAAGCATTTCTAGCATTAACAAGTCCATGTAGAAGTTATGTTTTAATGCATATTCATCCATTTGAGACCCATGCTAGTAAAACAGTCATAATATTTTACTTGTTTTAATCGTAGCTGCCCGTTATCGGCCCAGCATTGGACCAGTAAGCCGCGTTATCAGGAAAGAGGGCCGAAATAGATAGTTATAATGAACATCTAGTCAACTACTAAGGGAGGCAACTCGGTAAGAAGAGAACCTACGGGGATTCCCCTTAGCGCAAGACAATCCAGCCATCAATCAACTGAACATATCTTTGAATACTACAGCGCTTGTATCTATTTTTGAACGACCAACGCGATGTTGTTGCTACGGGAGTTTTGGTATTTTTTTCACCGCGCTTCCGTATTGCGTGCTGTAGTCACGCATAGGGAACTAGCCAACATTCTGAGCCAATTTTGTTTGGAATTTTATGGGCCAATCCCTACCCCATATCACCAATCCCGCTGCCATCCGCCCCCAAAGTATAAGACAAATTGTTTATTGAAGTTGCTGGTACCTGCAAAGCAGAACAACAACTTCTAAGCAAATTATCTTTAACAGTAGAATGTAGCCTACAATAGTAATTACCAGTTAGAACATCAACTATTTCATAGCGATTTAACTGAAAAATCGTTGCACTGTTGAGCAGCAACGATTTGCACTCAAATATTTCCAAAACATAATCAGAATATTTCGTTGTTGTCTGCCTTGAAACCAATGTTTCGAGAACACGGAGCGAAATGGGACATTTAGCGAGCAACTGATGTAAGCTCAACCCTTTGCCAATTTCCCTCTCTCGCTCTGACGTAGGCACCTGGGGGAGATACAGAGGATGCCTTTGCGATGACCCAAACCTGTTTATAACGACGTAAGCGCTTGAGAGGAATACGTTGTTCGCGCCCTTCTTAATTCTAGCGAACATATGCTTTAGGAATTCCAGCAATGCGCGAAACGAGTTGAAGAATGATAGCTTCGATGACTTCTGGCGATTTCACTTGACGTTTCCCAGGTATTGAAGAATGATTCAGGAGTGTAATTTCGTCTTTAAATTGCCGAGTTTGGAGTAGCTGCCTCGAAAACAGACTGGGTTTTTTTGTTTTGTTTTTATAGAATTCAGTTTTATTCATTCGAATAATTGTGCTTTAACGCCCACTGTGTCAACTTAACCCATTTCTGGTAAATCCGGTCAACATTACCTCTGCATTGGCATTTAAGAATGACCTTCTGCAGGCCAAGAGAAGATTATTTCTGAAAATTTACCACTGAAATGACTGGCTCGATAAAACCAGCTAGTCGTTCCACTGTTAAAGAAATAGTATTCCCTTGTCCTGCAAATGGACACTGACTAAGCACAAATTTGTATTTGCAAGACTTTAACCCTTTCATGACAAAACCGGCCAAAACAAGCCTCTGTAGTGGTCTTGAGGAATGTCAATTTGAAGAGCAAAAGAAGACTACTTTTGAAGATTTCCCACTGGAATGACTGGCTCGACAACCGAGCCAGTCATTCCAGCGGTAAATTTTCAAAAATAGTCTTCTCATGGCCTGCAAATAGACATTACATAACTAAATATTTAGATTTTCTTGACAAAATTTAGCCATTAAAGGGTTAAAGATCAAATTGCCCAGACACCATTAATCTGCCATGGCAACATGATTTATCAGTTTGCAGGACAGCAGAAAGATATTTTTCTGAATTCCAATGATAAATTTACAAACATAGTTTTCTCTTGGCCTGCAAACTGATATTCACTGAGTAAAAATATCAATTTTTTTTTGACAAACCGTGATCATTAAGTGGTTAATTAATTTCGTGTCAATATTGTATATTTCAATTACTCCTCAAATAGTTTTCAAGTTACTTATCTGAATAACCTGCTTCGCAACTTTTCTCTGATAAAACGCCGACAACTGACGTCTTTTGATCGTAACGTGTGATTTTAACGTCAGTTGAGAGGATTCCAGGTGAAATAGAATCAATGATATTGTTAGATGTTATAACATCCATTGGTGTATGTAATTATAGGCAATACATATAACGTTAGTCTGTATTACAACGAAAACAACTCGGATTGTTTGGTGATAACAATGGCCGCCATGATTGGATTGTAGCCGAACAAACGCCATCTTAAGAGATAATCAAGGATTTCATCATGGGTAAAAAACGTAAATGTGAGTATGACATCAAACATGTTCGTTGTTGCCAAAATCGTTATTTTTGTTATCCGCTGTTGTCATTCATTGTCGTCGTCGCCACCGCCGTCGTCGGTGTCGCCACCGTCGCCGCAGTCGTCGTCTTCGTGGTCGCCGCCGCCGCCGCCGCCGCCACCGCCGCCGTCGTCGTCGTCGTCGTCGTCGTCGTCGTCGTCGTCGTCGTCGTCGTCGTCGTCGCTTTCTCCCATATTACGCAATTGACATTGACATCATCATCATCATCATCATCATCATCATCATCATCATCATCACCATCATCGTCATCTTTTGGGAGCAGATGAGGGCGGTTCCTTAGGATAAGTGGTCGTACCTTCATGATCTGGCACCAACATTTATTCACCATAACAAATGATATTGTCCAACCTCCAGTTTTTTGCTAATCTCATTTTTATGGCGCATACAGCTTCTCTTATTAGTATAGGTTTCTCCGTATATTTTATGTGCCGATAAAATGTATGTTTAGATTATATTACGTAATACCTGCCATGTGCCAATGTTAGATAACGTCCTGGAAGTTACATGACTACATACCGATCCATATAGATATCTAGCTAAAGTATACGTATAGGGGCCTATCTATTTATCTAGATACCTATCTATGTATTTTAGGATTTATTTATATCATACTCCATTTACTTGGCTAAGTGAGTGTGCTGGCAAGAGATGCTAATAATTATGAAAAAATAACTGTTGAAATTTATACCGAGCCGAATTACCGCCCCATGGGGCCCCAAGTAAAACAACAAGTATCGCATTTTTACCATTTGAACGTATATTTCCCAGTATTTCACTTTTACAGTTATGCTATACGCAAGCTGTTGAATATTTAGGAAGCACTAGCAAAATTTTTTTTAAACATTTTAACACGTAGTAGTAGTATTAGTAGTAGTAGTAGTAGTAGTAGTAGTAGTAGTAGTAGTAGTAGTAGTAGTAGTAGTAGTAGTAGTAGTAGTAGTAGTAGTAGTAGTAGTAGTAGTAGTAGTAGTAGTAGTAGTAGTAGTAGCAGCAGCAGCAGCAGCAGCAGCAGGAGCAGTAGCAGTAGCAGTAGCAGTAGCAGTAGCAGTGGCAGCAGCAGCAGTATAGCCATTCCCTCCTTGGCCCATTCGATAAGGACCCCCCACCCCACAACCAAATATAGGCTTAACCCTTTAACACTCATACCAGCCAATACAGCTTCTGCAGTGGTCTTGAGAAATCTTCTCTTTGTCTGCAAATGGACATTTTCTATCCGAAAATTTAAATTTTCTTGAATTAATTTTAGGGCTAAAGGTTTAATCCGACTCTGAACGTAGAATACCAAGGCGTTATGACGCTGATGTCTGATGAGGTGCGGTATTTTCGTACCAGCCATATTGTCATACTCCAGGGACACAATATGATGGCCATCTATTGCATACAGATAGCCTTCTAGATATTTGATTTCAATATTATAAAGACTAACTAACCATTTTGTCGCTGGGTACTAGAGAATGAAAATCGAAATATTTGCCATCCCGTTGAATAATCTACAACCGTTGAATAATTTAAAATGCAATATAACACACACACACACACACACACACACCCTCCACCGCCCCTCCCCTCACCACGCCACCCCCCCCCCCCCCCCCTCCGCACGCATGCATATTTCTCCTACTGGCAGATGGATATGAGGGAATTGAGACTGGAGGATGTCCCCTTAAATTCCACGTTAGAGATATATACATCCATCCGCTGCTGAACCCGACATCAACGTAATCCTTTAATAGTCAAACTGACCAAAATCCAACTTTGCTATGCTCTTCAGACATGGCTAGTTTATTCGGGAACCGAGCCAGTCATTCCAGTGGTAAATTTTCAAAATACTCTTCTCTCGGCCTGCAGATAGACGCTGGTTAAGTAAAAAATCAATGTTCTTTACCATTACCCCTTTAATGGTTAAGCCGGCGAAAAGAAATGCAGTGGTAAATTTACAAAAATAGTACTCGAAAATTAAAATATGGACCATCAAATTGTGTAATTGTTATATCAAGTAGTATTTTGAGCGCTTTGAGACGCTGTCAACACAATACGGGGTTAATGGTTGCCTTCTTTTACACATGCACCGTCATAAGTTGAACGTTTTTCTCGCTGTCATCCAACGCTATCGCAGTAAAATTGCGAATTGCGTTTTATAAGGGGGTTCTCTTCAGCAGTGTTAGGAATATGTAAACTATATTTGCGGAAATGTTGAAGAATATATAATAACAGTCCTTTGTCTGATTTCTCTGATGGTGCCGACTTTGACATCAAGTTTTGGTCTTGGGATAAATGAACGACGCGATAGTATAGGCATATCAATATAATTGCCACTTTTGAATCAGCACTCTCACTGGCGCTACGGCAGATAATGTTGTTAAAGTTTCATCTATTAATATGAGCGTTTAAATAGTTCTTACACACATCCAGTCCATCTTTAGGTAGTTATGTTTTCATACTAGCTTCAAAACTTCCTGAGATATTGTAATATTCATGTAATTGGCAGGTATCTTCATAGCAAATGGCCATCTTAAGGTTCGGCAACGAATGTATGAAAATAACATATATATTCCATAAATTTGCTGTGGTATGATAAACGTCTTAATCTCTTCAGTCTGTACACATATGAATGATGTCTATAGTAGTAACTATCACCGATAGAGATATCACCAGGAAACGCATGCACTCCTGTCTTCAGTGTGGAGTGCCGTTATCATGGTTCTTGTAGGATGGCATTCAACCTATGACGTCATAGGTTTAATTGACTCGCATAAATTTATAGTAACATAGCGTTTTTACACATCATTTTAATCGGATTTATATATAAATGTCGCAGGAATGTTTTACACAGTAGCTGGCATATGGGCTCTACGATAGAACTGTGTGTTTTATGCAAACGATGGCGACCCGTCTTGTGTTCCCCTTTAAGTTTACCAGAAGCGGTCACCAGGAATCCAATGTAGGTGGCCTCTTGTGATAGAGTCAATTCCTCGGTCTTAAAGTAGACGTCAGGTGTCTCTGTGAAGGTGCTATTAGCCGGATATATGATGGCATTAGTCTTCTTCATTCCTATTCTATGCCGTCTTGAGTCAGCAAAGTTCTGTGTAGCTGTCCGAGCAACCTGAGCATCTGGATGATGATGTTCCGCCATAATTGCCACATCGTCTACACATGTTGATTTTGATACACATATGTCACCTATATGAGCCCCGACTCCGGTATTCTCAATGGACCTTTCCATTTTAGCTATGCCCTGCCCATCACTAGCTAAGCTCCACCCACACCGCGCCGTGTTGGGATTGATCGATCCCCAAATTCCCTAGCTATCAAATTCTTGAAAATTATACAGGGAAGCTGTTGAATATTTTGTAACTAATTTGACTGGGCGCTGTTGCTGCCTATGGCAGCAACAGCGCCCAGTCAAATTAGTTTCAAAATATTCAACAGAATATTTATTAAATAGTAAAGGCAAACAATTTGTACAACAACGCATAGACCGTCATCAAATAGGCGTTCGTGACGTACTTATCGACGTCATTCATGTCTTGTAGTCTCTTGGAAAGAATGATCTTTCTGTGCCTTGAAGAATATTAAAGGGCCTGGATAGTGCGCCTTCCCACTTGACATGACTGTTCAAAACTTTGTACCAGTCGTCGAACATGCACCACATCTGGGGTGAGATCTCTAGCTTATATAACTCCACGAGGAGACCGTCATGACAGGCCTCATCAAAGGCCTTCTGGCCATCCAAGGTTATGACGAGCAGACCATCGCCAACATTTTCAAATTCTGCGATCGTCTCAGAGACAGCAAATGCAGTATGAAGATGACTAGCCTTCTCTGTAAATCCCCTCTGTAGTTGACTTTGAGCACGATCTAGAGAGGGCGTCGTTCTGTGGACAAGGATGACCTCAAGGAGTTTACCGATAGTTGAGAAAACCATTATGCCTCTATAGTTATCGGGTAGCTTCTTACATTTGTCAGCTTTCTTCAAAATTGGGGTAACAATGCCCTCCTTGCAGGCTTGAGGGATTTTCCGAAGATCGAGTATGACATCGAATATATTGCTTAGGATCAGCGAGATCGGCTGAATAGCATGAATCAAATGTTCTGACACAATCCTATATTTGTCTCCCCTCTTTCCCTGTATGTAGAGCTTGTTTGGTGACCTGATTGGTTTGAGCTATGTTTCTTATGTTGATAACCTCATTCTGGACTTGGGCTTTATTTGAATCACAGAAGTCTGGATTATCATTTGGTGTAACTAGTTTCTCAAAATAGCATTCACACGCTTCCCTAATATGCTCAGTAGACGTGAAGCTCTGCCCATCGATGATCAGCTCCACGGTGACTCCCACTTGTCTATTTCTCTGGCGACTAATGGCTTGAATAAAAGGTGTTGGTCCTCGGAATTAGCATCTTGTATCTGAGTGTCCAACTCTTTCTGTCCCACCCTATTTGCCTGTCGTTGACATTTGCTGAATCACTCAATGATAGCTTTGCAAGAACAATGTCATAATCTGAACCACGACAGTGTAAGAAAGGCGTGCTGTGGTCAAGGGTCGCTACATTTGTGATATCTATGCTACATCTAGATAGCACATAATCAATCTGTGATCTACGGTGTTCATGGTCAGTGCCGACATCGTCCCGCTTTCTCTTCCAATAAAATGTTGATTTTTTAAAATAGTTAATACTAAGCTGTAGTCCTACATCCGTGCAAAAGTGACCCACCCCCACAACACAACCACACCCACCCTGCGGCTTTCGTACTTTCACGACGGAATTTTGGATTTTTATGACTGAGCTACTTCAGCTTGATCGTCAGCTAACATGTGACGTGTTTTATTGTGGCATCAGATACGTGAGCGGTTGGTAGAACCCTTCCAGTAGTAGATTACTAACAGAACACTCTGTCTGGTTAAGTAGATTGCGGTCAAGGTCGCACATTTGTTGTACCGCGCGCTATCAGCGATCCGCGTAAAAAGCTTCTTGTTTCACGAGGCACCAGCGTTCTTGTTCTTACTATGTCACCCACCCATGATTATACAGCAAGAAACGATTTGGAAGCGGTGGACCTTTCCTGGCAGTCACTTTGGAACGCTTCCTTGGAACTTTCGTGGTAATGCCCTGTCGTTGTTGTTGCTGTTGCTATTTATTTTCCTCATTGCTGTACTTTGCTTCATAATACTAAGAATGTTCAACGCAATATGTGTTATCATCGTCCCTATCGGTGCACTCAATTTTCTTCATACTCTCTGATTGTTGATAGGCCCTATGTATGTTTTCGCACCTATTGATAAGAACAGCAAATGTCGAACGCAATGAAGGAGTTCAGTTTATCCATTAATCATATGACGTATTAATCCACTATGTGACGTGCATGATGACGCCATAATCAATGACGTCATGAATAACGTAGATAAGTTCGTCTCGGACGCTTAATTGATGACGGACTAAGTGTATATTTTTGCCATTTAATAAACATGCTGTTAAATATTTTGAAACAATTTGACTGGGCGCTACCCAGTCAAATTAGTCTCAAAATATTCAACAGCTTACCTGTATAGTTTTCCGGAAATTGATAATCAGGGAGTTCACGGATCGATCGATCACAACACGGCAAAGCGTGAGTGGAGCTTAGTTAGAGACGGGCGAGGTATAGCTAACACTGGATTCCGCCATTGCTCTATAATATTATTTGCAATGTGTTAAGCTGATCGTTATCTTTATCTTGAGATATTGAAAAAAATATCTTTGTAAATCGACGAGAGCCTGCTCAGTTGAACAAAACATTTAGAAGAGAATCTTGATATTTTGCCACAACATTTTGGCAATTCCTGTCATCAATACATCTTATCACACAAAGCAACGCGGAAGAAATAACTTTTACCCGAACCTCAAAGAACGTTCTATTGCCTATGTAACAGATTTACTGATTTTGTTGTTCCGGGGAGTGGAGTCTCCCTTTGAACGCTGGATTGCCAGAATATCAATTTCAAGGTAATTATACAGGTAAGCTGTTGAATATTTTGAAACTAATTTAACAGGAAGCTGTTGCTGCAATAGGCAGAAACAGCTCCCGGTGAAGTTATTTACAAAATATGTAACGTAACATTTATTAAATTGTAAATCATTTTGTGAATTTGGCATTTCTGGACAAAATGGTGTAGTTAATAATTGTGTTAAATTAAAAAGGTAATAGGCTACCCCTAAAAGCTGTTGCTGTCTATGTCAGGAATATTATTTAGCAATTTTTAAAATGAGGACTGGACTATGTAACAAAGGAGGAATCGAGTTTAACTATGCACCGCCCATCTCTAGCTAATCTCCACCCACGCGCTGCCGGTATTGCGATCAATCGATTCCTGCACTTTATGATCTCAATTTCCAGAAAACTATACAGGCAAGCTGTTGAATACTTTGAAACTAATTTGGCTGGGTGCTGATGTTGCCGATGGCAGCAACAGCGCCCAGTCAAATTAGTTTCAAAATATTCATCAGCATGTTTATTAAACAGTAAAGACATACCATTCGTACAACAACGCTTAGTCCGTTATCAATTAAGCGTTCGTGACGAACTTATCTAAATCTAAGTCATTCATGACGTAGTTGATTATGACGTCATCCAACATGTCATGTAGTTGATCATGGAATCATCAATTATAGCGCAGCGCGGAAGCGAATCATAAAAAACAACAACAATTATCCAGTTCAATAGCTAGAAAGGAAGACAGTTGTGGGGAGAATATATCATGTCTGCGTGATCTCACCATCTTCACATCTGTCAACACATGTCAGCATTCGCGTATCTCGCCAATTCTCACGTGAATTATTATATATCTATTTAGATCTTCCAAAACGCTAACCATTATGTTCCCAGCAGATGCTGGCTCGCGAACCAATACGTAGCACGTCACGAGCTGCTTGTAGCGCCTGTGGTAGAAGATCTGTTGGTTGATTACATGGGCGTTAGTAGTGCCGATTGCTGGAGGGGCGTTGTGTCTGTCGGGATGGGGCGGCTTGGGGTGGGTGGGTGGGTGGAGGTATCTTTCCCAACTAACAACCGCCCACCCCACCCGCCGCAGCCGAAAAGCCTCAAGGGGATTATTACGTGGAAAACTTGTGAATTTTATATGATCTCAGAGTGTATCTCTTGCATTTCTGGTGACCATAACTATATGTATGATTATGGTATTCTCCGGCGGTAGTAGTAGTAGTAGTAGTAGTAGTAGTAGTAGTAGTAGTAGTAGTAGTAGTAGTAGTAGTAGTAGTAGTAGTAGTAGTAGTAGAAACATCCTACAGCTGTAATCAGTCCTTCTTCACTTTTGCCCACTGTATCGTGTCTTCAGCCAAAATCCTTAGCTTCCTCATGTCCGTTCTTGACTTGAGTGTACCGAGTCCTGCTTTCCCGAGGTCACCTTGTAGCACGCTTAACTGATTTATGCAATGACATCCTCTTCTTGACTTGAGTGTACCGAGTCCTGCTTTCCCGAGGTCACCTTGTAGCACGCTTAACTGATTTACGCAATGACATCCTCTTCTTGACTTGAGTGTACCGAGTCCTGCTTTCCCGAGGTCACCTTGTAGCACCCTTAACTGATTTACGCAATGACATCCTCTTCTTGACTTGAGTGTACCGAGTCCTGCTTTCCCGAGGTCACCTTGTAGCACGCTTAACTGATTTACGCAA
Organism: Chaetoderma sp. LZ-2023a; assembly: GCA_034401795.1. Classification (NCBI taxonomy): domain Eukaryota; kingdom Metazoa; phylum Mollusca; class Caudofoveata; order Chaetodermatida; family Chaetodermatidae; genus Chaetoderma; species Chaetoderma sp. LZ-2023a. The sequence continues at coordinate 19,366,455 of CM067359.1, forward strand.
TGACATCCTCTTCTTGACTTGAGTGTACCGAGTCCTGCTTTCCCGAGGTCACCTTGTAGCACGCTTAACTGATTTATGCAATGACATCCTCTTCTTGACTTGAGTGTACCGAGTCCTGCTTTCCCGAGGTCACCTTGTAGCACGATTAACTGATTTATGCAATGACATCCTCTTCTTGACTTGAGTGTACCGAGTCCTGCTTTCCCGAGGTCACCTTGTAGCACGCTTAACTGATTTATGCAATGACATCCTCTTCTTGACTTGAGTGTACCGAGTCCTGCTCTCCCGAGGTCACCTTGTAGCACGCTTAACTGATTTATGCAATGACATCCTCTACTGGCTTTATGTTTGCTGGCTCCTTGTAGGACAAATTCCAAGGCTCTCTCTGCAGGTGTGTCTTCTGGAATCCTTAGCACATGGGCCATCTTTGCAAGGCGACCTTTAGGGACAGCGGCGTTGTATTACACATCTTGTATAGTGCATCTGTAGAAATTATGCTGTCTGGCCATCAGTATCCATTGATGGTGCGTAGGTGTTTGCGGTGGCAGGCGTCAAGTTTGTCTAGAGGTTCCTTTGGATCTGTCCAGCTGTTACAGTTACATAGCATCAAGGGCACGCAGATTGCGTAGTTTAAACGTAGTTTTTTTTTTGTCAGGGGGCATCTTTGATCTACGAATCCATAGCTTCCAGAAGGACTGAAAAGCTAGGTTCCCCATGACGCAACGTGCAACAATGTCAGCAGTACTACAAACGAGTGTTTTACTTTTCCTCCACGATTCGTCGCCACGAAGTGGATCGTCATTTTCTTTAGTTCCACGCTTTGTAGATAGGTATATGTGGGTGAATTCTATTTTGGATTCATTCATAAAGAGATTCTCAATTTTAAGTTTGCTTGCAGCTATTTGGAGAAGTTCGTCAGGGGGTTTCTTCTCCTCGCCTATGAAGTTCATGTCGACGGCATATTCCGCGGCATTCTAGCGGCATTCCCAATATAGAGTCTGGGGTGGTTTGGTCTTGTGGAATTTTCCCTCACAGATTTCAATGCAGCAAGCCAGCAAAGTAACAAGTGAAAAGCACAGCGCACAAGGAATAGACTATCTCCATGTGGGGTCTCAAACTCTGCAATACTCTCAGCTTGGTGTCTGCATGTAGTAGTCGTAGCTGATCTTCGTTGCAACTGGCTTGGAGTAGTCCATCTAGGAACGTTGAGCGTTTAATTGCGTCGAAGGCTCGTGACATGGCAATGCCCATTTTGTGGAAATCCCAGTTTTTGGACATGACGACTGACACAAGCATGTGTTGAGCCCATACAATGTCTGCGCAGCTGCGCCGACGTCTAAAGCCAATTTGACATGATCCAGTGAAGTAATCGATCTTGCATAACTACAGAACTGCGAGAGTGTGAACTTTTATAATGTGGTGCTGCATATATTTCTATGAGCCGGCCAGGTGTGAGGGTCAACTTAAGCGTTTCACCCACCCACTACATTCTGTGATTGCTCATCTTCTTGACGCTTATACTGTCAGATAACCAGAACACACCATTTTCAAACAGCTTTTCTATTATATGCGACCGATCAGGTGGCCCAATTTCCAGGTCATGATTTATTTCCTGACTCCAAGACATACCAATACAGCTCGACAACGTGGTGGAACCAGATGTAAGATAACACAGATCACCTATTGATAAGAACAGCAAATGTCGAACGCAATGAAGGAGATTGGTATTCGTAAATGAACAACCGTTTCTGGATTTCAACCAAAAAAATTGATTCATGTATTTGTTTGTTTCCGATGTCAGTCCGGAAACGGTCAAAAGGTCAACAGTTGCTGGTTAAAACAAGGCGTCAGCGCCAAACATAACCGCCAAGGTTATTTCTCTTCCGTTTTGTTGTTCCTGGCGCTGGAGCAAAGACCAGTTTGCAGAGTTGTTGTGAACGCTGGTGTCATCAATCAATCAAGTTTTACCGTTTTATTCCCAAGCACAGCAGACACCGATCAATTTTATTTGGTTTGTTTGCAGGCACGGCATATGGCCAATCTTTGATGGCAGCATCAACGTGATTGATATCGGAGGCATTGTTGGAGAACAATGTTTTATGTTTCCGTGACCCGCATACTGCCAACTTTTGCTGCCAAACATTATGAAAACTGGAACATAATATTTATCGTAACCAGTTTACAACATGAAGCACGCTAATAAGTAAATTGATGGAATATCTACGAGAGCGAGCTGCACACGCTAATTGGAGTATTAATTATCAGTCTGACTGCTGAGTTTTTGTAGGCGACATATTCCAAGGGCTATATCGCTGGGCCAGCTAACTATTTTGAAAACAATTTGACTAAATTTTAGTCAAATCGTTTTCAAATTATTCAGTAAGTCAAGAGTTTTTGCTCATTGAAAATAATGTCTGGTGTTTTGCAGCGGCGAGACAGTTAATTACCTGGCAATGCACCGGTAAATGTTACCTCATAGCAAATTTCTGTATGTGCTTGGGAATGCGGCCATAGCGACCTTCTGCGAACAGTAGAATACAGGTATTTTACCGGTCCATGTGGTACAGATCAGAAGTGCCGAAAATGAAAGCATATGTAGCAGTGGTATTTATCGTCCTTACTATAATTTTCGCCATCGTTTCCACCGCCCCTGTCGTATTGTTCCTTAGACTCCTGTTTATACAAGACAAATAAGAGTTAAGCACGACATCAGTGTTACACTGACGGGATATTGAGGAAAATCTTAGAATTATACATTTCTAAGTGCAAATCTAGATTTGTATCAACTCCATAATGAGCTTGACCTAAGATGTCTGAATGTCTTTGTGCTGCTCCAACTGTTTGAGGTATCTGTATGACCATGTTTAATTCCAACAATTTGATCAATTCTGAAATAAGAAAAAATGAGCTAAGCAGAAGAATCTACAGCTAACTGTTAAAGTCTGCATTTTATACAAGTTAAAAAGTACCATGACCTTGACCTTTGACATCAGTATCGGTGTGCGTCATCCCCTTGATATAAGGATGCATGTGTCCAAGTTTAGTCTCAATAAGGTGAAACCATGCCGACATATAAGACGATATGTTGAACTAATCTAAAAGCTTAAACGTAAAAAATAGGTTTATACCAAGGTCACAGTGACCTTGAACGGTGACTTCAATATCATTGTACTCCATCCCTATAATATAAGGAAGCATGTGTCGAAGGTTAGTCGCAATAAGGTGAAGCCATGCCGAGATATAAGATGATATGTTGAGCTAAACCAAACAATTAACCGTAAAAGGGTTGTATACCTAGTTTACGGTAACCTTGACGTTTGACTCCATAACCTCAATACTATTTTGCTCCATCCGCTTGATATAAGGACGCGTGTGTCCGGGTTTAGTCCCAATAGGGTGAACCCTGTCTGAACATGCCGAAATATAAGACAATAACCCAAAATATAGAGTGGTGTACCAAGTTCACAGTGACCTGGAATTTTAATCTCATGACCTTATTATAATTGTGCTTCATCCCCGCGATATAAGGAAGCAGGTATCTAAGTTTAGTCTAAATAGGGCAAACCAATCCTGAGATATATGACAATGTGCTGAGGTAAACCAAACCCGTAACCTGATAAAATAGCGTTTTAGAACAAGGCACAGTGACGTTGACCTTGAACGTCATGACGTCTATCTCATTGCGCTCCATCCACTTGATATAAGGAAGCATGTGCCCACGTTTAGTTCCAATCGGGTGAACCGGTCCTGAGATAGAAGATAGATACAGTTGTGATCGTGATTGTTCTCTCAGATGAGTACCTAATCGTCGTGCAGATTCTGCGAGAGATATAATGAATAATTACCATTACCTTCCCGGAAAGGAATTTAGTACTGTTTACAGGAAATCCACTGCTTGTTATTATTCACATTCATCTTGTGTTTATTTTCCTGTACAAGAAAAGCGAAGACGATTCAGACAGCTTTTCGAGGTAAACAAGGCGGGCGCTGGTGAAGACGAATAGAGGACGCTTATGGGAGGTTGATGTAGGATGAAACATGTAGGGGATGTTGTGATAACGTGAAACATTTGTAAAACAGTGTCAGTTTTTGTGGGGAAACATTACGATTAAATCATTTTCCTTATTATGTGAGCTTACCGATCGATACACGGGCCGGAAAGCGAGTACGAGAAGCCACTTGCCATTCTGTGTCAATAGATGGTGGCTCTTTAACACTTGTGGTGGAACCTCCATTTTGTGAGACCCGAAGACATTTCATATGACAACTGGTTGACTTGTATTAAGCAACCACCTGGGATTTGTGACCACTTTCAAGTGTTTTCCTAAGCGGTCGTTTAGATTGAGCTTAATTCTGCTAACCCTTTCACACTCAAGCTGGTCAAAACAGTTCTCTCTCAATCTATAGGTGGGGTTGCAGTGACTAGATTTTCTTGGAGTACTCCCCCCCCCCCCCCGTAGCGGGTGAGGTGGTGGCGGCGGTGGGATGGGGTGGGTGGGGGAGGGTAACACCATGAGGAATGGGAGCGAGAAGAAAGGGCGAGGGTGGATTGAAGGCCTCCTATCCGAAATGGTTAATGCCAGTTACATTGGTGGTGTGAAGCTAGTAGACACAGTTCAGCTAACTTTCATCCTCTTAATTGTAGTACTTAAGTCTGCTTTGATGTCACCTCTCAGGAACGTATGTGATGCAGAAGGAGACATACGTGACACGTCTCATACGCGGGCAGGCTGATGTGTCTAGGGTCATTGTTGTGGCCAGTATCGCTGAAGTCGGGTCTTGCTGCAGGTTCATGTACTCGGTAAGATCATTGTTCAGGAGGTGGTGCCTCTACACATTCGTCATAACCAAGCAGCCAAACTCTCCTCTATGGAAGATTATCTTAGAAATTGAAGGAAGCGTTTCCTCTATGTGGTATATTTGATTGGCAGAAGCCAAATCATTTGCTCCTTTCGTTTGCTGATTTTGATCTAGTAACGCGTGAAATGTCACATTCATTTATCAATAGGAATGCTACATTTGATGTTTTGCTAGTAATAATGATAAATATCTGGTGCGGTTGATGGAAGGAAGGCTAATAACCTTTTCCAAAGCAATGGAATTATAGGGTAAATGGTACGTATGGCAGCTGGAGAATTTGGTCTGGAATTGGGTGTCATATTCATAGGTACAACACAAATAATCGAAACCTTATTACAAGAATTCTTCAACAAAAACGGTTTAATATTAAACCTTAATAATAGACACATCGTGCTCCACCACACCCACTCACCACACGCAGCTCTCTCTCTCTCTCTCTCTCTCTCTCTCTCTCTCTCTCTCGCTCTCTCTCTCTCTCTCTCTCTCTCTCTCTCTCTCTCGCCCTCCCTCCTTCCTTCTCCCCCTCCTTTCAACACTTTCCTCACTAGCTCTCTCCGCTGTCTGTCCGGGCGAGCTACATGCCTAGCTGTCGGCCTGCTTGCCGTCCACCTAACCCCTACCTCTCGGCCCGCAAGCCCGTCCGCCTCTCTTTATTTCACCCTCTTTCTCTCCTGCCATTTCTCACTAGAGCCCGACGCTAATTCTAATACATCTAAGGGAACAATTTTGAGGCATATGTACTGCGTATACCACCCTTTGTGGATAAACCTGCGAAAATTAAATATCCATCTTATCTTTATCAACACTAACATGCATTTCCGCAAAGGTATTTCTTGTTGATGCAAAGTATATCCAATTAACAACAGGTCAGTATTTAACTACACCGCCAAAAGATATGACAGAAGCTATGATGGGCAAGAGCTGTTTATAGTTTAGGTAGAGGAAACAACTCTTCACCCTGCTAATGTACAAAATACTTTGAGTTCTAATGATATATGTGTATAATATGCATGTACTCAAGTGAGTAACCCTCGCTTGAACTATCCCTTATTAGACTTCCACTTGACTTTCCCCTGACAGATTGAGAGATTGGTTTCAGGGCCGGATAATCCATTATACACAATGGGCTATAATTGTAAGTGACAGAATTTACCACAATATTTCCGCTAAATACAATGATGTATTCTTATTAATTATTTTTAGCCCCACTTGTTTCAACAGCGCCTCAAAGCGCACAAAATACTACTTATATCAATTCACCTTTCCAGAGTACCTACCCATCATATGACGTCATAATGAACTGCGCGGTGTGTACAATGACATCATAATGAATCACGTCATGAATGGCGTCGTTAAGTACGTCACGAACGCATATTTGATGACGGTCTATGGGCTGTTGTACAAATTGTTTGCTTTTACTATTTAATAAATATTCTGTTGAATATTTTGAAACTAATTTGACTGGGCGCTGTTGCTGCCTATGGCAGCAACAGCACCCAGTCAAATTAGTTACAAAATATTCAACAGCTTCCCTATATAGTTTTCAGGAAATTGATAGCTAGGGCATTCGGGGATCGGTCAATCCAAACACGGCGAGGTGTGGGTGGAGCTTAGCTAGTGATGGGCGGGGCTTAGCTAGTGATGGGCGGGGCTTAGCTAGTGATGGGCGGGGCATAGCTAAAAATGGAAAGGTCCATTAACCCCTTAATCGTCAAGATTTTTCACGAAAATAATAATTTTCACAATACGATTTACAAAAATAACTCCGTTGTCGTGCAAATAGACATTACTCTAGACCACAACAGGTGCTGTATTTGGCTGGCTAATCCATGAAAATGGTCACGAAAATCCAGTTTTTTCTTAGCTATAGTGTCTATTTGTCGGCTGAGAGAAAACTATTTTTGAAAATCTACCGCTGGAGTGACTGCCTCGGTACCGAGACAGTCATTCCAGTGATAAATTTTCAAAAATCATGTTCTCTAGGATGAAATAATGAACGTTCCTCAAGACCACTACATAGTCATTTTATTGCTGTCTTTGCCATTAAAGGGTTAAGTTGACACAAGTGGGGTTAAACTACACGTAAACAGTCACGTGACTCCTAATCTTCAGATGAGTTATCGCACTAGCACTACCTGACGAGTCATTACCAGCTATGCCCCGCGCATTTCTAGCTAGGATCCGCCTCACATTGTACGCGTATGGGAATCAATTTATTTAATTTGAACCCTAATTTTCCAGTATCACAATTTCAAGGTAACTATCCAGGTAAGCAGTTGAATATTTCGAAACTAATGTGACTTGGCGCTGTTGCTGATTATGTTTAATCAGTTTCAAAATATTCAACAGAATATTTGTTTCAATTTGTATATTTATCAAGGACAAAGAATTTATTTGTGCACTTGACGGACTTTGTGATGTTCATGACGGAGATAGATACGGCATTAACGTTGCCAAAGATTTCAGACTGCCTAAAGCCGGATTAAGGCAGACTAACTGGGCAACAGCCTCGGGGGCCCCCAAAAATAAAGGGCCCCAAATCAAAACCAAGTATTACAGTTAGCCATTTGAACCTGTAATCCTACACCACCAGCTTTACGTCAGATTAGTTTCAAAATATTCAACAGCATTTTGACACTTAGTAGTAGTAGTAGTAGTAGTAGTAGTAGTAGTAGTAGTAGTAGTAGTAGTAGTAGTAGTCGTAGTAGTAGTAGTAGTAGTGTTAGTGCAAGGCCAGCCTGTCTGTAACCACCACCTGCCTGAGGGACCAGAGTGTGGTGGATCTCGAAGATGAGCGATTTCACCGCCACGTGTCTTGAAGGGTCACCACTCAAGAGTTTCAAAAGCCACAAGCTGTGTTAATTGACAATACTAAAAGGATAAATTTCTTTAGCGACCTCTCTTTGACCGCGCCCAATGTAGTTGCTATAGACAAGTTCCTCTCTATTTTAATTATTGTTCTTTACATAGTTTTGTTTCCACTATGAGGCTGCGGAGATCAGGGGTTAATAGCAATAACGGGTCTGGCCCCAAAGGGTTCACGAAATTTAGTTTGTGATGTATTGTATTCCTCTTTGAAAATTTTCGCAAATTCAACATTTTTCTATTGTTTGTTAGGACAAAAGGAATTATACCCCTTGAATCTGACAGGCCAGAGTCTACGCTTAGGCCATATTGTCTGCAGACATTTAATCCAGAATGATCTTCTGAGAAGTCGGCATTCTTTCGTTTCTTCTTCTGTATCTAAAATTGTCGTCTGTTCAATTGGTAAGATTTCCAAATCACCGTGGTCAAGATGGTCTGGCAGATTGAAATGCTCAGCTACACTAGTGTCCTCATTCAGGTGTATGTCGGATATATTGCCTAGTGGCACGCACTCTGAATGGACCTTTTGTTTGCCCTACATATTGTTTTTGACACAGCCTGCATGATAGTAAGTAAATTACATTTTCTGTGTCGCAATCCAGGCACGATTGAATCTGGAACCTGTCTTGTTTGAAAGCTAGTGAAGCTATCTTGGTTCGGGAGAAATTTTTTTAATTTACACCTAGTTTTTTCACATTTCTTGGAATGTCACCTCCGAGGGACTTGGTGGTTGTAGTGATGGCCTGATCTGTTGGGTTATATTGGTTATATGTTATCTTCTGTAAGGTGTACGACTTGATTTTTCGAAGTTGGCGGGTGGAGTAGCCTCTTGTTTTCAGTGCATGAAATAAGGTTGAACATGCTGAATTTAGGCTTTCTTTATCGCTAGAGTTCCTATGAAATCGAATCATTTGTGATCTTACTAGTCTTTCGAAAGTGTGTGAAGGCTGAAAAGATTTTTTTGTGGAGTAGCTGATGTGAATCTTTGGGTTTGAAATAAACCGTATGAACTAAATAAGTGGATGCATTGAATGTAGTGCCTTTGTAGACTGTTAAGTCTAGGAAATCAACCGAGCTATCACTGATATCTGCCTTAAATTTGATATTGGGGTAATGACTATTTAGATTGAGTAGGAATTCTGTGAAATCCTCTATAGAGTGTGGCCAAATTAAGATTTTATCCAGATACCTATTAAAGTTAAGAGGACCTTTACTGCACATTTTAAGGGCGGCCTCTTCCCATTCTGCCATGTAGATATTTGCGAAACTAGGGATCAAACGTTTGCCCATGACGCAACCACTAATCTGTTGGTAGATATCTCCATAAATCTGAAAATAATTGCTTTATAGATTAAGTTCTAATAGGGACAATATTTCTGTATCAGGGCGCTGTATATCTGGGTACTTCATACCCTTTTCGATATCAATGTTCGAATACATTGAATCAACATCTAGCGCTAGTAAGGATGCATTAGGTGGAACGTTGATCTGGGCCAGTTTTGCTAGGAAATCCTTAGTGTTTTTTTAGAAAGCTCAGGTGCCATTCCGAGCCACAGTCTGAAATAATAGGCCTACCTGGTGGTGTCATGGGATTCATCCACGAGCTCATCGGTTTGTGAATTTTAGGCAGTATTAGACGAATTTATTAATGGTAGTAGTAGTAGTAGTAGTAGTAGTAGTAGTAGTAGTAGTAGTAGTAGTAGTAGTAGTAGTAGTAGTGGTAGTAGTAGTAGTAGTAGTTGTAGTAGTAGTAGTAGTAGTAGTAGTAGTAGTTGTAGTAGTAGTAGTAGTAGTAGTAGTAGTAGTAGTAGTAGTAGTAGTAGTAGTAGTAGTAGTAGTAGTAGTAGTAGTAGTAGTAGTAGTGGTAGTAGTAGTAGTGCTTAGTTTTTAGCGCACTGGCAATGCGATGACTTCAATTTCCGTGCTAACCCCACCTACAGAGTGTACCCCTTAGTTTACTTTGTTGATCATCATTTCCACGGTCGGGCATCGAACCGCCATCCTACAATTCCGCATAGCATCAGCAACCCAGACATCTTTCCGATGGACCAAGACAAAAATCATAGTTTAGCGGACCAGCTTTCACATGTTTGATATTCTGATACACTGGTGAATTCGAATGAGACTATCGTTTGGATGCACACCATATGGTGTGTACACCGTGGTCTAGACTTTGTAATTAGAGCAAGAATGATGGACGATGTCATCAGATTTGCATTGGGAATGGATGCTTGCCTATTGAGAAGCTATGTAGCGAACTTTCACCACGAAATACCCGTCACGACGAACTATGTACAATCATTCCAACAAGATGGCAACTGCCAAAATAGTTTCAAAATATTCAACCGCATGTTTATTAAATAGTAAAGATACACACTTCATACAACTTGACGTACTATTAAGCATCCGTGACGGAAACAATCATTGATGACGCATTTGATTATGATGTCAGCCTACATGTTATCGAAACCAAAACTCAAGACAATGATCTTTCAAATCTTGCTAACGATAGTGCCATACCCGTCGTATAGTAAAATAATAGCTAGCCTAGCAGATAGCCAACGTTGACCTCATTAGAGCCATCCAATTCTAGCTATGCATCGCCCATTTCTAGCTAAATTTCGCCCTTGCTTTGCGTGTATTGGGATCGATGTATATACTTTGATTTCTGAATTCTCAGAATCCAAAATTTAAGGTAAGTATAGCTTACCGGTAGCCTGTCGAATATTTTGAAACTAATTTGATTGGGTGCTGTTGCTGCCATAACAACAGCACCCAATCAATTAGTTTCAATATATTCAGCAGAATGTTTACTAAATAGTAAAGACATACAATTCGTACAACTAACGAACTGTTCAATGATGATGATACGTCATTCAGCGAGCATTTTGAGTGTGACGCCAGCCTACATGTGATGTAATTGATTATGACATCATATACTTGAGTGACAGATCGGATCCCAGATAACGCAACATATTGGGCCGATGATGGGCCGATACCGTGTCGATAATTTCACAATGGTCCTGGTATCGACCCACTAAGCTGCGTTATCAGGGACATATATATCAATTGCAAACCAACTCAAGTTCTAGCCATGGTTATTCAATGAGTGAAGTCATTAGCTGCTAAAAATAGCAGTGCAGCAACAACACAAGCCATACGCAATCTTAGAGTGTTGATCCACTTATGACAAAACTGTCTGAGAAACAGAAAAATTGAGACTACGCATATATCAAAGCAGTCAGTCAGCTGGGAAACAAAACTGAACTATGAAAACCCGCAACAAGATCATGTGCCAAAGCAATGAATGTATTTAGGAACTTGTCATTGAAAGTGCTGATGACTTGGTAAATGAGATCAGTTGGCGCTTCCGCAGATGACTGTCGTAAAATGTTCAGAGCAGCCAAAGTATTACGAATCAGTATATCACAGCACCCACTCGTTGTAGACAAATCTAATGAACACCTTATTGGCTCTGGCAAGGGAAACGCTGCGACAAATAGAGAATGATTCAAAGATAAGTTCATCGATTCAGAACGTCAACTACTTCTCCCATTTGACGGCTATCCAAGACTCGTGGAAAAATGAATAACAGAAGCAGAGGTTATAACACAATGACGCCTCTAAAGAATTGCCGGGAATATAGGCCACATAGCGTCAACAACGAACTCCTAAAACATGTAGGTGATGTAATCGCAGTATCCGTCACGCACATAATCACCCCATCCCATTTGAACTTCAATCCCCGGTACATGCTGCATCATCCCAGAAACCACCCAGACCTCTGCAACAAATGGGGTGAATCGTGCTCGTTGAACTACATTAAAACAAGTTTGTCAAATGTGATCGTATCATTTATCAATTGCAACATAGACATATTTCACGGGGAACTGGCAGAGCGGATTTAAAAGAACAGACTGTTGTTTGGGCAGAACATATGCTAACGCCGGTAGCTCTACCAACGCCTTGGCATTTTAACATGTTGCGAACATTTCATGCCACCAAGAAACCACAGCCGCTTCAATTTCAATGTCGTGGCGAGGACAATGACCAGCTATGCCTGGCGAGACACTTACTGGCAAAGACAAAATTAACTGTTCCAGTCAAATATCACCACACTGATATGGGTTATCACCACTGTTGTTCACCTGTTACCTCGTTGCAGCGCTATCCATAGACAATCGACAAGACCAGAACCTCCAAACTCAAAGTCAGGTGCGTGGAGAAAAAGCAGCATCTTGGGGCTCACCTCTCAGCTCAATTGACATTGGAGATCGCTCTGTAACAAAAAACTTTGCGTTCCTTTGTCATCACTGTCTTATCGATTCTGCTATTCAGGTAAGACAACTTGAAGATTTTACTGGATCTAAGAAAGGATACTGACAGGATAAGACAGGCCATTGACTCGATGCTCGGTATAAGTGTTCAGAAGATTGAAGATTTGGATTCTAGGATACTAGCTAATGGACCTTGTTTTATCTATGCCCCGTCCATCTCTAACTACAAGCTCTACCCACACCCCGCTCGTGTTGGGATCGATCGATCTCTGAACTCGCTGACAATGGATTTATTAAAAACCGATACAAGTAAGCTGTTGAATATTTTGAAACTAATTTAACTGAGTGCTGATGCTGCCAATGACAGCATCAGCGCCCAGTCAAATTAGTTTTAAAATATTCAACAGAATATTTATTAAGTAGTAAAGACATACAATTCATACAACCTGGCGGACTATTATGCGTTTAAGACGGACTAAATCGAGTCATTCATGCTGTAATTGATTATGTAGTCATCTTACACGTCACGTAGTTGATTATGACGTCATATGACGTAATATGATGGATGGATAAACTAGAAACGTCCATTTATCTACCACTAAGAGAGCTAATCAACTTGATAAGTGATCTTAAGATCATCGGATGAATGAGTGATGCCGAGTGTAAGCAGAAGCCACTTCAAGCTTGTATTGTTATTTCTCAGCTAACTCTTCTGAGATATGGAGCTTGACTTATATTACATAACTCAATGGCTCAATCAGTCTCCATTCACTCAATTTGGGAAACACATACTAGAACGATTATCATCATGATTATTCCGATTCAATTTCGATCCAGTTGATGGATATTTGACTACTTTATGATAATAATAATAATAATAATAATAATAATAATAATAATAATAATAATAATAATAATAATAATAATAATAATAATAATAATAATAATAATAATAAGAAGAAGAAATAGAAGAAGAAGAAGAAGAAGAAGAAGAAGAAGTGTGCTTTGACGAGCACATCAAGCCCGAGCACCATGCATGCTTAAGAATTCCACATTTATTGGATAAATTATAACTAACTAACATGTTTTTGCTTTGGAAACATGCGGAATTATTTATAAGCTGTACTGTAGAAGGCTTGCTTTTGCACGGGACTGTATTTCTTACGATGTATGTTCATTCGAATACTCGTCTTGGAGAGCAAGCTTGCTATATTCACACTGGCATATGTTGCTAAATTGCAGATAAAATCGAGCGCATTTACACAACATATTTCTATCATAGCATTGTACGACGCAGACCATTGTATTCACCCAAATACAAAAAGTTATTCACAATAAAAGAACTATTCAGTTGTATATTTTGAAACTAATTTCACTGGGACCTGTTCTGTTTCATGTCAAATTAGTTTCATAATATTCAATAATTTACCTGCGTAGTAACTTTGAAATTGAGATTCAAGTTTCAAAGTGTTGATATTTATGATGGAAGAATATTGCAATCGTAAGAAGAAAACACCCAAAATGTAGAGGAAAATGTGAAGTCTTGGTCGACATAAATCTGAACAATGTTATTAACGTGGTATGAATTTAACTTTAACTGATCGCTAGTAGAACAAATACAAACATACAAAATGTGTTTGTCGGTGTCAGAATTTCTCCAGATCCTGACAGACAGGAGTCGTGTGTCAAAGAAAACCTCATTTGCGAGTGGGATTATAAATAAATTGGTATATAGCAGACTGCAGTGCAAAGATATTTTCATTCATTCGTTCGTTCGTTTGTTCGTCCGTCGTCCTTCCGTTCGTCCGTCCATCATTTGGTAATGAAGCTAATGGATGGGTGGGTGGGTGAGTGGGTGGGCGTACGGACGAATGGAATGGATGGATAAATGGATAAATGGATAAATGGATGGATGGATGGATGGATCCATCCATCCATGCATCCATCCATCCATCCATCCATCCATCCATCCATCCATCCATCCATCCATCCATGCATCCATCCATCCATCCATCCATCCATCCATCCATCCATCCATCCATCCATCCATGCATCCATCCATCCATCCATCCATCCATCCATCCATCCATCCATCCATTTATCCATCCATTCCATTCGTCCGTCCGCCCGCCCACCCACCCATCTATTAGCTTCATTACCAAGTGACTAAATTTAATTAATCAATGCTGAATGCATTTTTCATTTCTTGTATGTTTCAGCGGATAGAAATGCCGGAAAGCCCCCTTCCTTCACTAAATACTTCTACGACCTGTATACGGTGGAGGGACAGCCTGCTGAATTCAAATTTAAGTACGAAAGCGAAACGGAAGCGAAGATACAATGGTTCATCAATAAGATTGAATTGCCAGAATCCCGATACGAGATGCGAATGGATGGCGATAAATCAGTGTTCACTCTCTTAGAGTCAACGCTAGAGGACACTGGGAAAATTATGTGCAAAGTTAGCAACAGTTTCGGATTTGAAACATGCATATCACAATTGAATGTTATGGCCAACCTCAGCAAACCAAAGGTAATACTCATGTTGCAGAGATTAATGGAAGGGTTGTTGGGATAAATTTCATAAACCGAGCTAAGGCATTTTGCTGCAGCTAATGTAGAAGGCGGGGCAGTTATACTGCCGCGATTATTACATGACATTTGGACGAAAGCCTTGTTTAACACGTCATGGAATATATGGATGCTGCAATCGCATTCAAGATTTGCAAGTCGTATTTAAAAACGAAACTTAGGGCTCTCCTAGAACATGACATTATAAGTAGAAGGCAATGTTCTACATGGCCAGAAATAGATATTTATGTTTGAAAAGTAGAAATTGTGGCCAGACATTTTAGGAGATATTATTTTTAACGATTTCCTGGGAATATTTGGAAGCACAAGATAACCGCCAAATAAATTGAACAATCCGAATTATGGAGAGAAGAGAAGTCTACCACACTAGGATCGTTCCATTCAGGTTTTATGAAATCGTGCCATTGATTAAGGACGAGTATAGCTTTATATAATAGATTTCTGGAATATTTTTGGAAAATCCAAGATGGTCCCCGAAAGAACGCCCAATCAAAATTCTGATTAGAAGTTATGGAGCCTACCATGATAGGATTCATTTAGTCAAATTTGATTAAAAAAAATTCCGCCAAGTGATTTAGTAGGAGATACGTTAAATTAAAGGATTTCCGGATAATTTTCGGAAAATCCATGATGTCCGGCCAAAAGTGTGAACAATCTCAAATCTCGTTTGACGGTTCTCTCCAAATTTCGTTGAAATCTGGCATTTGATGAAGAAGGCGTAGCATTGAAAGTGTTCTGGAAAATATTGGCAAAATATTCATGAAAAAACAAATAGGGCCGCCGAAAAAAATCGACAAAGGAGCCAACGGTCATAAGATACATCTAGCCAAATTTGTTTAAAATGAGTTATTCGGTTTAGGAGATACATTTTAAATGATTTCTGAAGAAATTTGATAATCCAAGATGGCCACAGCAAAATAGGCCAATCAAAATCCTAATAGAAGTTCTGAAACTTATCTCGATACGATATTCCCAGCAAAATTAGGCTGGACTCCTCCAAGCGGTTTAAGAAGAGATACGTCTTAATGGATTTCCAGAGAACCTTTAGAAAATCAATTATCGCCGCCGAAAAAATACACCAATCAAAATTATGAATAAAGTTCTGAAGACTATACCCATAGAATCCTTCCCACTAAATTTGATTAAAATTCGTCAATATGTTTAGGAGGTGAGAAACGTGTTTAAGGATTTCAGAAAAATTTTCGCCAAATTGACCAAACAGAATTCTCGTGGATATCTTGAATAATACCGCCATATGATCCTTCCACCCAAGTTTAGTTGAAATCAGGCAATTGCTTAACGAGTAGTAGCGTTTTAAAGTTTTCTGGATACTCAAAGATGGCCACCAAATACTCCACCAATCAAAATTGTGAAAAGCTGTTCTAGGTACCATCATAGGATACTTCCAGCTAAAATTGTTTAAAATCCGGTAAACTGGTCTCTGAGGAGATGCGTTTTAAAGCAAATGTTGATGGATGGACGGACGGACGATGGATAACGGACGATGGATCGACGACGGATGACCGATGATGGACGGGCAACGGACGGTTGCCATGGGATAAGTTCACTTGACCATTCTGGTCAGTTGAGCTAATAATTGTTTCGATTCACGGGTTGGTGGTATTTGATCATAGAACTGGGCATTAGTAATTCAAAGAGATAGTGGTTCACATCTACACGGAAGTAGTGTCTTGTTTTATTACAGATGTATGGATCGAGGTGAGGGTGCAAGGACATATCTGACGATTATTAGCCATTTAGTGTATTGCTAGTAGAATTGAAATCTGGATAATAAAATCCAGGATCGACTAAATCTTTGGCTAACGATTAACAGTATAGTATTATGATGTACAATTAGTTACGGTATGTGAATAACATCTTAAAATCTATATTAATGGAACTCGTAATTTAATATTTTTATTCTCAATTCTAAAATATTTAAACATTGAAATCTCAATTTTAAAGCGCCTATTAGTAAACCGTTAGATATTTTGAAACCAATTTGCCTCCAGGCAAATTAGTTTCAACATATTCAACATAATTATGTATCTCTTCTTGGACGTTCAACCTTCAAGTGCTACAGTTGATGAGCATTTATAAACATACCACATACATAATAACATTTACTTCAAAATTAGGCTAAAATAGTTCAAATTTGGCTAAGAAAACAGATAATTGGCTAATACACTGGCTATAAAACTGTGCAAAAGTCAGATCTATCTCCGCGGTGGCATATGTATAAATGGGATACGTATGTAGGTAAAATGAGCTCTGCAATAGCCACCCATTCCCACCCCCACATCCCACCCAGCCTCCACTCCCAACCCCGCCATGAAGAATTGATCGAGCAACGGGATCCATCTCCGGCTATTCCCCACCCGTTTCTAGCTAAACGGCGCCTACTATTTACGTGTGCTTGATTCATTTGAAACACTGAAATGTGAATTCACAGACTTTAATTTTGAATGTACTTATTTAAGTGTCAGTTCGGCCCCTGCATTTAATTACGAAACCGTAATATAATATTAACTACCTTCCCTTTATGTAAAGTCAATATGCCAATTCCATTTCAGATTCTACCATCTATTCCCCCAAGATTTGTCAGCAGATTCTCCGATGTAGATGTCAATTTTGGGTTCGAAGCCCGATACAAGTGTAAGGTTGTCGGAGAGCCCATTCCAACTGTCACGTGGTTCAGAAACGGGAGGAGACTTCCGGTAAGTCAATATACTACTACTACTACTACTACTACTACTACTACTACTACTACTACTACTACTACTACTACTACTACTACTACTACTACTACTACTACTACTACTACTACTACTACTACTACTACTACCATTACTGCTGCTGCTGCTGTTGCTGCTGCTGCTGCTGCTGCTGCTGCTGCTGCTACTACTACTCCTACTACTACTACTACTACTACTACTACTACTACTACTACTACTACTACTACTACTACTACTACTACTACTACTACTCCTGCTACTACTACTACTACTACTGCTGCCAGAGCCACGATGGAGCGATGGAGACCAGCGGAAAGATGTCTGGCTTGCTGATGCTATGCGGGTTTTCAGGATGGTGGTTCGATCCCCGATCGAAGAAATAGTGATCAACAAAGTAAATAATAGGTGCACTCCATAGGCGGGGTTAGCACGGAAATTGAAGTCATCGCATTGCCAGTGCGTTAAAAACTAAGCAAAACTACTACTGCCAGTGCCGTGATGGAGACCGGGCGAGGGCATAGCATACACCACCATACGATGTGCATCCAAAAGATAGTTTCATATGAATTTGCCAGTGTATCAGTATATCCGAAAAAACCCTAAGCAAAACTACTACTACTACTACTACTACTACTACTACTACTACTACTACTACTACTACTACTACTACTACTACTACTACTACTACTACTACTACTAGTTCTACCAGTGCCGCGATGGAGACCGGGTGAGGGCATAGCGTACGCACCATACGGTGTGCATCCATAAGAGTCTCATATGAATTCGCCAGTGTATCCGTATGTCTGACATGTGAAAGCTGATCTGCTAAACAAAGATTTCTGTCTTGGCGCAGTGGTCCAGCGGAAAGATGTCTGGGTTGCTGATGCTACGCGGAATTGCAGGATGGCGGTTCGATGCCCGACCAGGGAAATGATGATCAACAAAGTAAGCTAGCGGGTGCACTCCGTAGGCGGGGTTAGCAAGGAAATTGAAGCCATCGCGTTGCCAGATCTCAGAAAAACGTAAAAGTAAGAATATCTGAAATGGACACCATCAATTCCAGTCAATTCGTGTGTTTGTGAGACAGGTAGTTGAAAGCTACTCAGATGACAGAGAATGTTTGTCCTCTGGATGCTGGTGTAGTGGTAAGCTACTCGCCTCCAAAATGCTAGGCGGAAAGTGTTATAGAATTCACTGGTTCGAACCAAGCTCGGGTCGAAAATTGGAAAAGGTAAAAATTGCATTCCAGATGATGAATGAGCTATATATCCTAGTGCCAGTGCGTCGACAATGACAAGGGTTCATAGAACTAATGCTTTCCTCAATCCTCTTCAGCTTTGTTTCTGGTGTCGTCTGTGGGGTGTGGTGTGTTTCTGCTAGGAGACAGTGATGCCACTTTATTTAACATAGCTGCTCAGTTACTGGTCTGCGATCTGTTTCCCAGGCAGTAGTATTCCGCTTTCTCTAAATTTGATCTTCTCACCTCTGCGGTCTTCGTCATCTAGTAGTTCAGTAAAGCTCTACTACACACGCCGCTTTTTCTCTATGCCTATGGTAGTTGTTTTAGCCTCCACCGCCTGTGTGCATCCAAAATCTTGACGCTGATAGATTCGGCGCACTGTTTGAACGGACAACTGTTCTTTAGCAAGTTCAACTTCAAGTTCAAGCTCACTTTATTACACTCAGGCCTTGTATACTGCCCTACATTGACAAAAGGAAGTATGTCCAAGAAATCATTTTTTTGAGAAAATAAATAAAAGCCCTGTTTCAATTTCCAGCACATTTCTGTCAGAATTATATCAGAGCGACACATATGTGTTAAAGATTACCATTATTTAAAAGAAAATCAGAATTGGTTCCTTTTAAACAAATTATAGTGACATACTTCCTTTTGCCATTGTATATCTGTGTTTCTAGTGTTCAAATTCCAGAGTAATCACACTTTACATCCTTTTGTCAGTGTAAATTCACATTTACTCCCTTTTGTAATTAAAGAAACGTAATGGGATAGAAGAGGGTTCTGTATCCAGTTTCTTCTTACAATAAACATATATAGAGCATTGTTTTAGGTTTGAAAATACTAAAAATCGTTCCAGTCAAAAAATGTATTTTCAAGTAAACACAAAACAACATGTAAATGTGTTCTTACAACAAAACCAAATGATCAATTTTTCAAAAAATGTTACAGTTTCATTAAATTATTTTCACATAAAAAATACATGACGTAAAGGTGTTTTTAGAAACAAAATGTCACATTCCCAACTAATTTTACAGTTTCGTTACATAATTTTAACAGAAAAACATTTCATTAGGCAATTTAGGTGAAAATACAAATATGATTTAAAGTAGGCTAAACTTAAACATCATGGCCCGAATTCAATAAGGAGGTTTAGCTAGACTCAGAATAGTCACCATTATCGTGGCAAGAATGGTTCACCATAAAAATTAGGCCTTATACACCATATAATAATTGATTCAACATGTGCTCATGGCAAAATCTACTTCAAACCATTTACGGAATCGATGCTATTGAGAATTCTGAGTCCCACGTGGCCCAATCAGGCCATGCATAAAAATGTGGCGGTATGGTCAGGTGAGCTAAAAGGTTCACACATTTTATTTTGTTTACATACTTTTATATATTAACTCTATATTTAAAAGAACATAGCATCGGATATACTATTTTATACTATTTGCAAAGATATTTATTTATATTTTGCATAATAATAATAATAATAATAATAATAATAATAATAATAATAATAATAATAATTATTAGTGACGTTGCTTATTATCTTATTTTTAATGGTAAACTGGAGCTGTAGGCTTATAGTCTAGTTCTAGGAAAACTGACGAATTTTTAAATTTAATAGCGGATCTGGTTTGTAGACCTGACTTGTAAATTATTAAATCATGTGTCTTGAACAAACCATATTATATGTTTACAAGTAGACTGTTCTCAATAGTGCAAATCCATACCTTTTTATGCACTTGTTACATGCTGTGAGAGTACCATGCATGACACATGAGCTAAACATATGCCCTTTTGATATGCAAATTAGATATCTTTGACTGAAGATATCTCATTGACAAAAGGAAGTATGTTCAGCATTTACAATGACAAAAGGGAGTATGTGTAATATACTTCCTTCTGTCAAAGGAAATGCGATTACTTCCTTTTGTCATTGTAATTGTCTGTGATGGGGAAGACATACATCATTTTGTTATTTTATAACTAAAAATCTAAAAAGAATTCTACATTGGCAATAGTTCCATTGAAAAAAGCAGGTCCAAATTAGGCAAGATGTGTCAAAATCTCAATTTTGGGTTTTTTTTTACTTACCCCCCTTTTGTCAGTGGAGGGCAGTATAGGCATATGAGGCATTACAGTTGACAATATATCTAATGACCGTAGATTTTATATACATAATTATATTCTTATAAATTTAGCAACAAAATGCAATTCGTACACTCGAAAGTAGCACAAGGATAACGGTCGAAATAGTCAACAGCTATTAAATTGTGACTCAAATCGTACACTTGAAAATGGCACAAACAGAAGATAACTCTTTCAACCAAAATAGTTTGAAAATATTCGAAAATTATTAAAATGCTGATTTATAAATGACATACACTTGAAAAACGCACAAAGAGAAGCTGAATTGAACCGATTTGAAGGCTATGGATCGTTCATGATGCCTTCAAATGTGGATTTTCGTAGTTCAGTAATTTACGACCGAGTGCGCATGTCACACGACAAAGGGTTTTCTTGTAGTATTTTCTGGGCCGATCTCGTTTATCTCGAATATCATATTACTAACAAAATCTTATTTTTTGCTATAGATTCCTAGTCGAATAAAATTTCAGATTAATACAGCCAACCAGCCCTGCGTTCAGTATGGAAAACGTTTCAAAACGTTTTGCTAAACTGGAAACTATTGACAATCTGCTGTTTTCGCATTAATTAAATCATATAATATACAAAACGAGTAAAGCCGATTTTGCACGCGCAGAGCGTTCTGGAACGGTTGCCCTACGGAACGCAAGGCAAGGTTAACGCCTACAGAAGCTTAGGAATTTTGGTATCTGTGGAAATCTACTTACATGGTTCGAAAATTATCTTGGAAACCGATACCAGCGAGTAGTTATAAACGGCAATGAGTCCACCCTACTTCGTTTACATGCTGGAGTGCCACAAGGCTCTGTGCTTGGTCCTTTGTTATGCTTAGTTTTTATTAATGACATGCCCAGCAATATAATTCACAATATTAGACTTTTTGCTGATGACACGAGCCTATATGTAATGTCAGATGATCTAAAAAGAACACACTGCCACACTCGATTACGATCTACTGACCATGACGCATTGGGCAAACATGTGGCTCGTCGAGTTTAATGCCTCGAAAACTACATCTCTAATTTTTTCCCTGCGCAACGAGCCCACATCCTTTTCAATCAACTTCAAAGATTCTGAAATTCTACCATCAACTGATCATAAGCACCTCGGCATTACCTTTAATAACAAAGGGAATTGGCTTAACCATGTGAGTAATCTCATAGCAAACGCACAACACAAACTCTCCTTACTTAAAGGTCTAAAATATAATCTAGACCGTAAATGTCTCGAGATCATGTACAAAACATTTATTAGACCATCGTTAGAATATGCAGATGTTGTGTGGGATAATATTCCACAATATCTTGTAATTCGGCTGGAGGATATCCAAAAGGATGCTCTCAGAACGGTATGTGGAATGACACGTAGTGCGAGCACTGAAGACCTGTACTTAGAAACAGGCGTCGAAACCTTGTCAAGCAGACGTGAATTTCATAGATTATCTATGCTATTTAAAATTATTAACGGGATGACCTGTGAGGTTCTGGTCAACTATCTTCCCACACTAGCCCAAGCACGAAATCCTTACAATATCCGTCATCCAAATTTCTTCACTCCATTCCGCTGCCGTACTGAGCTCTTCTATGGATCCTTTTTCCCAGCAACGATCCGCGCCTGGAATATGCTTCCTGTGCCGGTGAGAGATTATGTCACTCTTCTAGAATTTAAAAGCAAACTCAAGGCTATGTCATCCATACGACAACACCCTGAGTGGTATTACGTAGGCCCGAGGTTTGCCAACATAATGCTATGAAGGCTCCGAAATGGTTGTAGTTCTTTAAACCGACATCTATTTGACAACTTTCTGTCGGAATCTGCCAGTTGTTCTTGTGGGCACAATAATGAATCTACAAACCACTACCTCTTACATTGTGCCCTTTTTAACGAGCAAAGAGCCCTTTTCCAAAATCAGCTTGCCTTGAACGATATTTCTCTTGCTAATCTTACGGTCAACCAGCTTCTATACGGGACTTACACTGCCAACTTGGAAATGAACAAACCGATCTGTAATACGGTATGTCAATACATAATTAACACCAACCGCTTTCAGTAGCTTCCTGTTTGCGAACTTATAGTTTAAGGGGTAAATGGACAGCAGCCCAACACGTACAGGTCGGGGCGAAGGCAGCACCTAGAGCTCACCTCTGCTATTCTTCCATTTGATCTTATTCCTCGCGCTCTCTATCTCTCACCCTCTCTCCCTCCCCCCCCCCCCCCTTCCCCCTATCTCTCTCTATCTCGGTCTTTCTTCCTACTCTCCCCCCACCTCACACTCAACATCCACACACTTATGCACACCAATAGACTACAATTAATTAAACTATTATGATTTGCCGCCATTTTGTTGTAAAAAAGTTTTGAATAATCTGTATGTGTATGAGAGACACGAGCATAAGACTCTAAGTCTTATCGTGTTTCCATCTGAACAAATAAATTACGTTTAAACCAAGGTTAACGCCTCTCTTCTGAATACTGGAAAATTAGAGTCCTGGCGTTCTGTAGGCTGGCACGGCATGATAGAGCATGGCGAGTGGACCAGAAGAATAAGAAAAAGTAGTGAGCGACGCCACTGTCGGCCATAGATATAGTATATACTCGCCATGCTGTCGGCACATAGTTGTTGGCAAATTGCCATAATGAAATGAACACATACGTTAAACAGGTGTTAATGACAGATTGCTTCGACGCGTCAAAATCGTAATATACCCGGTCAGGCGCACCGACGATTTATTGAACTGACGTCATCGGCGGTCACGACAACTAGCACCATAGTGAGGGTTTATCGCGTGGTCATTCTAGAGCTATAGTACCTCTATCGTTGTACTCTTTCCAGGAACCTCGGGCAATTGTCGCATTGGATGTCTTCATGGTGGATCGTGTTGAATTATCTAGCTTCATTATTGATGTTTCTCCCATGGATCTCGATATCTCTGCTGTCAGTATTTGTACAATTGAATTTGTCAAAGAGCTCCACGCCCATGTTTGCTTTCTTCCATTTCATGACTGAATTCAGATATTATTGTAGCTGCTGTTATGATAAGCTACTGAAGCGAGTGTCTACCGTTCTCAAAACGATATGCATATTACATCACTAAATGGCGGTCTATTTACTCCTCTTTGGAATGCCAGTCAATAGAGGGATCCTACCTGCCACTCTAATATCCGACGTCACAATCAATCACGTCACGTGTGGACTGACGTCACAATCACAATTCTCCTTGATGAAAATCGAAAAGTCTGTCACAAAATTGTATGTATTTTATGTCGATGAATTTACAATTTAATAAATATTACATTGAATATTTTGAAACGAATTTGACTGGAGTGGCAGCAACAGCCCCAAGCCAAATTAGTTTCAATATATTCAAAATCTTCCCTGCATAGCTACCTTGAAATTTAGATTCTGGGGATTCAGGCTTGAAAGTCTCAACTCGATCCTAGCACGCTGAGAATGTGGGCGGAACTTGGCTAGGCATGGGCGGGGCATAGCTAGACATTAACCCCTTTATTGAGGATAAATTAGCTGGGTAAGAGTGGATGCTTGATGGATGCTCTACTTCTATCATATTTTTCAGGAGAATTCCAGGTACAATTACGAAGACTACGGAGAAATCTTTCTGTTAATTATCGAGAACGCCGAGCCAGGTGACAGAGGCGAATACACGGCGCTTGCAAAAAACGTCGCTGGTGAAGACAGCTGTTCAGCTAAGCTGTCAGTGACTAAGGTTGATATACCAATGGTCAGGTATGTATCTATGTAGTAGTAGTAGTAGTAGTAGTAGTAGTAGTAGTAGTAGTAGTAGTAGTAGTAGTAGTAGTAGTGGTAGTGGTAGTGGTAGTGGTGGTGGTAGTGGTAGTGGTAGTGGTAGTGGTAGTGGTGGTGGTGGTGGTAGTAGTAGTAGTAGTAGTAGTAGTAGTAGTAGTAGTAGTAGTAGTAGTAGTAGTAGTAGTAGTAGTAGTAGTAGTAGTAGTAGTAGTAGTAGTAGTAGTAGTAGTAGTAGTAGTAGTAGTAGTAGTAGTAGTAGTAGTAGTAGTAGTAGTAGTCGTAGTAGTAGTAGTAGTAGTAGTAGTAGTAGTAGTAGTAGTAGTAGTAGTAGTAGTAGTAGTAGTAGTCGTAGTAGTACTAGTAGTAGTAGTAGTAGTAGTAGTAGTAGTAGTAGTAGTAGTAGTAGTAGTAGTAGTAGTAGTAGTATAGTAGTAGTAGTAGTAGTAGTAGTAGTAGTAGTAGTAGTAGTAGTAGTAGTAGTAGTAGTAGTAGTAGTAGTAGTAGTAGTCGAAGTGAACGCACGCGTTTATTTAGCTCTGCAATTGCTGCCCGAATTTGCTAGTTTCTAGCGCGATTTTGTAGATAAATTTTATACATATATTTCGTATTAGTATTTCCTTTCAAACTTTATATTTAATTTGTAAATTCTTGTCTTGGTTGGAGCGCATTTTGTGTCTCCATTTTCTAAAGGCATTCCTCTTAGCTGGCGGTTTTCGCCATTTAATAGGGCTCCTCTTACTGTGGTCAATGCAATACATTTCTCGCTGCGCCAGTCTGCTATTTCTATAGTTCGTAGGCTAGCGCATTATATTTGGCAAGATCGCTTGAGTGAGTGGATTTAATTCCTTTGTCATTTGTAAGCACAAGCCTAGTTCTTTAACTATATAAATCCTTATAGTCAGTTGGCTGTCCCCGGTCAACTCGAACAGACTAACAAATATATGACTTGACTATTTAATCATATATTTGTTAGCATACTTTAATCGGCTAGGTGTTAGTGAACCACTTAGAAAGTGGTTCAAACTAACAAGTATACGACTGTACTCTCTATTCGTATATTTGTTGGTAGACGTCAGGGTTTCAAAAGGGGACACTATTTATTTAGTGTTTAGCTCTTTCCCCGACGTCTTGGTGTTATATATTTGTATTATATATTGTAGTAGTATGGGGTTCTGCTTTTTATAAAACACCATGGCAACCTCATATAAGCGTACCCTGAGTCTTAAAATCACGACAAAGGCTTGGGGTGTTTCGGCAATTGAGGTGTATCATGGGTTGAAGGATGTAGTTGGGGCAGGGCCACGGGTCCTTCAAGGTCTCGTTAATGTTTCCAAATCTGTATGGAATGTCACCGTAGTTAATGAAAGTGTGAAGGAAAAGTTGCTCGACGAGGTCCTTGTTGTGAAGGGTGAGGTGTGTAATGTGGAGGAAATAGATTCTGATCGTTTATTAGTCAAGATGAAGGTTCCATTAGAGATCCCAGATGAACGGGTTATCATTGAATTGACCAAGTATGGCAAAGTGGACAAAGTAGAACACGAGACCTATCCATTTGATCGAACCTTAGAAAATGGCATCAGAAGAATTTGGTTTGAAAAAGTAGAACAACCTCTCCCAAGCAAGGTCACCATAGATGGTCGATTTATCTTGCCATTATGGTACAGGGGGCAAATCAAGGAGTGTAGAATCTGCTTAAGCACAGAACATCTTGCAACAGATTGCCCTAACAAAAACAAATGTCTAGTTTGTGGATCATCTGATCATTTTAAGTGGCGATGCCCGCAGAACAAATATGTCAAAAAGGGTGCTGATAAAAGTGCAGAGCAAGTTGTCTCTAAAGAGAATGTCATAGAACCGGTAGCTGCTGAGATTGTAGCTGAAATCCATACTAATGGGAAGCACGTTGCTAAGGAAAATGTCATCGAACCAGTAGTTGCTGAGATTGTAGCTGAAGTCCATGTTAATGAGAAGCATGGGGAAAAAACTAAGAATCCAATCGCTGTAGTTGCAGGCGATGAAATAGAGGTTCTAGATGAGGGGCTAAGTCTTACTCCAGTAACAAGTCAATCCAAGTTTGATGAGAGAGAGGCTAGTTCCACACAAGTTGAAGATGATGATCAATACCCTCTGGAAGAGAGTTTTAATTTAGGACAAGTAAAATTCAGGTCGCAAGATACTGAAACTAACTTTGATTTTCCACTGAGTACACTCAATCTAGACGATTTAAATAATATAGAGAAAGTAATTGGTGTCTCGGATAGATTGAGTGGAACAAAGCGACAGAAAGATGGAGAGAGTTCTGAATCAGAAATAGAGGAAAGTGATATAGAAGACGATAATATGTCAGTCGCTGAATCTGATATATCCATTCAAACACAGAGTTCTAAATCACCTGATGAAATGGTCATGTACAGGTCAGAGGCAGGAGAGGTGTTAGTTCCATATGTGACGACAAATGGTGTTAAATATAGGCATCTGCGTCATGATTCAGATATATTAAAATATAAGCATTTGGAAAAAGTTGAGCTAAGTAATGCAGCGTTTGTGAGTAAAATAGGTAAATGGTCTAAGAGAGGGTCGAAAAAAACAAAATCTAGTTAGCTTAATAATGGCGGTTTTACACAGCATTTTATTACCTTTTATGCTAATTTGCACACTCAATTGTAGAGGCTTAAATAGTGACATAAAGCAACGTCACTTACTAGAGACTCTTAAAAATGAGCAGATTGACATTGCTTTGATACAGGAAACAAAAATTCAGAAGTCAGAATTATACGATAATTTAGAAAAGATTTCTGGATCCAGAATATTTTATTCGTTATCTCAAGATAATAGTGCAGGCGTAGCAATTGTTATACTCCCTCGTTGTTCAGCCTATGTAAATATAATCTCTTCAGTATCAGGTGCAAATGGTCGCTGGGTGAGAGTCACGCTAGATATACAACAAACACGTATCACGTTGCTGTGTATATATGCACCTACATCTCATCAACTACGTCGTAATTTTTTTAAGGAGATGTCTAAAACAGCACTAGATAACATCACTGAAAACTTAGTAATGGGTGGTGACTTTAATTGTGTCTTAGACAAAGAAAATGACAGGAATGCAACTTCAACTTATACTGATACATCACATAGACTCTTAAAAGAAATATGTGATAATGAAAATTTAGTGGACACCTATAGAATATCAAAACCTCATGGTAAAGATCTTACATGTTTTTCGGTAGATGGTAAAGTTGGTTCAAGGATCGACAGAATTTATGTGAATAGTTTGTTAACAGGGTACTGGAGAGATGTTAATATTAAGCCAGTTGCATTCTCCGATCATAACATGGTTTGTGTAACCTTTGCCAATGCTGACTGGGTAACAAAAGGGGTCGGGTTTTGGAAATTAAACACAACACTGTTGGGAGAAGAATTTTATAAGAATAATATAGAGAGTTGTTGGAAACATTGGATTAATAGGAAAGCATCATATAAGAGCACATTGCAATGGTGGGAGGATGTTAAACTGGATTTAAAGTATGTTTCCCGAAAGTATGCTATTAGAAAAGCACAGGAAATACGCAAACGCAAGAAAACACTTCATCGATCACTGATGAAAATTAATGCTAAAGTAAATAATGGTGAAGAGAATTATTATGAATTACTGGTTAAAATTAAAAGTAAAATAAGAGATATAGAACACTATGAGTTTGAGGGTGCAAAAATTAGAGCAAGAGCCCAGATGCACGCAGAAGGGGAAAAGCCAACCCGATATTTTTGCGCATTAGAAAAAGCACGGGCAATAGATAAGGTGATGTGCTCATTAAACATGCCGGATGGTTCAACCGTCTTTACCAACAATGAAATGAGTACTATTGTATGCAATTACTATGAGTCATTGTACAAGTCAGAGGGAATTGATGAAGATGCAAAATTGGATTTGTTAGCAAATATAGACAAAAAGGTGTCAGACACAGGCAGTGAATTTTGTGATCAACCCTTAACACTAGAAGATTTAACTAAATCCCTTAAAGGTATGAAACTAGAAAAATCACCGGGGTGTGATGGCCTTCCAGTTGAATTTTACCAAACGTTTTGGCACCTTGTAGGTCCAATAATGGAAGAATTAGGCACTGAAATTTTTGAGAAAGGCCATTTACCACCAACTATGGCTAGGGCATACGTAAGGCTAATATATAAAGGAAATGACAGACGTCTAATTCAGAACTACAGACCAATTTCTCTACTATGTGTAGATTACAAAATAATATCCAGAGCACTAACATTGAAACTAGGTAGTGTTTTAGGAGAAATCATTGGAACAGAGCAGACATGTGCTGTACCCAGGAGGACAATTCTAACCAATACCATGGTAATAAGAGACCTTATACAATTGGTTGAGAAGGATAGCATCCCTTCAGCTGTGATTGCCTTGGACAATGAAAAGGCATTTGACCGTGTGGAATGGGATTTTCTTTTTAATTCTTTGCAATCGTTTGGGTTAGGCTCAAACTTTATTAAATGGGTAAAGATTTTATATACGGATATCAAGAGTAGCTATTTAGTGAACAATCAATTATCCAGAGAAATTGTCTTAGAACGTGGTGTTAGACAGGGGTGCTCCCTATCGCCATTATTATTTGTTATTGTGATGGAATCACTTGGCATAGCATTGAGGCAAAATAATAACTTTCAAGGCATATGTATTCGTGGCATAGAAAGACCACTTAAGCTGTCACAATATGCTGATGACACAACTGTGTTTACCAGTTCAAACAATGATTTTGCAATTTTAAACCACGTACTAGAAAAGTTCCAAAATGCATCTGGTTTGAAAATCAATAAAGGAAAATCCAAAGGATTATTTCTGGGGCCATGGAAAGAGCGGAATGACCAGCCACTTGAAATCAATTGGTCTAATGATACCATTAAGATTTTAGGCATCTATTTTGGCAGGAAACCGAATGCAATACAAAATTGGAATGAACGAGTATCTAAGCTTAAGAGAATATTAGCAAATTGGAAGCGTCGTCGTCTTTCAATCTTTGGTAGAGTGTTTGTTGTCAACAACTTGGCATTATCTGGGCTATGGTATACAGCATCTGTTGTACACATGCCAAAACATGTAGAAAAGGAGGTTAATGAGTTGATATTGTCATTCATATGGGAAGAAAAGAATCATTTAGTTTCTCATCGTGTTCTCAATAATGCTAAGTTAGAAGGAGGACTTGATTTAATTG
Source organism: Chaetoderma sp. LZ-2023a (assembly GCA_034401795.1). NCBI lineage: Eukaryota > Metazoa > Mollusca > Caudofoveata > Chaetodermatida > Chaetodermatidae > Chaetoderma > Chaetoderma sp. LZ-2023a. The sequence continues at coordinate 19,396,175 of CM067359.1, forward strand.
ATATTAAAGTGAAATGTGTTTCTTTAAGGTTAAAATTTTTGGATGATCTTATTACATCAGATGAGACGTGGGCATGTGTTTCACGAGCTCTCATGGAGAGAATTGTAGAACCATTTCTGGCGGAGCATGTTTTTACCTCAAAGAAGCCACCTCCGAATAGCCAAATGATACCAGATGTGTTTAAAGATCAAGTTAAGGAGTTAGAAATATTTGACAGATACATGCCTCCACCTACGTGCTGGAAGGAAGTACTAGAACAGCAATTGTGGGGCAATAGTAATATATGTTATAACAATGCAGTACTTTATCTACCATCCTTTGCAAAATATGGCATTCAACATTTATCGGATATGATACACCCTCAAACACGTAGATGGATTTCAATGCAAGACGTAGCTAGAAAAACACATATGAGGCATATAGATGTCCAGCGGTTGCTAAATAAAATAAAACATGCTGTACCAATTGAATGGTTTCGTCTGCCAAATGTAAATAATAATAGTTTGACTCCACAACCCGCATTAGTTCTTGATGATGAGATGTTAAAATACAAGATGAGATCCAAGGAATGGTACCATATTGTGAGACGAAAACAAGTAACACCTCCCATAGCAATTAGGAGATGGGATGACTCAAGCTATAAACCATCCAGTTGGAAAAATGTATGGAAAATCTTACATTCTCCATCCATACCAAATATGGCTCGTGATTTATTGTGGCGATTACTACATCGACGGCTATGGGTGGGACACTTGACATACAAGTGCAATATTACGACTTCTGATAGGTGTAACTTATGTCAAACAGACGAGGAAACAATCGAGCATTTATTTGCGGAATGTCCAATATCGTCACAATTTTGGGACTATATCAGCCAAATCTTGGCAAAATTCGGAGCGACGCCCATTGTTCTAGACACGCATGTAGTCTTATTTAGAGAATTTGGATCAAGCGGTGTAAATATCATAAAGTCTGAAAGGACTATTTTAATAACAATACTAACCATAGGTGTTTGGGCCATTTGGAAACATCGGTGTGCACAGACGAAAAATCCATCTATGGGCAATCACAATAGAGCAATAAAGGCAATATTTCGTTCATTGCTGCTGAATCATATTCCTTGCGAATATTTTAGATTAAAGCAGCATGGTAAAGAAAAAGTATTCAAGGACATATGGTGCAAAACAAACATAGTTTCAATAGAGTTGGGAGCTGTAAAAATAAATGAGCCTGCACTAGCTTAAATCATTTAATTACTACAGCTGATTTATCTGTGTCTTTTAATTAATCTGTGTCATGTAATTCATTTTAGTCTGCACTTTGATATTGTTATGTTTAATAATTCATGTTAAGAAATAAACAGACTGGGGTAATTTAATAATCAATCGATAAAGTAATTTGCCATTGAATTATAAAATTGTCCCAGGTAATTTTAGGAATTTGCACAGAGTTTTATAGGGTTATTTGTTCCCGGGTAATTTACAAAACCTTACAACAAAGTAAATCAAAAATGGAAACAAGAGCGCCATCTATTTCCATCTATTTTTCTGTAATTTTCCTGCTGACTATATATGTTATGCTACCCGAATGCTACTACGCCCGCTGATCTTTAAGACTCAGCCCACTGGCGTCAATGATTGACTTATTTGTCATTGATTGACGAGTCACTTTTCATTTGTTGAATAGTTGCACTCGCCACACGGGTCTACTACCACACATGGATTGAATGGTAAGTTACAAAACCTTACAATAAAGTAAATTGAAAATGTAAACAAGAGGGCGATCAATTTTTCTGGAATTTTTCTGTCGACTATATGTATTATACTACCCAAATGCTACTACGCCCGCTGATCTTTAGAGAATCAGCCCACTGGCGTCAATGATTGACTTATTTGTCATAGATTGACGAGGCACTTTTCATTTGTTGGATAGTTGCACTCGCCACACGGGTCTACTACTACACCTGGGTTGAATAGTAATGCCTTTGTTAAGTTTTGTTTTGCTATCGGAGCTTTATCAGCATATTGTTTTGTATCTATACTTTTTAAGCCATGTGTATTTATAGATTGTATTAATGCTCATTATTTATCATTGTTTTGGTGTAATATTAATCAAGATTACTAGTTCACCAGGTTTTTTTCTGGGGGTTTGCAAGCCTTTTTAAAGGAGTTCCTCCGTGAAGTTTGTCCGACTGCGTCAGCGTCGGTTTTTCAAAAAAAAAAAAAAAAAAAAAAGTAGTAGTAGTAGTAGTAGTAGTAGGAGGAGGATGAGGAGGAGGAGGAGGAGGAGGAGGAGGAGGAGGAGGAGGAGCAGCAGCGGCACATACATGGGGGGTAATATTAGTTAATTTCGATCGGGGCGTAATGGGACATTGTTTCGTCTTACCCCGAAAGAGGGTGTTCCGTCTTCCTGACATTTGATACCTTAGTCAACCGTATATTTAGCAACATGTTCCAGTCGTCTTGCTTTCAAATTATTCAACAGCTTTCCTGTGTATTTTCACTGGATTTTGAGGGGTTAAAGTCGACTATTTTGTAGTGGGGGAATCCAATTTTAGCTATCCCCCCCCCCCCATCCACCCACCCCATCCTCCATCCACACCTCACTCGCGTTGGGATCGATCGATCATCTCACCCCTGACTATCAATTTCCAGAAAACTATATACATGTAAGCTGTTGAATATTTCGAAACTAATTTGACTGGACGCTATTGCTGCTTATCATGTTATTTAAATAGCAAAGACATACAATTCGTGCAACAAATCTTAGTCCGTCATCAATTAAACGTTCGTGACGAACTTAGCTACGTAACTCATGAAGTAATTGATTATGATGCTACATGTCACGTAGTTAATTATGATGTCATATGATTAACTGAGAAAATGGAATTATCCGTTGACTCACATTGGACTAGATATTCTGAAAATCTTTCATGTTACTTCATTGGTATTTTCTTCATTCACCAGCCCTAGTTAATCTAAGGTTATTTAGCTTCTTAGTTTTTGGGTTCACTGCCGGGTCAGTTGATCAGTCAGTCGGTTAGTCGGTCGAACGATTGGTCTATTGGTTGGTTGGTGGTTACACATTCACGCTGGCAGGCGGGAGTCCTACAACCGTTGGTTCTAAAGATCGGCGGTTTCGCGGGTAGGCCATTCAGAAATACATCATAACCAAGAATACGCGCGGTAAACAGCGCCAGCTGGCACCCTTTGGCGTCTCTGATGAAATCTTACAACTCATCCACTTGAGAGATACGTCTTATCTTGACGTGCCGTCCGGATACGATGGGATATCTAGAGGCTTCACTTGCTTCTGGCACAGCCACATTACGTCGCCTTCGACACTTTTCCTATTTTTCACTCTTGCACTTATGGCGGCCAAAATCAGTTCCCATAACAACCGACTCAATAGGTGGTTCATTTTGGGCCTTGTTCGTATTTCAGAGTGGGGTAATCGCATCCCGGATGAAGATGTTAGTTTAGTTGCCGTTTTGTTACGGGGACCGTCGCTACACACCGCACATTTTTGCTGGGATGACGTCATAATCAATTACGTAATGAATGGCATAGCTATTTTCGTCACGAACGCTTAGTTGATGACGGACTAAATGTTGTTGTACGAATTGTCTGTCTTTACTATTTAATGATCCTGCTGTTGAATATTTTGAAACTAATTTGTCTGGGAATTTGTCACAGCACCCAGTGAAATTAGTTTCAAAATATTCAACAGCTTACCTGTATAAATCTCTCGACATTAATAGTCAGGAAGATCATGGATCGATCTATCCCAACACGAGCGAAGCGTGGGTGGAGCTTAACTAGGAATGGGCGGAGCCTAGCTAAAACTGGATTACTCCATTAAATCAATGATTTGCAAGCACCCAGTCAAATTAGTTTCAAAATATTCGACAGCTTATATATGTATAATTCTTTGGACATTGACAATCAGGGTGTTCACAGATTGGTCGATCACAACACGGGCGAAGCGTGGTGGAGTTTAGCTAAAATTGGGGGTGGGGGGCATAGCTAGATTCGTATATTGCATTCGCTATGATGAGAGAAGTAGTTGAAGGATACAAATGTGAACTACAAGAAACTGCTTTCTGAGCGGATACAAGAAACGTCACCGTCATTGTTTTAACCCCTCGTGTGTCAACAGCGCCTCAAAGCGCTCAATATACTACTTGATATATCGATTAAACATTTTGATGGTCAATATTTTTCAAGATATTTTTATTTTAGAAGACTATTTTTGTAAATTTCCTACAGAATTTTTTTCGCCGGCTTGACCATTAAAGGGGTAATGGTAAAGAAGATTAAAGTTTTTACTTAGCCAGTGTCGAGACAAGAGTACTTTTGAAAATTTACCACTAGAATGACTGGCTCAGTTACCGAGCCAGTCATTCTGGTGGTAAATATTCAAAAATACTCTCCTCTAGGCCTTTCAAATAGTCATGTCTGAAGACCACTGCAAAGTTATTTTTGGTCAGTTTGACCATTAAAGGGTTAAGTTGACACAAGAGGGGTTAAATGATATTGATTGTTTGATGTTTAACCCATAGCACTCTGCTGTTGAAAAGTTTAAAATTTCAACTTAGATTAAAAGATAAACTAGTGTTAATTTTTTCATCAAATTTGGTGGAAGATGTTGCTGTCGTAAACAGCAAGATCGTCCATAAAAAATATTGAAAAATTTGCACCAGTTTCTGCGCTGTGGACACAGTAAAAGATAGCATATTCGCATCACAGTGGTACGGGTTACCGGTGGATATTCCAGAATGCTTCTAAATAAAATCGTTAAAATTGTATACTTTTAAAGGATTGAAATTGTCTGCCTAGATGTAAGGGAACGAAATAAATTTAATTTGTGAAATTGAATTAGAGACACGCACGAGTCGCTAATACAAATTCACAGCTTAAAAAATTTATGTTAATTTATATGTAATGAAATTATCATATGTTAAATTATTTTCAAAATATTAAACAGAATTGTTATTAAATCGTAACTGATTCTTGGTGGGTATTTTCATATTTTTATTATTTTTGAATGGTTATATACAGCTATATAATGGAGGAATCCAATTTTAGCCATGCCCCGTCCCTCTTTAGCTAAACTCTACCTACATTTCGCCCGCGTTGGGATCGACCAATCCGTGAACTCCCTGTCTATCAATTTCCTGAAAACAATGCATGTGAGATGTTAAATGTTTTGAACCTCATTTGACTGAGTGCTATTGCAGTCAAAATGTCAAATTAGTTTCAAAATATCCAACAGCGTGTTTACCAAATAATAAAGACATACAATTCGTACAGCAACGCTTAGTCCGTTATGAAATAAGCATTCGCGATGAACTTAGCTACGCCATTCATGACGTAATTGATTATGACACCATCATACACGTCGCGTAGTTTATTATGACGTCATATGATTGGCATATAAACTGGAATCCTCCATTGATGACAACTGGAACAGCTTTGGGCAACTAGCCAGCCTGCTATAGCTTGACTGGCTAATAAAAATGCCATATTCGTCAGTATCCTTAAATGGCGTATAGATATGCCATTATGATTGCTAATGAAAGTTTTGGAAGTGCAAACATGGGAATAATCACCGTTCGTTCGTTCGTTCATTCATTCATTCATTCATTCATTCATTCATTCATTCATTCATTCATTCATTCATTTTAATTTTTAGGAAAGGACCAAATAATGAAATGAAGCCACAGTTTGGATACGCGCCGGTGTTTACGTGTCTAATGCAGGATTGTGATGGCTTGGAAGATGGAGAATGCGAGTTCGTCTGCCGTGCGTATGGCATGCCTGACCCCAAAACGACCTGGTATATTATTTACATAATGTGTTATATTATAATGCGAGGGGTGGGGTTGGGGGTGTATTGGTTAATATGTTCTACTTCAATATATTACTTAGTTATATGTTTGTCTGTACCAGTTCTGTATCTCCAACCTTCCAGAAGATGGTCATCAATGGACCTTACCAGTTTGAGCCATGCCCCGCCCATCTCTAGCTAAGCTCCACCCACACCTCGCTCGCGTTTGGATCGATCGATCCCTGAACTCCCTGAATATAAATTTCCAGAAAACTATGCAGGTAAGCTATTGAATATTTTGAAACTAATTTGAAACTAATTTAACTGGCCGCTGTTTTTGCCTATGGCAGCAACAGCGTCCAGTCAAATTAGTTTCAAAATATTCAACATCATGTTTATTAAATGGTAGTGATATACAATTCGTACAACCTGTTGGACTATTACGAGTTAAAAACGGGCCAAATAGAATCATCTGTGACGTAATGATTATGTCGTCATCCTATTCGCCGCTTAGCTGATTATGATGTCATACGACGTCAGGCGATATATTAATGCTCTGGAAAGATGAATAGGCCTATATCAAGCAGGCCCAATTGATAAATCTGATCTGTTGCTCAAGTATATGACGTCATAATAAATTACATCACATGTAGGCTGACAATCAAAACGCCTAGGCAGCAACAGCACCCAGTCAAATTAGTTTCAAAATATTCAACAGCTTACCTGTATAGGTACCTTGAAAATAGAATTCTGAGGATTCCGGATTCAAAGTAGATAAATCGATCCTGGCACGCGCTAAGCGTGGGAAGAGCTTAGATAGAAATAGGCGGGGAAACTGTTGAAAAAAGTTGAGATTAAGCATGAAATGGCAGCAACAGTGCCCTGCCAAATTAATTCCAAAATATCCAATAGCTTACCTATATAGTTTTATCGAAATTGATCGTCAGAGAGTTCAGAGATCGATCAATCCCAACATGAGCGAGGCGTGGGTGGAGCTTAGCTAGAGAAGGGCGGGGCATAGCTAAAAATGGAAAGTAAGATGACCAAGATGTCGCTGGGAACGCGATTTAGGAAATTTTTTCTCATTTTCCTAACGACATTTTCTTGTCATTTTACATTGCATTTACATGGAAGAGTCCGCTACGAAAGTGTACGGCTTTTATGTCTTTGATGGAGTTACAATTTACTAAGTATTCTGGTGAACATTTTGAAACTAATTTGACTGGGAGCCGTCGCTACAACATCGCACAGTCAAATTAGTTTCAAAATATTCACTAGTTTACGTGTATAGTTAGTTACCTTGGTATTTGGATTTTGGGAATTTGGAGTTTTAAATACGGTTAATAGGTGGGCGGATCTTATATCTTGGCTAAAAATGCGCCGTGCATGGCTAGAAATGGGCAGGCTATAGCTGGAAATGGGCCCCTCTGTTATTACTTCACTGAGTCCTTAGAACATAATGAGATCACGTTCTCGTTCTAATGCAGATGTTGCAGATCTTAAATTGAATCAATGGCCCTTTCCAGTTTTAGCTATGCCCCGTCCATCTCCAGCTAAGCTCGCTCGTGTTGGGATCTATCTCTGAACTCCATGACTATCAATTTCCAGAAAACTATACAGGTAATCTGTTGAATATTTTGAAACTAATTTGACTGGGTGCTGTTGGCAAAGCGCCCAGTCAAATTAGTTTCAAAATATTCAACATCACGTTTATTAAATAGTAATGGCATTCATTTCGCGCATTTACATAACACGCCAGGTAGTTGATTATGACGTCATGCGATTGATGGATAAACTGGAAATGTCCAATATGATTGTGACGTTAAACCACACGTGATGTGGCTGATTATGACGTCATACACTTGGGTGACAGATCGGATCCATCCATTATTCCAAACAAGCCATACATATACCAAAGATGAATTGTTAGTGATGTTGCTCGAATTATTCTGCGTACGAAGGGGGTGGGGAGAGGGTATTGGGTTCGGGTCTGTCTGCCTGTATGTCTTATCAGATTTGGTACACACGTTAACACAACGAAGGAACGTTCCGTGTAAGAGGATCTCCTGACTTTAGCCGTGGTCCATCCTCCTGACTTTGGCCGTGATCCGGATAAAAGAACATGGATCCGAATCGGATCAAGTTCTGGATATGTGAATATCTTGGAAACTTCTGGCCAGAATTGGCTCACATTTTAACACAGGAAACAAAACAATTATGGGCATGATCCAATAAGTCCGGGAAAATCCGGGAAAGCTTAAAATTCGGGATAATTCGAAAAAATCCGGGAAACCCCGCATGGCGAGGGTCTGCGTTCTCTGATTTCTCTTGTTTATTAACTTGTAAATCAAGGAATATTATTAAATTCCCTGTCGATATCCATCTATTCAAATTGGACATAGTAGCCAATGCGACAACCTACATACATAGCATAATGCATGTAGTTATTATGTTGTCAGGTGCGTCGATGACGTAGCGATAAAACGAGAAGGTCGATTCCAATGGTACAAGGACAGCGAGACCAGTGATTATCATTTCCTGATTAGGGGTATTGAATTAGAGGACGCCGGACAATATACCTGTAAGCTCGCTAATTTTGCCGGGAAAGCATCATGCTCCGCGGCTCTGAGAGTCAAAGGTAGGTAGCAAATAGGGTGTATTACTATCCCATAACTATACTGCAAGATTTCGTATTTTCTGTGATAAGTTGCAAAGCCCCACATCTCTCCACCAACCCACCCCAACCACCTTCCTCCCTCCCCTTCCTCCCTTCCTTTATCCCCTCCCTCATTCTGTGCCTCCCTCCTTCCCCTCTCTTTCTTCCCCCACCCACACCAGCCCTCCCTCCCTTCTTCCCTCCCTCCCTCCCTTCTTCCCTCCCTTCGTCCCTTCCTCCCTCCTTCCCACCCTCCATCATCTCTCCGCTCCCCCCTCTCTCTCTCTCTCTCCCCCCTCCCTTCCTCCCTCTCTTCTATCTCTCCCCCTCGCGCTCTCTCTCTCTCTCCCTCCCTCCCTCCCGCCCTCCTTCCCTCCCTTCTTCCCTTCCTCCCTCCCTCCCACCCTCCATCATCTCTCCTCTCACCCTCCCCCCCTTTCCACCCCTCCCTCCCTCCCTGCTATCTCTCTCTCTCGCTCTCTCTTTCTCTCTCTCCGCTCTCCCTTCCTTCACCATCTCTCATCTCACCCCCCCCCCCCTCTCTCTCCTCCCCCCTCCCTCCCTGCTATCTCTCTCTCTCTCTCGCTCTCTCTCTCCTCCCCCTCCCTTCATCCCTCTCTCCTATCTCCCCCCTCGCTCTCTCTCTCTCTCTCTCTCTCCCTCCCTCACTCCCTCCCTCCCTCCTTCCCTCCCTTCTTCCTTTCCTCCCTCCCTCCCACCCTCCATCATCTCTCCTCTCACCCCCTCTCCCCCCCTCCCTCCCTCCCTCCCAGCTATCTCTCCGTCTCTCGCTCTCTCTTTCTCTCTCTCCGCTCCCTCCCTCCCTTCACCATCTCACCCCCCCTCTCTCCTCCCCCTCCCTCCCTCCCTCCCTCCCTGCCATCTCTCTCTCTCTCTCTCTTTCTTTCTCTCCGCTCCCTCCCTCCCTCCACCATCTCTCTCCCCTCTTTCTCTCTCTCTCTCCCTCTCTCTCTCTCTCTCCCTCTCTCTCTCTCTCTCTCTCTTTCTCTCCATTTCTCTCCATTTCTCTCTCTCTCTCTCTCTCTCTCTCTCTCTCTCTCTCTCTCTCTCTCTCTCTCTCTCTCTCTCTCTCTCTTTCTCCATCTCCCCCGCCACCCTTCACTCCCGCCTTACCTCCCTCCCTCCCCCTCCCCTCTCTCCACCCATATATATAACCAATATAAGGTTTAGCAACACTGAGAATATTACTATATAAATGTTATTTAAGAAAAACAATAAATTGATTAAAATATATTATTTAATTGATAGGTCATTTTCCAATTTGAACAACAGTCTCTTGTTACTGTAATGCTAGCATCACGCCTTTAACACGGTATCATCCAACGGAAGGGTCCAATTTAAATAATGACACTGAGCTGTCAATACCGGTTGTGACCTCCGCGCGCATTAACCACCGCCGTACATCGCTTTCTCATGCTTCGAATTAAGCGCCTGAAGAAGAATCGCATCCCATTCCTGGAGCAGTGCAGCTTCCAGCTCCCGCACGTTGTGAAGATGTGGATGGTTCTCACGCACCATACGGCCAAGAATGTCCCACACGTGTTCGATAGGAGACAGGTCCGGTGATCGCGCTGGCCAGTCCAACACTGGAACGTTGTTAGCCTCGAGGAAATCGCTGGTGACCCTAGCTGAATGAGGACGGGCGTTGTCTTGCTGGAACATAAAGTCTGCATGATGCTGCATAAAAGGGAGGACAACAGGGTCGACAACTTCTTCACAGTAACGTCGAACCGTTAAATTTCTGCGAATAACAATAAGATCTGTTTTGCCATTTTCATGGATTCCAGCCCACACCATGACACTGCCGCCACCGAATCTGCCGTGCTGAATGATGTTGGCTGCATCATACCGTTCTCCTAAACGTCGCCAAACCCGTTGCCTACCATCCGCCACATCCACACAAAACCTCGACTCATCACTGAACAAAACGTGGCTCCATTGCTGAGCACGCAATCGCTGATGAGTTCTTGCCCATGAAAACCGATTCTCGATGTGACGCTCTGCAAGCGGAACAGCAACAAGTGGAGGACGGGCATGCAGTCCCGCATCATGGAGTCTGTTTCGCACAGTTTGTGCATGCACTGTAGTTCCGGTAGCGGTGTGCAAATTACGGGACAGCCGCGGCGCAGTCTCAAACCTGTGACGTCGTGATGACGTCACTAACTAGCGGTCTTCTCGTGGTGTTGTTGCTCTCAGTCTGCCAGATCGAGGTCGGTCATTAACATGCCCAGTTTCCTGCTCAAGCTGGCGGAGACGGGAAGTGGTTGAGGCGTGAACATTAAAATGTCGAGCAGCAGCGCGACGCTCTGCCCAGCAGCGAGTCTTCCCATTGCTTCATGACGCTGATTTTCGGGTAGCCCTGGGCGGCGGCCCATGTTCGGTAGGGTAAACTTTTAAGTGTTTTCTGCTAACATTCGTTATCCGCTTTTGCAATATGGTGAATTTTTGCCTTCGCTACCCGCCCATGTTAGTCCAGCGGCTAAGACAAAAAATATGGCAGAATATTTCACTTTGTGGAGAAATTATGAAACTTGGCACACGTGTAGGGGACCCCTATAGGATAATTTTTCGATTAGGACCCAACTCTGAAACGCCCCTTGGTGGCCGCCATCTTGAATTTCAATATGGCCGCCATATTGGACATACTTTTGCCTATAACTTTGAAACTAAGACAGATAGAAATGTGATTTCTGTGGCTAACCCCCCATTTTCAGGGTCAAGGAATCCAATAGAATCATTACTTTGAACTTCCGGTGTCGGCCATATTGGATTCCAAGATGGCCGCCGTATTAAACATAATTGCCTATAACTTCGAAAGTAAGGCAGATAGAAAAGAACTTCCATTGCTACCCCCACCCCCACCCCCATTTTCAGTGTCAGGGATCCAGTAAAAGATGAAGCTGTCAGATATCTGCAATTTTTAGAATCCAAGATAGCCGCCCTCTATATCTATAAGGCATGTAATGCAGTCCACTGCTGTACCTCGCAGCTAAGGTAACTCAGTTTGCATAACACTGTCCATCGCAAGCGCATAGTGAAGTACACTGGAGGTTTGCCCTGTAACACTTGCAGTTCCCCTTGCAGGTCTTCTTGCACTTGCAGCTCAGCAACTCGTAGCAAGCCTTGGCGGCCTCGGGAAGCGTGGTCCATATAACTTTCCATTGTCCATCGCCCTTCTCCCAACCCCAGTCACCTGGTGAGGGAACAACTGGATTGGTGACTAAGCACTGATCCCAGATGTGGCCTGCTTGAAATGCAGCTCTCTTTGTGTGTTCTAATAGAGCTGCTGCAGTTGGAGGAATGTTCTCGATTTCCCTTGACTTCTTGGAGAAGAGATAGCGCCTTGCCGCATCTACACCTTGAAGTTCACTGGTGCGGTCATACATTAAGACAACAAACCACTCCAGAATCTCGATGACTGTCTTTGGTACGTCAGCAGGCCTCGAACACAGTGCGTGGAAGTCGTCTGTAGCTTCAGGATATGCCTGCCATGCCTGCCAAGCAGACTTCTTCCCATGTTTTGAGAAGAATGACACCATGTCGCAGCCTGTAAATGCATGGGAAAATGCCAGTGCCTGCGACTTCTCTGCCCCAATGTTGCTGACTATCTGATGTACTGCAATGTGTCTGTAGTTTTTACCAGTACCGAAGGCAACCCAAAGCTCCTCCAGGCCAATCTCCAAGAATTTAGCAACTGCTATGACCACCGCATCAGTGTCCACAGTGCGGTTCATCACTTTCGTGTGTCCTTGCTGAGCCATGTCATTAACATGGACGAAGATCCTGGAGTCTGCTTCCTCATGGGAGCAAGGATCAAGCGCTGAAGTTATGGTGCCTTTGGATGAGCACACAACTTGATCATCCACCGTACTGTAGATTGTCTTGTCACCTTCAGTTTCATAATCCACACATTTCTGTGCAAGAAACCGAAACAACTCCTGTTTGTTTTCATTGTTTCGAAGAAAGCCTGGCCAGTTGCCTGGAATTCTCGTGGAGGATGAAACCCGACGCCGAGTGCCACAGCCCCTCTTCTCTCTTGTTGCGTTTTTCAAGCTGTCTGACTGATAAACATCCCATACAATATCTATTCGACTGACAGTGTCTAGTTCCTTCACCACATATGGTAGGAAGACCTCCTTGGCATAATCCTCGAAGGTACCGCAGGTACCAGGAACTAGAAAGTGAACAACAGCAGGTCCATCGAGGACTTTACCATCAACTACCAAGGGAGTTCCATGAATGGGTGTCCCATTTCCTTCGAGGCAGTCCAAGAGGTGATGCTTGTCACCCTGGTGCATCTGACCTCCCGTTGCCAGTGACGGTGGAGTAGACTTGTTCTCGTGCCTGAAGAATTCATCAACATCGCCTTCTCTAGTTTGACTTGCGATGTACAACCTTGAAAACAGAACCCTGTCATTTATCAGTTCAGTCAGCCTCCCTGTTGCCTTGGTCTTCTCCATACCAGGCTTGCTAAACATGGACAGATTGTTGCGGGGAATGGTCTCTCCAATTGACTTCGAATTGGACTTGAAACGCTCTTCCATGAATTGGTGATATTTTGCCTTCCCCAGTGAATAGACATTCTTCATCGCGTTTACAACCTTCTCTGGCATGATGGCTTTGGAATTTATATTCAAAAGGTCCGTGCTCTCCTCCATGAATGGATTTCCCATCTCTTCAATTGTGGCCACCAGTGACTGTACATCATGAACGAATTTCTCCTGGACACTCTTTGTCTGCTCATGGTGACCATCTGGAGTTGTGATATCAGAGGTAGTCCGATCTTCGAAGTCGTCCTCAAACTCCTCAACTAGTCTCGCTATTTCGGGTCCAGCCACCATCCATCTCCGAAGTGCTCCGGGGTTTTCTGTTAGGCCAACAGCTCCACCGTCGCCCTTAACCAGTGCATTCATCTGTTCGTGTGCCTGGTCTAACGAAATGGCAGAGAACGGTCGGCCTGTTTTCTTGGCAGTGAATGCTCCGCGTTTGAACTAACGAAAGACATCTGGACATCTCTCTTCCAAGGATGACATATCTCGCACATGCACCGGTAACCAGCGAGCATAGTTTGGGTGGTCCAATGCGAAGAACCAGGGTACCAACTGGGCTTGCGATGCAATGTACAGGTCAAAATCGGACACTCGCAGGGACCTCACAAACTGGAAGATAGTCATTTCAAAGTCTAGCACTGTCTGCCAAAAATGGAACTGTGGGTACATTTCAGACCTCTCAGCACACCAATCTGTGAATCCATCTGCTTCGATCTGACCAATGTCACTGGTTTCCATCTTGGAATTGAAGTAGGCTTTCTGCTGTAACTGATACAAAGCTGCGGCAGTAACCTGATGTGCCCTGCGGGTTTTGGTCACATGAGACGCGTGAAGGAATCCTTCACAGGTACCTGCAGTCGCAATGTCTGCTTGGGTTAAAGCGTCTGTCCATCCGCTTCCGTCAAGAAGATCTCCGATGGTCCTCAAGGCAGCCATCTCTGTATGCAATCCCCCTAGTATTATCACATGCTGTCCTCCCCATATAAGTTTGGAAACCGCCACTGGAGCTGCTTTGCTATGGCATATAACGGTTGATCCATCGTGAGGACGGGTTTCTGTCCGGGGTTGAGGAATTGAGTTGCAGCGGCATTATTGTTCATGATATGGGAGATCATGGCCACAGAGGTTGACTTCTCACGGAAAAACGGGAGCAATCACACATTTGTCTGTACAGTCGGAGGATCCTCTTGTCTGAAGGCATGGTAGGCTGCCCATGACGCATTATCGGTTGCACACAGCTGCTGCTCCTTTTGACAAATGGTCATCTGATGTTCCAGCCACATTTACTCTAGCTTACGGTCCTCCTTCAGATCTGGCGCTTCATCTGTAGGTGGCCTAATGGGTCCATAGTAAACAGGAACATGCGCATCCTTAGGAAGGGCCTGTGTAGCAGGAATACTTGTGTACTTTGCTGGTAGCTGTTGGACGTGTTTAGATTGACTTGATTGGTCCTCAAATAGTGATGCATCTGAGCGAATTTGGCCGGAATTAGTTTCATCTGGATGTTGACAGAGAGAATGAGCAGTCCCGTGAAAGGAGTCCTTTGCAGACACTGAGCTAGGATTGTGATCTATATTATCAGCTTGACCTGTAGTGAATACACCCATCCGAAGCTGCGGTGGGCAGACCACACCATCTCTCATACTGTTTGCAAAGACGGTTTGCTACACCAGAAGACATCCTCAGCAAGCGGTCATACGAAATGCTGAGCCCCAGACTATGTAATCGATCCACAAGATCACGCTTCCTGGTCTCTGAATGCATCTTCAGGCCAACATAAATTGGCAGAGGGGTTTCCTGTGATTTGTTGTGTCGAACAGCATGGCCTTTGGGACTTGCGTGCTTAACACTGTTGAAGACAAGCAACTGAGCAATTGTTAATCCAGCCATTCGCTGGATCTTTGTCCGATCTATCTGGTCCTTTATGTTAGGTCCTTCAAGTAGCATACTCACGAATGCAAGCAACACGCTGGGCACCGATTTCATTTGTTCCTCATGACTTCATTTTCCGTTAAACGTGTAATCGTTTTCGAAAATTTGTCTGCGAACTATTGTTGCTGCTTTTGCCAAGAACATGATATCGGAATCTGTGGTGCAGGCTCTAATAACTGCATCTCCAATGTCACGTTCAACTACAAAGAGGATTTCACGACCATGCTTTGTTGCCGTCAGATATGGACAGTGTAACAGGAGTCTCTCCTTTAATCGCGTTCGATTGACTTGAACCCCAGGAGTCATACCAAGATCAATCAGACGTTGGCGATACGTATCGGCGAGGTCAGCTAGACGGAAGACTGGAGCTGTGTCTTGAACACTTCTGGCTTCATCAATGTGAGCTATAAGTTCTGCCAATGCTATGCCATCAAATGATGAAATGTCTGTTTCTTCACGGCATTTCTGCGCAGCCCTTGCATCGTGAAAAAGTTTTGTCATACAGGCTTTGTGATACTTGGCTTCTATCGCCACCAGATCACCACCAGCAATTTTTCTGAGCAAATTTGTGTCCTTCAGTTTAATTGCATATTGTCGCACTGTATCATCAATTGCAAAGGTTGACGCAGTGTGAAGGTTGCCGTCCGTACCTTCGCAGAGCAGACATGCGTCCATTTCGCCTGTTTTTCTCTGATTTCCACTCATTCTACGAGTTTTGCAAGGAGATGCTTCAGCTGTATCGTCACTAGGAGCCCTACGTTTTCTCCACCTATCTAACTTCAGCTGAGAATATTCATTTTTACAGAGTTTGTGCCAGCAAGCTTCATGTGCACGAAGTGTTTGCTGAATACCAGGTCCATCATCAAGTCTATCGAAATCAATTTTGAGTGGGTTGAAGCCGGCATCTCGAGCGGCAATAAGTTCTCGGGCCAATGTACCATATCCCATTCCTTTGGCAAACCGCTTTCCCCCTCCCTGGCACGACAACGGGTTCTTTAGTTTGGCTTTGGCAAATGACACAGATACTCCAGTTGAAATCAGGTTTTTCCGCTGCTTCAGATGCACCATTTGTTGACGTTGAAGGCACGATCTTGAACGACTTGGACATTGTTAGTTAGTTAGTTTCGGCACCTAAAACATAAAAAAAAACTTGCATTAATATTGCACCATCGTGTGCTATAATCAAATTATAGTTTACTTTAAACACCACTTTATACATTTTTCCCGGCCCATATATTATGTATTAAATAATATAGTGAAAACAATAATGTGAGTGGCCTTTCTAGGCTTTTTACTCCATTTACCTGGCAGAATCTTGGTTTTATCAATATGGTCACATACAGTGTCTATGACATCAGCTGATCATGTCATCATACAGGTCTGTAATATTTCCTTACTCAGAAACAATGATAATTAAATTCTTTTGTTTTAACTGACTCATGCAAAAACGTGGCAGCACTGTAAACATGTATGGGAAGCTAATATGGATGATCCAGATCTTAATGAATTCCTTGACCATGAAAATGTGGGTTAGTCACTGGAATTGTATTTGTAGCTGCCATATTTTCAAAGTTATAGGCAATTGTATTTAATACGGCGGCCATCTTGGAATCCAATATGGCCGACACCGGAAGTTCAAAGTAATGATTCTATTGAATTCCTTGACCCTGAAAATGGGGGCTTAGCCACAGAAATCACTTTTCTATCTGTCTAAGTTTCAAAGTTATAGGCAAAAGTATGTCCAATATGGCGGCCATATTGAAATTCAAGATGGCGGCCACCAGGGGGCGTTTCAGAGTTGGGTCCTAATCGAAAAATGATCCTATAGGGGTCCCCTACACGTGTGCCAAGTTTCATAATTTCTCCACAAAGTGAAATATTTTTGGTCTTAGCCGCTGGACTATGTGGGCCAGTGCATGAAAAATGCATTTTCACATGCAATAAGTGTGCGGCCGAGAAATGCAAGAAATAATTTGCATTTCTTCATGATCAGCGAGACATTACATTGACGAAACATGCCTGCAAATTTGGTTATAAATGGACGCATAGTTTTAATACAACAAACCAAACTTCACTGTTGCTAAACCTTTGTGGCTGTGTATATATATATATATATATATATATATATATATATATATATATATATATATATATATATATATATATATATATATATATATATATATATATATATATATATATATATATATATATATATATATATATATATATATATATATAATATATATATATATATATATATAGGTGAAGGGAGGGAGGGCTTTCTATCTTCAATTGTTGGTATTTCAAGATCTTCTTTCATTATATTTCAGCAACAAGACCTCGGCCTCCTCCTGTAGAAGATTCAATTGAAAGCAAAGGTTAGCATTGGCATAGGCTCTTAATATATAATGATAGCTAGCTATGTAGTTCTTAAACTTCTCCCTTAGAAATCACCATATACAACTACATATATGGATAGACAAACAACGCTTCAATCCACCCCTTGTTACTGCTGTGCAGGTATACGTCCGCCAGTAAGTATGGGCCAGCCTTCCGAGACAATGTTCTTTAACGGCTCTACGTTTAGATATGCATCTGAACATAAATCCGCAGTTCTGAAGACTCATTCAGAATGTAATAGATCCCAATGGAGGATTCCAGTTTATCCATCAATCAAATGACGTCATGATCAACTACGTGACGTGTAGGATGACTTCATAATTAATTACGTCATGAATGACGTTGCTAAGTTCCTCAGGAACACTTAATTTATGACGGACTAAGCGTTGTTGTATGAATTGTTTGTTTTTACTATTTAATAAATATACTGTTGAATATTTTGAAGGTAATTTGACCGGGCGCTGTTGCCGCCATAGGCAGCACCAGACGGCAGCACCAGCTCCCGGTCAAATTACTTCCAAAATATTCAACAGCTTACCTCTATAGTCTTTTGGAAATTGATAGCCAGGGAGTTCAGCGATCGATCGATACCAACAAGGACGAAGTGTAGGCGGAGCTGAAGATGTGTGGGGTATAGCTAAAACTGGATTCCTCCATTGAAAAGTGAGTCTTTTTCGTATGAATTTATCACATGAGTTTATGGCCGAACGGAGTTTCACAGCTCTGCTCGTTACCGCCTGCATTATGTATGTATGATTACTGTATTCTGCGGCTGTAGTAGTAGAAACATCCTACAGCTGCAATCAGTCCTTCTTCGCTTTTGCCCACTGTGTCTTGTCCTCGGCCAAAATCCTTAGCTTCCTCAAGTCCATTCTTGACTTGAGTGTACCTAATCCTGCTTTCTTGAGGTCACCTCGTAGCACGCTTAGCAGATTTATGCAATGACGTCCTCTCCTGGCTCTGTATTTGCTGGCTCCGATTATGGCGAATTCCAAGGCTCTCTGTGCTGGTGTGTCTTCTGGCATCCTTAGCACATGGCCAAACATGGACCATCTTTGCTGGGCGACTTTTACAGACAGCGGCGGCGTATTACACATCTTGTATAGTGCATCATTGGAAATTATGCTCTCTGGCCATCGGTGTCCAGTGATGGTGCGTTGGTGTTCGCGGTGACAAGCGTCAAGTTTGTCTAGAGCTGCCTTTGGAGCTGCTCAGCTGTTACAGTTATACATCATCAGGGATACGCAGGTTGCATTGTGTAGTCGTAGTCTTTTTACCAAGGACATCTTTGATCTACGAATCCATAGCTTCCAGAAGGACTGGAAAGCTTTGTTCCCATGATGCAGCGTGCAGCAATGTCAGCAGTACTGCAAAGCAGTGAGCCCAGGATTTTACCTTTCCTCTATGGTTCGCCGCCACGGAGTGGAGCGTCATTTTCTTTAGTCTTATGCTTTGTGGATAGGTATATGTGTGTGAACTCTGTTTTGGATTCATTCATAAAGAGATTTTCAATATTTAGTTTGCTTGCAGCTATTGGGAGAAGTTCGTCAAGGGGTTTCTTTTCCTTATCTATAAAGTCCACATCATCGGCATATTCCTTCTCTAGCGCCATGCCCAGTATTGACACCGGGCGGGAGGAGGGGTGTTGCGGTGGGGGGGGGGGGGGGGGGGGGGGGTGGGTGGGGGGTAGTAGCTGATGATTCCATAGATATCAATATTTTGGTCAGGGCTTCGTTTGGATCGGAGCTGACTTCGATGTTAGCTATCTGCTCCCCGAGGGCCTTTTTGTATGACATTTGAGTGTCAGTGTGGCACTATCGCCTCCCCTAATGCAGACACCCAAAGATATCCAGGCTTTAGTAACTAAATGTTGCTACATTTCTTCAGTCATGATTTACTTTTCAACCAATCAGAACAAACCCAACGTGTCTGCCTCGGTATATACATCATAGATGTCATAGAGGTGATAGCTATAGTTTGTCAATGCGTTATAAAGGAAATCATACAGGTAAGTTGTTGAATAATTTGAAACTAATTTAATTGGAAGTTGTTACTGCCTATGGCACAAACAACTTCCAGCCAAATTACTTACAAAATATTCAACAAGATGAGTATTATATAATAAAGAATGTAATGCATTGGCACTTACATGACATCACTCACTATCGCTTGAGGAGACACAATGGTGGCGTCACTGTTCAACATTTACGTGACACTACAAAGCAGATAATTGTGATACAGATGCGGGAATGTGACAGGAAATGAGTGATATGGAATCTATAAACCACACTCTATCGGTGCAATACAACATGTGAGATGAGATTAGCATCCATTTAATTAATTGATTAAATCAAACACAATTCAAAATTAATAGACAAAAGAATATCTCAATACATATGGTGAAAATTCTTTACATTTATTTCTCAATCTCAAAAGTTATTTTCCTTCACCTTTTAGCCCATCGTGTGTCAACAGCGCCTCAAAGCGCACAAAATACTACCTATATCAATTAACCCTTTAAAGCTCTAGATATCTCAAAGATAAGTGCAATTCTCACTCACTAAATGTCCATTTGGAGACGACAATGTGTATAAATTTACTACAGAAATCTTACAAAATAGCTTTCAGTTGCTACACATTTTGTGCAGCTTGATCATTAAATGGTTAGCATTGAAAAAAATCCTTTTCCTTTGCCTGTGTCCATGTGAAGGCCAGGAGACTGTTTTTGAAATTTTAACACTGGAATGACTGGCTCGGTTACGGAGCCAGTTATTCCAGTGATACATTTTCAAGAATTATCTTCTCTTGGCCTGTAAATATACATTACTCAAGAGCACGACAGGTGTCATTTTGCAGGTTTAGCCATTATAAGATTAATCTTACACACGAGTGATTAACTGTCATTTCCTTGGAATCTACAGCATGTTGCCAACCTAATACAAAGTCACATCAGTTGTGCAATCAACACGAAATCACTAATATACAAGTGTGCTTTGTTTTACAGTTCCTCGACTTTCTGATGCGCAACCCATTATTTCCGACAAAAAACTAAATACAATCACGTTGTCATGGGTACCAGCTATGCAACCAATCAAAGAAGACTACGTATCACCGATTTTGTATAGTGTTGATCTTGTTGAAATGGTCGAATCTGATTGGCCTAGTCGGAAACCTGTGGACACTGATTGGTCGAGAGCAGGTAGCAAGATTTCGGAACATAGATATATAGTTCATGGACTAAAGCCAGACAAAGTGTATTTATTCAGAGTGCAGGCCGAGAATGAGTTTGGTCCGAGTGATCCTACGTCATATACAGCGCTAGAGCGTAGAACAGGTAAATATTTAAAATATAGAGATTTATCATATAAGCAAAGGCCTTCAGCCCCATTCGTATCTCGTGTGATGTCCTTCGATATGAGATCGAGAAGGGTATGTGTATTCTCGAAGAAGCCAAGCCTTTATTTTTAGATTTTGTGACGTAGGCCTACCAGAATATATACCATATTTTGTCAATGCAGTTTTTGACGAGCTTGATAATATCATAATAGTGATATTAAATAGAACCGAGTTTGAGATTCTATTGATAGTTATGTAAATAAATAAACTTCAGTTAGTGTAAATCTTTCTCATAGTTCAAATTACAAGTACTATATTCTTCGGCATAAGACGTCCACTGTTCTAGTTGTCAGTGTGAGATTAGCTGCTAATATCGACTCGGGTTTCAAGGATCAACGTTATTGGAAAGCAGGTCTATGTGAAAATTTCAGTTTATATGATAAATAGAATCGCAAACTAGGTTCTACTTAACTTGACTATTATGATATTATCAACCTCGTCGAAAATTATAACGCTGCACTGGGTAAAGCTCGTGCAAAGTGATAATTCTCAATTCGGTAGATAATAGTGATAGTGAATGGTACCTCGTTCCAGATCCTCTATATATCATATATCTGAAGCGCGCATCACAATATGTAAAGAAATAATGATGGCGAAGACTGCATTTGCACGATCTTGGGTGAATAATCACTGTCAAGAATTTGTCCTGGAACATCTCCATAAATAATGTGTTTCATCTCATTAATTTTGCTTCTTGATAAGATACATGGGCAGGCTGACAGATAATGGAGGAATCCAGTTTTAGATATGCCCCGCCCATCTCCAGCTCAGCTCCCACCACACTTCGCCCGTGTTGGGATCGATCGATTCCTGAACTCTCTGACTATCAATTTCCAGAAAACTATACAGGTATATTTTAAAACTAATTCGACTGGATGTTGTTGTTGCTGCGCATGGCGGAAACAGCGCCCAGTCAAATAAGTTTCAAAATATTCAACAGCAATTTTATTAAATAGTAAAGCCATACAATTCGTACAACCTCGCAGCCTATTAAGCATCTAAGACGGACTAAATCGAGTCACTCATGACATAATTGATTATAACGTCAGGCTACACGTCTCGAAATTGATTATGACGTCATATGATTGATTGAGAAACTGGATTTCCTCATTTGCATATAGTGCCATAACTCCTAACCTGTCTTGTATGCATGTTGCACGCTTGGTCATCTCAATACAATGTCTTAACGTTCTGTGTCTGGTGTCAGTATTCGTGTATTTGTGTGTGAAAATATAATATTAAAGGTGGCAGTGTCTCCAGAAACCAATGGACCTTTCCATTTTAGCTATGCCCCGCCCATCGCTAGCTAAGCTCTACCCACACCTCGCTCGTGATGGAATTGATCGATCTCTGAACTCTCAGACTATCAATTTCCAGAATACTATACAGGTAAGCTATTGAATATTTTGGAACTAATTTGACTTGACGCTGCAGCATCCAGTCAAATTAGTTTCAAAATATTCAACAGGATGTTTATTAAATAGTGGAGGCATACGTTCGTTCGTACAACGTGTCGGGCTTATTAACAGTTAACGACGGGCCAAGTATAATAATTTATGACGTAATGATTATGACGTCATCATACATGTTACGTAGTTAGTTATGGCGTCATGTGACGTCACATGATGGATGGATAAACTTGGAGAAGGTGAATTAAATACATGTTGTCTTTGCTGTGGATAAATGTTGGGTAGTACATGACATAGTTCTCTTCTTGTACATGTGATAAATGTCGGGTTTAGATATAGAAAGTGTACATAGTTTTAATAAAATGTGATTGGCTATTATTTGTTGATATACATAGATATTATTATCTGATTTCATTGATTCTTTACATTTGGATTTTACTTGGAAATATTCATATTTACGGATTTTTGTTATCATTCAGGCACTGTACATGCACTTACTATAGGTCATATCTGTGTTTAATACGATTATTGGGTCTTTCCGTGATACTCATGAAACAACATTGGCGTGTTTGGACCAAGTAATCACCCATCCATTTGTCTGCCCATGTGTCTGTCCGTCTGTTTGTGTTTGTCACCTCTATATATATGCGTATGTCTGCATACATGTATACGTTACTGCCTGCTACTGTGCGTGGCAGTCTGATCTATGTCTTTTATTAAATGATTGCTGCTGCTGCTGCTGCTGCTGCTGATGATGATGATGATGATGATGATGATGCTGCTGCTGCTGCTGCTGATGATGATGATGATGATGATGATGATGATGATGAGTGACTGTGTTCTGCAGCTGGAGACACGAAAGCATCGTTCAGCTGCAGTCAATTTTTCCTTAACCTTGTCCACTGCGTCCTAAGCTCCTTTAGGTTCTTTCTCATCTTTATTGGTCCTAGATTACGCTCTTTCAGGTATGATCGCAAAACACTTAGCAGGTTGATGTTGCGGCGTCCTTTGTGCGTCTGAGACATGCTGGGACCCACCACTGCTGAGTCTAATTTCTAAATTCTAATGCTTTCAGAGGAGGCGTGTTGTCTGGCAGTCGAAGAACATGTCCGAACATAGACCATCGCTGTTTCGCTATATGATTACATATGATTACATACCCAATATAAGATTACAGTTTATCCATCAATCATCTGACGTAATAATCAACTACGTAACGTGTAGGATGACGTCATAATCAATTACGTCATGAATGACGAAGCTAAGTTCTACAGGAACGCTTAACAGATGACGGACTAAGTATTGTTGTACGAATTGTACGTCTTTACTATTTTATAAATATTCTGCTGAATATTTTGAAACTAATGTGACTGGGCGTTGTTGCTGCTAGGCGGATGGGCGTGGTAATATGTATCATTTCGTCTTCCTTTCTATTAATTAAGGTGTAACATGTTTTTATTATGCAATGCTAGTTGCAGGTATTTCTCTGCACGGGTGCGGTGTCGAACCTTGTAACCATTGCCGAACATAATTGACTAATTTTATCCGATGTAAGGAATGGACTGCTGAATATTTGGAAACTAATTTGAATGAAATCTGTTGTTGTTATGAAAATATTCAACATCTTACCTGTATACAGGTGTTTTGCAATTGAGATAGCTGAATTTCAAGGGCAAGGGGGTTAATCGGAAATCCCCATCGTTTATTTATTTGATGCTCACTTCGTGCATCAATAGTTAATTTTTTTTAATATTCGTGTTCTTTGTAGGTTTTATGACAACACACGGTGACAAGGGCAGTAATCTACACATAATTTATACTTAAGTAGCCTATTTACATATCAAGAACCAAAGCATCAAACATTATGTAGTGCACATGTTAAAGTTGGAATGATTTTGTATGATAATGCTTATTCATTTGAAGTGCCAAACAGCTACGTTTGCTGTCGTCTATATGGTGGTCATTTATTTCATTATTTAACCACATTATCATGCATGCCACATCGATGGATGAATTCAGTTTTAGCTATGTCCAACCCATCTTGGGATTGATCGATCCCTGCACTCACTGATCCTCAATTGCCAGGATATTAAACAAGAAAGCTGTTGAATATTTTGAAGCTAATTTGACTGAGTGCCGTATGGCAGCAACTACACCCAGTCAAATTAGTTTCAAAATATTGAAAAGTGTGTTAATGAAATGCTAAGGACATGGAATTCATCCCATTTGATGGGTGATTACGCGTTTATGATGGACATAATCACGTCATTCATGACGTAATTGAATATGCTGTCATCCTACATGTGACGTAGTTGATTATGACGTCGCATGATTGATCGATAAACTGGGTTCCTCAATTGACTTACTAACACGAAACTAATACTTCAGATTCTAACATGGGATTATTTCCACAGCTACGATACCAATACTAATTGACAATCTGGTTAATGGAGGGGATGAAAACACAAAAACTGGTAAGTGATGAAGAAGACGTGCCTCAGATTGCAACGACATCATCTGATAGACGACAATAGCATGGCTCATACTATTTTAGCTCACCTAGCCAAAATGGCCAAGTAAGCTTATGCCATGGCAACCGCTCATCGTCCGTGTGTCGTATGTTGTCAGTCATCCGTCAGTCAACATCTTTAAACGACTCTTCAAGAACCACCGGGTCAATTTCAATTATATTTGGCAGGAGGCATCCTTATCGTGGAGATACACATTTTTTCAAAAATTTTATCTTGGATTTTGGCCAATATTTAGAAACGCTCTTAAAATATTCTCCGAAACCGCTTGCCGGATCGATTAAAAACTAATGAAAGATTATTTAGGGCAAGAGTTGGACCAAGTTGGGTCGAGGGAACTTGATTGGCCAAACGCATTGATAACCTTCTTGGATTACCTAGATTTTACGAAAAGAATTTCCCCAGAACCGCTGAACGTACTGGGTCGAATGTTGAGGGAGATTTGCTTAGGTACTAAGGGCCATTAAGGTTTGTTCAAGGTAAGTTGGTACGTAAAATACATGGTCGCCGTGGACTAATCAAAATGTAGCATGTTTGATGGCCATATTTGATTCTTATTTTATTTGATGGATTTGAAGGTAAAATTGGATTTAAATAGGTTTTGAGTACATGCTAATGACAAACCTGCCCTTTTCGAAACCATTGGATAAACGGTTTGGCGGGCATCTAGGATAATTTTCCGCTCCAATACTAAACAAAGCAATATGAAATTTAAAATGTCTTCTTCAAAAGCATCGGGCCGATTTCAATTATATTAGGCAGGAAGCATTCTTAGAGCATAGAGTTACAAGTTGGTTAAAAGCAAGCCGATCGATTGGGAAATATGGCCAGTGGCCATCTTGGATTTTGGCCGATTATTAGAAACGTCTTTAAAATATGCTCCGAAACTGATTTGGGAAAGCGATTCATAACCCCTAAACCATCATATAGGGCAAGAGCTGAGCCAAGTTTGTTCAAGGGAACTTAATTGACCAAAAACTTCAGTGGCCATGTTGGATGGCATAACTTTCGTGAAACCGACGTCTCCAGCACCATTGAACAGATTGGACGAATATTTGGGAGATAAGGATTAGTGACTAAGGCCCATTAACGTTTGATTAAGCGAAGTTGATACGTAGGCCAATCAAAATGTCGAGTCTTTGGTGGCCATAATGTATTTTTCTATGATGGATTTTTCTATGATGGATTTTTCTGAGCCGAATTTGGTTTTACATATGTTTTTGGATATACTGATTTTAAATTTGCTATTTTCGAAACTGTCGGGTAAACGGTTAGGTGCCCATCTTGAATGCCCCCCCCCCCCCTCCCCCACCCCCTCAAAAGCTCAAATGCTAAATCAATAGGACATTTAAAATGGCTTCTTCTTTAGAACCACTGTGCAGCTTTGAATTATATTTGGCAGGAAACATCCTTAGGGCATAGAGATCCAGGTTCGTCAAAGCGAAGCCGATCGGCCAATTTGGTCCGAGGCCATCTTGGATTTTGTCCAATTTTTAAATTTAGAAACGTCTGTAAAATCTCTTCACGGAAACCACTTGGGGATCGATTCATAACTCATGAAAAATCATCTATGGCAGCACCTGAAGCAAATTTGTTCGAGGAAACTTGATGACCAAATGCTTCAGCGGCCACTTGAGTGACCGAGATTTCGAAAAAAACGATCCCTCCCATTCCACTAAATGGATTGGGACAAAATTTGAGAGTTAGTACATTAAAACTAGGGTCGATGAGAACTTAGTGTTCGCTGGCCATATTTGTATTTTATGTATTTTGAAGCCGAAATTGGGTTTAGGCCTAAGTCTATATGTGTTTTTCAGTATGGGGATTTAAAATTTTCCATTTTCCAAAACGTTGGATAAATGGGTTGGTGGCCATCTTGGATTTTTCCCACCAAAACTCCCATAGTAAAGAAATGGGAGATTTAAAATGTCTTTTCAAGAACCACTGAACCAATTTTGAACAACTTCGGAAAAATACCTCTTTGTTCTTGTTGCAATTCCGGCCAAATCTTAAGGTTAAACTTATAAGCGACGGCCTTTCTAGTTAAAATGCATATGTTCCCTGTAAGTGATACAGGGCCATTTGGGCCGCTTGTTTAATGCCCGTTCACTTCTATCACATTTGATATGCGCACGTGTATATCAAATTATCGTTTATATATCTGCATAGTTTTGTCTGTGTATTGTAAGTTTCTTTGAAATATCTATAATCATTTATTTATCTGTATTTGCATATTATTTGGAATAAGAAAACTGTTATATTTATACTGAATATAAAAAATCTTGTAGCTATGTGTATCGACAGAAACCGTTTAGCACTATTTATATCGCGTCTTAGTATTATATTGATTGAATCACATACACTGATATGCAAAAAGTCGATATTTAATATTATGAAATGTAATAAAATATTTTAAATAAAGCAGTTGATAAGGTAAATTTTTAATAAGCAATTTCCATTACAGCCAATATACCCACGATAAAAGTAGAGGAATTCCCTTTATCGCATAGCGATGGTGAGCCGCGTGCGATGTTAGACACAGGTGAGTGGGCTGCGAAGTGAAGCATTGCTAAAACCCAAGCCCAGGAATGTGATTTCTCTCATTAGCTATTAAAGGGATACTTAGCACATCTCACCTGTATTTTACACCTGGTAGATGATGGTACAGAGATTCCTATATTATTCACTTTCCTTTACTAATATTATAATAATTTGCTTTTGAACATCGTATTAATATTGTCACGTGGGCACCGCCGGTTCGTCTCAATGGATAGACTCGATCTGTCCCTCATTTGTATGACATCATAATAAATTTACGTCACATGTAGTCTGACGTCATAATCAGAATGCTCAATGAATGACGTATCTAGGTCGGCCATGAATACTGGAAGAGTCCGTAAAGTGTACGAATTGTAGGGATAAGACTTTACTATTTAACACACATTCTGTTGATTATTTTGAAACTAATTTGACTGGGAGGTGTTGCTGCCATAGGCAGAAACAGCACCCAGGCAAATTAGTTTCAGTCAGTACCGGCCCAGTAACCGGTGTAGGCTTATACTGTTTGAAGAGAAAATGATAAATAGGCTAATGATTTACAGAATGGTACGGAATGTTATGTAATGGGTAGCATTGCAGTTCATAGTATAGTATCTGTGCTTGGTGAAGAACGCTTGCTTTGCAGCATAGAAGTTGGTGGTATCTTACCATCTTTGTGGTTATAATGGAAGATTCCTGTTTATCCATCAATCATATCACGTCATAATTAACTACGAGACATGTAGGATGACGTCCTACTCAATTACGTCATGAATGACGTAGCTAAGTTCGTCAAGAACCTTTAACTGATGACGGACTAAGTGTTGCTGTACGAATTGTAAATTTTTACTATTTAATAATTATGCTGTTGAATATTTTGAAAACAATTTGACTGCACATGGTTGCTGATAAGGCAGCAGCACCCAGTCAAATTAAATTAAAAATATTCAAAAGCTTACCTGTATTGTTTTCTGGAAATTGATAATCAGGGGATTCAGTGATCGATCATTCCTAACACTGGAGGAGAGTGGGTGGAGCTTATGTAAAGATGGGCGGGGCATAGTTAAAACTGGAATCTTCCATTTAACACCCTAGCATACTAGAAGAGTTATAGAGTTAGTATTGCCGCTGCATGCTTATATAGAGCGTTCACATTGCACACACATTCACAGTCCATGTTTTACAATCCGTTTGCATCTAGCCGATAATGGAAGTATCAGATCTGTTACTCAGTGGACCTTTTTCATTATCCTTATCGTTTATATATCTGCATAGTTATGTCTCTGTATTGTACGTGTCTTGGAAATATGTATAATCCTTTATATAAAATTATATTATATAAAGAAAATTGTTATATTTATACAAAATATATAAAATCTTGTAGCTATATGTATGGAGATAAACTTTTTAACGCTATTTATATCGTGTCTTACTATTATATTGATTACATCACATACACTGATATACAAAAATTGGATATTTAATATTATGAAATGTGATAAAATATTTTAAACAAAGTAGTTGATAAGGTAAATTTTTAATAAGCAACTTTATGCATCATCATCATCATCATCATCATCATCATCATCATCATCATCATGATCTTTTGCGTCCAAACGGTGGTTGTTCAGTGCTCGGCCATGATTTTGGTCCAAAGGGTTGCTGTTCAGTGTTCAGCCATAATTTTGGTCCGTCATTAATTTTCCATTACAGCAAGCAAACCCACCATAACAGTTGAGAAATGCCCCTTATCACAAAGCGATGGTGAGGCGCATGCGATGTTAGACGCAGGTGAGTGGGCTGCAAAGTGATGCATTGCTAAACACCTCCCCACAAGCCCAGGAATGTGATTTCTCTCATTAGCTATTAAAGGGGTACTTAGCAAATCTCACCTGTATTTTACACCTGGTAGATGATGGTCCAGAGATTCCATATTATTCACTTTCCTTTACTAATATTATAATAATTTGCTTTTGAACAGCTTGTTAATATTGCCACGTGGGCGCCGCCGGTTCATTTTAGGAAACATTTTTTTTAATCTTCTCTGAAACCACTTGGGGGATTGATGCAAACCTTATGAAATATGATCTAGGGTAAGAGCTGAACCAAGTTTGTTCAAGGGAACTTGATTGGTCAAATGGTTGACATAGTTTTGTGAAAACGACTTCTTCTCCAGAACCGCTGAAGGAATCTGTTCGAAATTGGGCAGATATGATTGGGGACTAAGTGCCATTAAAGTTTGTTCAAGGGAAGTTGAACCGTCAGAAAACATGGCCGCCGTGGGCCAATCAAAATATAGCGTGTTTGGCGGACATATTGGATTTTTTTATTTGATGGATTTTGAGGCCGAAATTGGTTTTATGTAGGTTTTTGGGTATTCTGATCTCAGATTTGCAATTTTCGAAACTGTCGGATGAACCTTTTGGCGGGCATCTTTGATAATTTTCCCGCCAAAAGCTCCATACTATGGGAAATTTAAAATGTCTTCTCGGGAACTACTAGGCCGATTTCAATTATATTTGGCAGGAAGCATCCTTATGGCATAGCGATTCAAGTTTGTTCAAACGAAGCCGATTGGCCTATTTGGCCGACGGCTATCTTGGATTTCGGCCAATTTTTTAAAATGTCTCTAAAAATCGTCTTCTCTGAAAGCATTTGAGGGTCGATTCAGAACTCACGAGATATGATCTAGGGCACGAGCGGAACGAAGTTTGTTCAAGGGAACTTAATTGACCTGATGGTTCGGCGGTCATCTTGGATGATCTCGTTTTCGCAAAAATAACTTCTTCCCCAGAACATTTGAAGCGATCGGGCCGAAATTTGTGATATATGATTAGGAACTAAGTGCCATTAAAATTTGTTCTAGGGAAGTTGAACTGTCAAAATACATGGCCGCCGTGGGCCAATCAAAATATAGCGTGTTTGGTGGCCATATTGGATTTTTTTATTTGATGGATTTTGATGTCGAAATTGGTTTTATGTAGGTTTTTGGGTATTCTGATCTAAAATTTACAGTTTTCGAAACTGCAGGATAACCGGTTTGGCGACCGTTTTTTATCATTTTCCCGCCAAAAGCTCCCATACTAAAGCAATGGGAAATTTAAAATGTCTTCTCGAGAAATACAGGGCCGATTTCAATTATATTTGGCAGGAACCATCCTTACCGCATAGAGATGCAAGTTTGTTCAAATGAAGCCGATCGGCCAATTTGGCCGACGGCCATCTTGGATTTAGTCTTATTTTTAGAAATGTTTTTAAAAATCTTCTTCTCCGAAAGCGTTTGAGCGATCGATTCAGAACTCATGAGAGATGATCTAGGGCAAGAGCGAAACCAAGTTTGTTCAAGAAAACTTAATTAATCAAATAGTTCGGCGGCCATCTAGCATGACCTCGTTTTCGCAAAAACGACTTCTTCCCCAGAACCTCTGAAGCGATCGGGCCGAAATCTGTGATATATGATTAAAGACTAAGCGCTATTAAAGCTTGTTCAAGAGAAGTTGATCCGTCAAAAAACATGGCCGCCGTGGGCCAATCAATATATAGCGTGTTTGGCGGCCATATTGGATTTTTTTTATTTGATGGATTTTGAGGCCGAAATTGGTTTATTTTGGTTTTTGGATATTCGGATCTGAAATTTGCAATTTTCAAAATTGTCAGATGAACGGTTAAGCGACCATATTGGATCATTTTCATGCCAAAAGTTCCCATACTAAAGCAATGGGAAATTTACAATATTTTCTTCTTGAGAATTAATGGGCCGATTTCAATTATATTTGGGCATAGAGATTCCATTCTGTTCAAAAGAAGCCGATCGGCCAATTTGGCCTGCGGCCATCTTGGATTTCGGCCGATTTTTAGAAATGAAATATCATCTAGGGCAAGAGCTGCACAAAGTTTGTTAAAGGAACTTGATTGGCTAAATGTTTTGGCGGCCATCTTCGATAACCTATATTTTTTGCCAAAACAACTCTGGAACCACTGAGCGGATTGGGCAGAAATTTGGGAGATATGATTAGACACTGAGTGCCATTAAAGTTTTTTCAAGGGAAGGATCTACGTCAGAAACATGGGCGTAGGGAACCAATCAAAATGTAGCGTGTTTGGCGGCCACACTGGACTTGCAAAAATGTCCACAAACTCATTTAAAAGACTACTCCTAAACCACCCACCAACAATTTGGACAAAAATACATAGTGCTCCAGGTGAGCGGCACAGGCCCCTTGGGCCTCTTGTTATTTGATCTTTTGCATTCAAACGGTTTTGGCCAGTGCTCGGCCATAATTTCAATCCAAAGGGTTGCTGCTCAGTTCTGAGCCATAATTTTGGTCCGTCATTAATTTTCCATTGCAGCGGGTATGCCCACCACAAAAGTAGAGGAATGCCCCTTATCGCATAGCGATGGTGAGGCGCATTCAATGTTAGACACAGGTGAGTGGGCTTCAAAAACCCAAGCCCAGGAATGTGATTTCTCTCATTAGCTATTAAAGGGGTACTTAGCACATCTCACCTGTATTTTACACCTGGTAGATGATGGTCCAGAGATTCCATATTATTCACTTTCCTTTACTAATATTATAATAATTTGCTTTTGAACATCGTGTTAATATTGTCACGTGGGCACCGCCGGTTCGTTTCAATGGATAGACTCGATCTGCCCTCAAGTATATGACGTCATAATCAATTACGTCACATGTAGGCTGACGTCATAATCAAAATGCGCAATGAATGACGTATCTAGGTCGGCCATCAACACCGGAGGAGTCCGTCAAGTGTACGAATTATAGGGCTAAGTTTTTACTATTTAATAAACATTCTGTTGATTATCTTGAAACTAATTTGACTGGGAGATGTTGCTGCCATAGGCAGCAACAACACCCGGGCAAATTAGTTTCAGTCAGTACCGGCCCAGTAACCGGCGTAGGCCTACACTGTTTGAAGAGAAAATGATAAGTAGGGTAATAATAGTTTTAAGAATGGTACGTAATGTTATGTAATGGGTAGCATTGCAGTTCATAGAACACTATGAGTGCTTGGTGAAGATTACCATTTTTGCAATTATAATGGAAGATTCCAGTTTATCCATCAATCATAACACGTCATAATTAACTACGTGGCGTGTATGATGACCTCCTACTCAATTACGTCATGAATGACGTAGCTAAGTTCGTCGCGAACGCTTAATTGATGACGGACTAAGTATTGTTGTACGAATTGTATGTCTTTACTATTTAATAATCATGCTGTTGAATATTTTGAAAGTAATTTTACCGGGCGCGGTTGCTGATAAGGCAGCAACAGCACCAAGTCAAATTAGTTTCAAAATATTCAACAGCTTACGTGTATAGTTTTCTGGAAATTAATAGTCAGGGAGTTCAGGGACCGATCAATCTCAACAATGGCGGGGAGTGGGTGGGATTTATGTAAAGATGGGCGGGGCATAGTTAAAACGGGAATCTTCCATTTAACACCCTAGCATACTAGAAGAGTTATAGAGTTAGTTTTGCCGCTGCATGCTTATATAGAGCATTCACATTGCACACACATTCACAGATCCATGTTTTACAATCCGTTTGCATCTCACCGATAATGGAAGTATCAGATCTGTTACTCAGTGGACCTTTCCAAGTTTATCCATCTGTCACGTGACGTCATAATCAACTACGTGGAGTGTATGATGACGTCACAATAGGCGTCTTTAGCGCTTAACCCTTTCAGGACGAAACCGGCCAAGACCGGCTTCTGTAGGGGTCTTGAGAAATGTCCATTTGCAGGCCAAGAGAAGACTATTTTTGGAAATGTACCACTGGAATGACTGGCTCGGTAACAGCGCCCAGTCAAATTAGTTTCAAAATATCTAACAGCTTACCTGTATAGTTTCCTGGAAATTGATAGTCAGGGAGTTCAGTGATCGATCGATCCCAACACGAGCGAGGTGTGGGTGGAGCTTAGCTAGTGATGGGCGGGGCATAGCTAAAACTGGAAAGGTCCATTATCTGATGCCAAGATCAAAACACGTCACTTGATAGCTGACGTCACCACTAGAATTACGTAGCTCCGTCAAGAAAATCGAAATGGAATTATAGTGTCTTTTGCTAACATACAATTTAATAAAAATTTTGTTGATTATTTTGAAACTGTAAATTATTCTTGAATATAGCGGCTCTCAAATTTAGATTCTGGAAATTCAGATCTCAGCGTTTCAAATTGATTTCAACACGAATGAAATGTGGGAGGATGTTAGCGGAAAATGGGCGTGGCTCAGTATACCTTGGAAAATAGAATTCTTGGAAATCAAGTTTCAAATGATATTAAATCGATCCCACCAGGCGCAAAGCGTGGGCGGAGCTTAGCTGGAAATGGGCGGGGCATAGCTAGAAAATGGGTGGGGCACATCTAGAAATAGAACCTGTATACTATTAAAATAGATGGACTATCATAATGACTCCTTAAGAGTATCGTTTATATTCGATGTATTATTTCTACGATGTGTACGGACTGACTCATTACATTGTTTATAATATGCTAGTAATACGATGTCATATTAAATAATATTAAATGTAATTAATATGTTTTCTATGTATTATATTATGATCCATTTCCATGCATATAATAATAATAATAATAATAATAATAATAATAATAATAATTATTATTATTATTATTAGTTTACATGTGTATTTCTGTGTAAGTATATATTGAACCATTTCAGGACAAAGTCGACGAAAACCGGCCTCTGCAGTGGGCTCGAGGGATGTCCATTTGCAGACCAAGAGAAGAGTATTCTTTTGAAAATTTACCACTTGAATGACTGGCTCGATAACCAAGAGAAGGCTAATTTTTAAATTTACCAATAACCGAGCCAGTCATTCCAGTGGTAAATTTTAAAAATGGTCTCTTCGTGTCCTGAAAATGGACGCTCTTTAAGCAGATAGGACATTGGTGTTAAGTATATAGTTGTCACAGTTGGATGAAACAATATGTGTACATTTTCATGGATATTGTATTTTATTTGTATTTGTGCATGTATATGGGAATGTATGGTCAGTTTTTTCCAAATTGACACAAGAGTTGAAAGTCTGTTCTAACTAATATTAGCCTTACGGTTATTACTAACTAGCATGCAATATTTTGTTTGTATATACATAGCATGAAATATCTGTAATAAATAACGAACCAGGGAATCTACCCCATATTATTTCCATAATAATCGGATCTGATCTGTTGTTCAAGTATATGACATCATAATGAATTACTAGTTAGCGGAAGGCACAGTTAGAATGACGTTGTTCCGTAATAAAAATCGAAAAGTCCGTCGCGATTGTGTATGAATTGATGGATTTACAATTTAGTAAACATTCTGTTGAACATATTGAAACTACTTTGACTGGGGGATGTTGCTGCCGTCCGCTCACCTGAAATCTTAGGAATTCTAGGAATTCAGGTGTCAACGTTTCAAATTTATTCTAACACGCGTAAAGCGTGGACGGGATTAGCTAAAATGGGCGGGGAATTACTAGAAATAGTCGGAGTATTGCTGGAAATCGTCGGGATATTGCTAGAAATGGGCCCCACCATTTCTTGTAGTTTGTGAAGGCACGAGCTAAGATATGATAACTGTACGCGAAAAATCCCAGAAAACATCATATTCGTTACGAAATAAAACTTATTCTGTTGAATATTTTGAAATTAATTTGACTGAAAGCCGTTGCTGCCTAAGGCAGCAACGTGTTTCAGTCAAATTAATTTCAAAATATTTAACAGTTTTCCGGTATGGTTGTCTTGAAAATAATCCACATATGAAAGGTTTAAGCAAAAGCAATCAGAGATTGCAAACGCCCGCCACGTTGGAAAAGGCTACAGATTTTCCGGGTCCTGGAATGACAGTGTATCACTATACCCTTTATTGCGTTAAAGTTTGAACCATATCGAACCGGTACTTTCCACGATATCCATAGATCCCCCGGTCGATCCGGGTCGCTGCGGATCCGGGTTCTTACATCCGAAGTACGGCAAACATTTGGAAATCCGTTTGCACGACAAGTACCTTCGTTGTATTAAAAGGTCAGCCAAATCGGCTCAGTAGATTTCGAGAAACAGTGCCGAACAGACAGACAGAGAGACAGACAAACGGACGGGTGGTGGGCATGCAGGCAGAGAGACAGACAGGCAGGCGGGAAGACAGACAGACAGACAGACAGACAGACAGACGGACGGACGGACGGACGGACGGACGGGCGGGCGGGCGGGCGGGCAGACAGGCAGGCAGGCAGGCAGGCAGGCAGGCAGGCAGGCAGGCAGGCAGGCAGGCAGGCAGGCAGGCAGGCAGGCAGGCAGTCAGTCACGCACGCACGCACGCACGCACTCACGCACGCACGCACGCACGCACGCACGCACGCACGCACGCACGCACGCACGCACGCACGCACGCACGCACGCAGACAGACACGCAGACAGGCAGGCAAATCCGCTCACAATACCCTAAAAAGGAGTCGAAATGTAAAACAGCTGGAGTTTAACGTGATGGTGAGAATACCCGTTCGACCCCAGGTTAAAGCCTGGGTATGTGACATTTTCTCCCCTGCCACCCACTGGTCCCTAGGTATTCAGTTTAGTCTTCAGAATGATGTGTTCCTGTATCTTCTCGCTAATGTGAATATACGTTACTTACCTTATCAATAATCTGACTTATCCCATCCTTTACACCAATCTGTTCTCTGCTTTCTTGCAGGCGCAAATCCAGACGCCAGGAAGTTGTTCCACTTATTAGGTACGTAACAAAGAACTAGAATGCACTCGAAGGTGGGCTGACTCACGCATTTTTGTCTTCTCTGTACAATGCACTTAGATAGTTGATCAGTTTACCTCAAGCTCAAAGCAATCATAAACTACCATAATATTAAGGCGTGTGCTAAATCTAGCCATTTTACCTTTAGTCCAGCAGCCAAGATATGTGTTGGGCTTAGTGCTCAACCCATTAGGTAGAATGTAGGGCTATAGGTGACCGTATGGCGATAAACGCTAGGGTGGATGTAGACTCTAAAGGTGGTGCAATGTCTTCGCAGGATGTCAAACATCACAACCTTCAAAGCAAATTTACATGATATAGCTTTACATAATATGCAATCCCAGGCAATTTTAGAAAGTGTTTCTGAAAGTAACATGATAAACTTATGTTTTAGATGGAAAACAGAATATATGTACTTGTACATCATCTAATTTGCATGTTTTATTTTAAGGCGACATATCATTGATAAGGTGGACACTAGTCACTTGCAGCTCAAAACTGGTTCCAAGCGACCAAGATAATTAATAAACATTGTATAAAACGTGTATAATTTAGCAAACATACACTGATGGACACCTAACACATGGAACTGAAAAAGGCATACACACATTCATTAGTTCGCTAACTTTTAAATAAGCTTCTGCAGGCTATGGCACGCGTCACACCCTCCAGCACAGCTGTTGAATATAGCTAGAACATGGAGGCAATATATTTACATTGGCACATTAACAGCTATCAATCATTCACAAGTTCAACCAATCTGTCAGCCCTCTAAGAAGTGACCTCTGTTAACCCTTTCGTGACGGAAGCGGCCAAAACCGGCCTCTGTAGTGGTCTTGAGTAATGTCCATTTAGAGGCCAGGAGAAGACTGTCTTTGAAATTTTACCACTGAAATGACTGGCTCGGTAACAGAACCAGTCATTTCAGTGGTAAGATTTCAAATATATTCTTCGCTTGGCGTGCAAATGGACATTAAATAAGTAAATATTTTAATTTTTCGAAGAAATTTACTCATTAAAGGGTTAATCCTGGCCCATCAACACAAAGATCAATGCGAAATACATTTAATTTTAAACACAAGTGTCTATTTTGTACACTCGCTCATACCAGTGTTTACCCTATCTTTCTACGATACACTAGAACAAATGGTAGAAGAAAAATGTGATGATGATATGAGATGTCGTGATGGCTGTGACCATTCCACACTAATAGCACTGTAAAAAATATAGCATAGGGTTGTCATCGCAAATATGTCGTGGAACATAGTCCGGCAAGTAAAACCAAGAGTAAGCGCTATGTAGCGCGCTATGTGGTTTCATGGAGGACCTACTTCCAGAACTGGAACAAGGCAATTCTTTCACCATGGCACAAGCTATGGAAAGATATGTTCATTTTCTCAGACACGACCTTTCAGAATAAGAAGCCACTATGTACGCCCGACAGTGACTGAAAGCAAAAATGGACAACATTTCGGAAATCAGTTGGAATTTTTCAACGTTTCTTCCACACAAGAAGAACTATTTGTGAGTCGATCCTTAAATTTGCAAGATGTGATCAATAGGGCAGCCGTCATAAATGCCATGCTGAAAGATTGATAGATAACTGCAAATTTCTCTGCGGACTGGGCCACAGAATAAATTGCAGGACATCGCCATGATGTTGTAAATACAGGTGTATGCCAGGTAGCAGCAGAAATGGTCAATAGGTCTTCTGGTGATGCACCACCTAATTGCGCTAACCGCGTACGGACGTTACAGCCTAGTGACATACATACAGACATTCTCGTATCTCCCAATGTGGGTGGAAAGCATCCAGGACCATCGCATCTCATAACTTAAACTAGAATAGTTCGATGTATGTACAAGTGAACAGGCCAGGTTTAGGGCTATAGACAGTGCTGTTATTTTACTCAGATTGATACCTCTAATAGGTTTGACACGTACTGTGACTACGCGGAATCAACCGCAATAGATCTTTCCACTTTATCCATCCATAATATGACGTCATAATCAACTACGTGCCGGTGGAATGACATCATAATGAATGACGTCATTATGACGTCATGAATGACACAGATAAATACGTCACGAACGCATGTTTGAAGACGGACTATGTGTTGGTGTACGAATTGTATGTCTTTACTATTTAATAAATATTATGTTGAATATTTTGCAACCAATTTGACTGGGCCCTTGGCATCGATCAATCCCAACACCACAAGCTGTGGGTGGAGCTTAGCTAGAAGTGGTCGGGGAATAGTTAAAACTGGAACCGTCCATTCCCGTGTAGCCACATGCCATGCATGCATCAGTAGCAAATCCGATGTTTGAAAAACAGATATTAGATATTGTCTAATGATACCACCCTCTGCAGCATACTTTAATACTGTTTACATTATGATGAAGCAATTTCAACGTATGTCCAAGATATTGGGCCAAAATTGGACATATGTGACCTATGATGAAGAGATATACTGTAAAGCACAACCGATCAAATGGCGTAATACTGTGGGATTTGAACACGTTCTCTTAGCAGCTGGTTTTAAGGATCCGAAGAAAGTTGTAATGGTGACAGCAAATTGCCAGTACATTGTCAGTGGACTCGAATCAGCCCATGAAGAGGATGGGCCAAGAAAGGCTGTGCATATCCCCCATGGAGTAGAAGTACTGAATGTGAAAATGCTTTTTCTGTGGAGTAATGACTCTGATGTCTTTGCAATGTGTCCCAGATACTGAACCATATTTCGATTGGAAGAATTTTTCTTCAAAACCATAGCTGGGAAAAGGAGTAAAGTCATTTCTACCCATGATGTTGCACGTGTTATAGGTGAGTGGATATCCCTTGTATTTCCAGCAGTCTATGCCCTAGGTGACTGCGTTTCACCCAGCACATTTAGTTCAGTTGGAAAGAAGAGGTGGATGGATGCTATAATCAGTTATCCAGAACGCATAGCTCCCATTATGTGCTTAGGTAGAGATGCTACAAGAACTTCAACCCAGGCTGTGGAGGAATGTGTGGGCTTAGTGTCGCTAATCTACAGCAAACAGATATACCAATCACTGATACTATTGATGATCTTAGGTATGATTTATTCAGCAAAACGTGCATAGCAAGTGATAAGTTACTTCCTCCAGTGGATTCGTTCCAGCTGCACACGCGCCACGTAAATTATTATACTTATATATGGATACATGCGACAGATCAGATGCTGAAGTTACCTGCCTCCACGAGAGCATGGTTGGATGTTCAATGTCAATGGACATCTTATTCCCACTATATTCCACAGCCCCATGCACCCATTGCAACATTACATTAGAACCCGCACCACGTAAATGTAAAAGAAATTGTAGAAGAAGATGTAGGTAGATGTAAGAAAGCAGGAATCATGTGTACAGGTGCATGTGTTTGTGTCGTGGAAACCTGTTTAGTCAGATTCTTCATTGATGGAGAGGACAGCTATTCTGATGTGGATTCACTCTTGTGAAGCCAAAACGCCGGGAATATGCTGTCATGGTGAATATTACACTGTATAGTGTACATTTACCAAGAACTATACACTTGCGTGGCAAGCCCAGACAAATGTGAGTTAATTTACCATCACAGCAGCATTATTGGACCCAGATAGACGTTGTTTCATGTGTATATGATTCAACATTATGCTGAGATATTTGCATTTTGGTACCTGCAACCCCTAGTTTTCAAATGTACGTATTTTATGTTAAATTTCTCATATTTTAAAACTGTATAAGGTTTGAACCTCATCAACCCTACAAAATTATGGTCAATGTACGTGTAAGCATGTTGGCAATATCAGACATCTATATAAAAGAAATATCTTTTTTTATTTCACGATCTTTCATGTAATCGGATTTAACCAAACATTCGGGCTTTTTGTTAAAACTCAGAAAAGACGAAAGTCCCCAATGTTGTATAAAATGGTTGGAGAGATATTACTGGCTTCAAAAACTTTATATTTAATGGAAATCGGCCCATAATGGACCTTTGCGGTTTTGGCTATGCCCTGCCCATCTCTAGCTAACCTCCGCCCACGCCTCGCTCGTGTTGGGATCGATCGATCTCTGAACTAAGGCCTAAGGCAGCAACAGCGCCCATTCAAATTAGTTTCAAAATATTCAACAGCATATTTATTAAATAGCAAAGAATTACAAAGACATACAATTCATACAACGTGTCGGACTATTTGAGATTTGATGACCGGCTATATTGAACCCTTTGTGATGATTGTGACGTCATCATACACGCCCTGAGCTGATTATGACGTAATATGAGGTCGGATGGTGGATGGATACACTGGAAAGGTGAATTGGCCGAGCTATTCGCATTTAGATAATCTAATCCTATCCCCTATTTTTTATTTCTTGACTTTTGTAGCAGTGTCCTATGAAAAATACGCATACACAATATTTGCACCACTCGTGAACTCTGCATCCACCCACACACTAAAATAGACATATATAGCAATATTATGACGCTGTCAGAGTTTTCCACCTAGTGGGTTGAGCGCTTACTAAGTAAAGTCCTTTTTGTATTGGCGGCTGGGCTACTTCTTGTCCATTCCGGTATGCACTTCGTGACCCCGTGACCTAATTATTTGATTCTTTGTCCTGAAACTCATAGAGCTTCTAGCCAGTTTAAATATGAATAGATATGGTATATTTTGTGGTTTTACATATTTGCGCTCTCGATTAATGACTGAGAGATGTGTTTTTCCGGATGCACTTAGTGACTCCGTGACCTAGATCCTTATAGAGATATATAGTTGAACTTTTGACCGGAAACTAAATTTTCGTTATACCCAACCAAAATATGAATGTATGATACTGCTTTCGTTATTCTACATTCAGAGTTACCGACGAAAATTTGTATTCCGGTATGCACTAAGTGGATATTTGACCTTTTAACCTCAAACTAAAATGATTCCTAGACACTCATAATATAGTGATAGCTGATAGGTTTCCGGAGATATGCCGCGGACAGACGGACGGACCGGCGGGCGGGCTGGCGGGTGGGCGGGGGGACTGGCTGGCGGGCTGGGGGTGGGGCGGGGGGACAGACAAAAAGACAGACCGCAATACTGTCCATCGGCCATCGGCGGCGTGAGTAATAACTACAGTCACTTCATTGGAATGCCGAGATTTAATATCTGCATTGTTATTTAAAATGTGGTAACAATGTTATAACCGGTTACATATTCGAATTCGACTCCGGCCTTCTAGAACAAATATTCGAAATAAGAAGTCGAGCCTATAGTGGTATCTGATCTGTCACTCAAATATCTGATGTCATAATCAAATACGCCACATGTTGCATACAAAATAGCGTAGCTCTGTCACGAAAACAGAAAAGTTCCTGTAGTCAAATTACTTTCAAAATTTGCGACAGCTTACCTGTATATTTGCCTTAAAATTTGAATTCTGGGGCTTCGGGTTTCAAAGTTTCAAATCGACCCGCGTAAATTAAATTTAAATAGTCTGCGACCGACCCGCCAATGGATGACATCGTGGTACAGCAGGAAGCAGTCAAATTAGTTTCGAAGTATTCAATAAGTTACCTGTATTGCTACCTTACAATATGGAGTATGTGCGTTCAGCGTCCAAAGTGTTTAACACGATTCAAACGCGCCTGCAAATGGATGAATCCA
>CM067359.1:19442884-19475384 GCA_034401795.1 Chaetoderma sp. LZ-2023a
ACGTGCTAGACTATGCAGTCGCGACAATTATATATAGGGGCCTAAGTCCGCGCGTTGACCGCTTTGACCTTATGACCTCATGGGGGCTGAGCCAATTGCAAACATTCTCTTGCATTGCACGATCATATGGGTAAATCACATAGCAAATTTGGTTGAACTCCGTCCAACGAATTCGGAGGAGTTGCAATCACTGTCTTTAGCTTTTGCTCCACACCCACCCACCCGCCTGAGGAAGGAGCCAAATGTAGGCCTAAATGTCATCATGCGCTTTGCAATCACATAACTCACATACTAAATTTGTTTGAATTCTGTCTAAGGTTTCGGAGTCATTGCGCTACAATCAATTTCCACACAGGCAGGCATGCACACGAGCGCGCGCGGCCGCACCAACGCACGCACATATGCATACATGTAGACCCATGCAAATACGCGTGCGCACATACACACACACGTGCGCCTGCACAGACACGCACGCACACACGCAGACATGCATGCACACAGACACATGCACGCACACACACGCACACGTGCGCCTGCACAGACACGCACGCACACACGCAGACATGCATGCACACAGACACATGCACGCACACACACGCACACAAGCACGCACGTACGCACGCACGCACGCGCGCGCGACTGACTAACGCACTCACGCATGTATACATGTACACACATGCAAACACGCGTTCGCACATACACACACGCATGCACACACACACACACACACGCACACGCGCACGCTCACACACACACACACACACACACACACACACACACACACACACACACACACCCACCCAGCCAGCCACCCACCCACCCACCCACACACACACACACACACACACACACACACACACAAGCACACACGCACGCACCTACGCGCACGATCATCTGCCAAGGTCCAAGTCACAAGATGAAAGGTCAAAATCATTGTTTTCTGGACACAAATATGTACAATCTACCAATAAAGCTAACATTACTTTGTGCTAAATTTATTGCGTGGTAGAGCAGAGCATACTATTATGCTAAAGTAATGGATCACACCTACCTGTCCATTAAGTATATGATGTCATAATTAATTACGTCATGTAGTCTGACGTCACATTCATAACTGACAGAAATATACCGTTATGAAGCTGTAATAGTACGTTACATGTACGAATTGTATGTCTTTGATGTATCTACTTTTTAATAAACACTGTGTTGAAAAATTGGAAACTAATTTAACTGTGCGCTGTTGCTGCCATACTAGTATCAAAATATTCACAATCTTGCCTGTATAATTACCTTGATATTGGGATTCTGGGAATTTAGGGTTCTCCATTACATCACTTTGTCTCCATGATGCCACCGCCAAATCCAGAAGATCAAGCTCATGGCATCGAGTCGGATCATGTTAGAATCGTGAATGTCAAGTCCACCAACGTCAGCATTATATGGTCCACATTTTGATGCCAATCACAAGTTTCTACACGATCATGCAACTCGGAATGATGGAAATAGTATCATGAGCTATAATTGTTTGCGGGACCCACATTTCCTGAACTTCTGCCGTTAAATGCGCAATGTTTTCTGGGCGAATCTGATTGGTGAACGTATCAATAAAGTGTGTAGTTATCTCAGTTAGTTTATTGCTGATGATTATCCATTTTGAAGTGCTCCCGTTGTTAAGCAACTCGTGTGCGTAATAATACACCTTTAAGCAAGATACTAGAATCTCAATGGATGAATGGATGAATCATCTATGCCCCGCCCATCTCTAGCTAATCTCATCCCATGTTTTGCGCGTGTTGAAATCGGTCTCCTCAAGCGATAGTGTGTGATGTTATGTAAAGGATAATGCATTACATTCTTATTATGTAATAATCGCCTTGTTGCATGTTTTGAGACTAATTTGACTGGGAGTACTTCCAGTCAAAGTAGTTTCAAAATATCCAACAGCGTACCTGTGTGTTTGTCTTTACAGCACACTGCCAAACTATAGATGTCACCTCTATGACTGAGCGTATGTCCCGAGGCAGACGCGCTAGGTTTTTTCAAATTAGTTGAAAAGTAAATCACGAGACTCATCATACTCTGTAGAAGTATCAACATTTAGCTAGTAAAGACCGGATATCCTGTATTGTCGGAATGATAAAAAAGAATTAAAATGCCACGTATGGGTAGCAAATTCTATCACTTGAATGGTTTTATAAGATAAGGTGAGGTTTTCTTTAATTCAAAGACTAGGACCTACTACTATAGGAGCACTAGGACGGTCGCTGCGCAAGCTATCTTCTCCTTCAATTCCCTCGAGCTCCAAACCGCGGCACCAGTCAGGCATGGTCGGTCCAATGGGGCGGAGGCTGTCCATGCTTGTGAGTATGCCGGAGTGACTCTCAAGTATCTGTCCTGGTCTCGGGGCATGTGATGCCGTCCCCTGAATATGAGGCTGGGCTCCCCCACAAGCGGTTCCTGACCGAAGTGGTCAGCCATCTCCTTGGAGATGTGCAGATCCGGCCAGACATTTCCGACACAGCAGGGTTCGACGCAACCGGAAGGCTGGGCTCTCCCCAGCGGGCAGGGTACCGGTCTCATTTCCGCTGTCCATGGGCGGAAGGTCGGAGCTTGGAGCGGTCATTCCTCTTTTAGTATCCATTCGCTGTCGGCGTATGATCTACCTCTTGTCTACTTTCTTTCTGTTCACTCAGTCAAAGCGGAGGAAGGTCGTGCTGATGTTCACCTTTGATCCAGCAGAAGCTGTCTGTGTAGCCGAAGCAGTCTGTGATGTGGCAGCGACTGTTGTCGCAGCGGCTAAGGAGGCAGTGGTGGGTCCCTTCGTTCTGGTTTCAGAGGCAGTGATTCTTGCAGCGTAGCATTGGCGGTGGTTTCAGTGGCAGGAGCTTCAGTGGTGGCGGCATTGGCGATGGCTCTATCAGCGATGAGGGAGGCGAATCTCCCAGGCGCACACAATCGAAGAGGCATCCCCAGGCCGATGCATGATTCCTTCCGAGAAGATGGATCTGGTCGGGTTAATCCTGCGGGGAGTGGGAGGTGCATGTGGGTGTA
The DNA here is from genome assembly GCA_034401795.1 of Chaetoderma sp. LZ-2023a. NCBI lineage: Eukaryota > Metazoa > Mollusca > Caudofoveata > Chaetodermatida > Chaetodermatidae > Chaetoderma > Chaetoderma sp. LZ-2023a. The sequence goes on from CM067359.1 coordinate 19,445,936, forward strand.
GTGCGTGCGAGATGGGAGGAAAGAGCCACAGATGACGTTAGACCTTTCCTGCCTGTGTTCGAGCCAGGCTCATTTTAAGCTACTCTCTCTGGTGCTAGTGTATTGAGGGAGGGAACGGGCGTGAGAGAGGAGGCGCAAGGGAAATCTTGCTTAACTTTATAGGTTTCCTAAAGCTATGTGCGTGATATTTTTCCATCGGCCGAAAATTGTGCACAGGGCTGCGATAAGAGCAATTTGCATCCCAATCATCGGACGACCGTCACCATATCCGAATATAGAGAGATGTGTAGGCCTGTGAGGCGGTGGGGACTCTCTCAAGAGGGTCCTAAGCGAGAGGAAAGGGGTTGCTTCAGAATGGGGTAGTGTGCGTGTGCGCGAGCGTGCGTGCGTGAGCGTGCGTTGGTGGGTGCGTGCGTGCGTGCGTGCGTGCGTGTGTGCGCGCGCGCGCACGCACACCTGCATATGTGCATGCGACAGCAAGCTTTTCTATTTATCCTGGGCAGTCAATCGGCCACTAACGGTTACTATTCGTTACGTCGGTCTATATATCTAAGGTTAGTTCGTCATAAAAGTCGTTTGGTGCTGAAAGCTAACTATTTCCAGTGGTCCGCTTAAATGTGTTATTCGCATTGCATTGTTCATTATTCGTTATTCTTTTTAGGGACACCCCACATTATCAAAGTATACAACATCTTTCTCGTATTTTCTCCTGGAAATTGATACACTTGCGCTGAACAGTATTGACATTACGCGCTCTTTTGCGTACTGCTGTAAATATGTAAAACGTGCTTACGCCTCAAAAGTTAGCTGACAAATGGCCATTTGCTGGTGCAGACACATCGTACGAACATACGCCTACTCACATCGCTTCGCTGTTCAAGGCCGTACTTGCAAACCTGCGATTTCTCACTATGTTCGCTGCCGATTTTCCTGTAGCCAATCAGATTTTTGCTTACTTCAATCTCGCTATGAATCTAAAAATAGAAGCGTAGCTTCGCGCCAACGTCGATGGAGAGCTTGCGAGACACGAATGGCAATCTTTGTGATTGACAGTATATTAGTAGGATGATAATAACCGAGCAATTCTATTAGGCGGTAGTTGACTGACCTCATTTATGATGTTTCGCGGACTTAGCCCAGACATCAAAAGCCCACAAGCGCGGGACTCGACACGGGAGCGTTAGTGGGAGGGCAACGCAGTACCCTCGTTTGTACCACGTTTGAGAAATCCGGCTGTGAACAGACTCAACTAATATGCCGTCCACTAGTTAGTCGATAGCTACAGCGAATATGCCTGAGTCAGTCAAGCCATTGCTTGCTGGGTAAATTGCACAGAAACCAACTTATCATGAAATCATATCTTGTGCAAATGTTTCTCGATTTATTGGGAGACGAGAACTTTATAAATAATGCGGATATAAAATTCAGTACAGAAATTTACAAGAAATAATCAGCTATAGCGGCTTCACGCACTTAAACGCGATAAGATTATAACTGAATCGACACCTATGAATCAGGAAGTTAAATGTACAAGGAATGACGTTTGTTCAAAGCAACCACTTTACGGAGGCGCAAACCGTTACTTACTTAAAGGTAGTCTCTTAATACAAATGACTTGTTATTGGATATATGCATTTTGGGGCCAAAAGAGAGTGGTTTTAAAGTCAGGTGGTTTTTCGATGCACCTCTGTTATAGAACTGCGATACTTTGACTCCAAAACTCACGTGGTCCTATAAGCAGGTTTTAAAATCAAAATGTATATAGGCCTGTACGCGCGAATACGAAATGACCCAAATAGAGAGAGCTAACAAAATGTGATCTTACGTCGTTAAAGTGGATTATATAGACCTATATTAGATATATAAATGTGCTTGAAATTGTTACAGGACTACGGATTCGTGATAAAGGTAAGAATAATTTTGTATTGAGTGAATTGAACAACAGATATTATATCTACAGTAATCGTGATGATGAGGATTGCATAGTTGTTTAACCGTGTGTCTGTATATTATGATAGTTCATTTTATTATGCGTTGTGTATTGGTGTTTGACGACTCTGACGTCAATATCCTTATCATTTACTGTGTTAATAGCGTAGAAACGGGTGTACATCTTTCAATAGTTTTGGCGGATGATGTTGCTGTCGTACCCTCCGCCAAATTTGTTGTAAAATGAACACCAGCTCATCTTTTAATTTAATTTGAAAATTTTAAATTTTGACATCGCATTGGTAACGGTAATAAAGGCGCATAGGCCTATATATTTCACACTAAAGTTATTGACTAGAAAATTGCAAAACATTTATAGGCTTAAATTGCGTACCTAGATGTAATCGAACGAAATAAAACTTAGCATATTATGATTTCATTACGCATAAGTTAGTATAATCTTTTATGTTGTGAAATTGAATTAGAAACAGTAATCCCTAATTCAACTTCATAAGTAAAATAATTATATTAATTTATAGGAAGTGAAATCATTATAGGAGGTGGTGTGGGGAGGGTGTGTGGGGGGGGGGGGGTATGTCTGTGTTAAGATTTATTAAGGTTCATTATATTGAGGTAGGACCTACACAATTTAAGCCTCTAAAGGTATACAATTTTAACAATTTTATTTTCAAGTATTTTGGTGTAAGTATGCACGTTTTATAATTTAACGTCCCACTGAATACAGTACATCTCCGAAATAAGTTAATGTTTTCCAAAAAACAAAATAGAAACATGTTAGTTAGTACACGTTTGAACACAATATAAGAAGTCTTCTGTTGAATTCTTTTGGACGTAATTTGATTGGAAGCCATTGCTGTCTTAAGCAGCAATGGCTTCCAATAAAATTATGTCCAAGATATTAAACATACCATTTTATTCTCCTTTTGAAACAGTGTAAGTTACTTTTAGCTGTACTGTAGGCATATTGGCTCGCGCCTGACGTCATAGACTGCAAATCCATATGTTAACGATTTAATCACGGCTGGAGCTGTTTTAACTTTTTCTAAACAGATATAATTTGAATCTTAACCAGCAACTGCTAAGAAACGATTACATTTTAACAGGTACTGTTCTCTGCATGTGAGACTTCGACAGAGTGGTGAGAATTCTCAACAATTTGACAGACAGACAGACATGTAGGCAGGCAGCCAGGCAGACAGACAGACAGAGCGACAAACAGACAGGCAGGCATACAGGCAGGCAGACAGGCAGGCAATCAGGTAGGCAGGCAGGCAGAGGGACAGACAGAGCCCAACCCCTCCCTTGACAGCCCTCCCTCCCGAGAATGCGCCCCACGACTATTTAGCCCCGAGTCCCAAATAGGTCTAATCCTGCCTTGGGTCAAAGCACTCCAAATGATGGTTTAATATAATGCAGAAAAATAAAATATATTATTTGCTTATTTTCGAATTCCTAAATAGTTTTAGCTATGCCCCTCCCATCCTAACTAAGCCCCACCCACACTCCGCCCGTGTTGGTGTCGATCGACCCTGAACTCCCTGACTTTCAATTTCCAGAAAAGTATACAGGCAAGCTTTTGATTATTTTGAAACTAATTTGATTGTATGCTCCTGCTACTGCAGTCAAATTAGTTTCAAAAATATTCAACAGTATGTTTATTAAATGGTAAAGACATATAGTTCGTACAACAACGCTTACATCTAGTCACACAATTAAGCGTTTGTGGCGAGCGTATAGCTACGTCATTCATGACGTAGTTGATTGTGACGCCATCCTACACGTCGAGTAGTTGATTATAGCGTCATATTAATTGATGGATAAAATGGAATCTTCCATTATAGTGCATGAACGATTATTGTAAGTACGTATGACGTCCTCACGTGAATAATATTGTGCTGTTGATGATTGCTGGCTCACAACAGCTCATCCATGCACTATAATGTTAATGAAATGCAAGAGAGATACTATCATTTGATACACTTGGGGCTTAACCCGTCTTGTGTCAACAGCGCATTAAGGCGCTCAAAATACTATTTATTTCAATTGACCATTTAATTGCCAATACTTTTCAAGGAAATTTTGATTTTTGCACCCAAAACGAGTATTTTTGTAAATTTATAACGAAAATTGACAAAAAATAGATTTCTGTTGTCGTTCAAATGGCCATTCATCAAACGGGTACCAGTCTATAAAAATTCAAATTTCTGTTTAGCCAGTGCCCAATTACAGACCAAGAAGAGTATTTTCTGAAAATTTACCACTTTAATGACTGGCTCGGTAACCGAGCCAGTCATTACAGTGGTAAATTTTCAAAAATATTCTTCTCTTAGCCTGAAAATGGACATTTCTTAAGATAAATGCTGAAGTTGGTTTTTTACCAATCTGACCATTAAGGAGTTAAGTTGACGCAAGAGTGGTTAAGCACGAGCTGATGTGCGGCTATTCTGAACACATGCTACATAGCGTAACCTGAATCCATGTGGTTAACGATTCACGCGATGACATCATACCATGAAGTCACCTTTCCAGAGTACCCACCCATCATATGACGTCATAATGAACTGCGCGATGTGTACAATGACATCATAATGAATGACGTCATGAATGACGTCGATAAATACGTCACGAACGCATATTTGAAGACGGTCTATGCATTGATCTACATACTAACTGGATTGGCCACACAAGCACAAATCGCGTTACAAAATCGTCCAACAGCTAACCAACAGCCCCTTTGTGATGTCACATGACGTCATTGACCTAATGACGTCATCGTTTACGTCACAATATACCATCTCGCAATATTTTAGGCATTCCCCATAGATTTGTGTGGTATTTTCCCGTGTGACTAGTAGTGAATGACGTCGTAATTGTTAAAGGGGCGGTATAGCTGACAGACACTTTCCTGGTGTAAATCTATAGATGCTGATATCGCCAATGTCCCTGCGCCGATTTTAATGACTCGGGTATCTGGAAATAGCTGCTAATTAGCTGCATCGCTTGGTACTATGTACGTTGGGATTCCTCAAATAGTTTTTACAAAAATGTAAGAATACAGCTTACAGATAAGGGCGACGTGCGAGATAGCTTTTGCCATTATATGTCACAAGGGAGACGATCGTCGACAGGCTACAGACGTAAGCAGAGTTAACTCCCGTTAGCAGTGAAAAAGCTATTCAAGATTCAAGATTCAATATCTTGAGCAATCGCTAGAGAACGAGCGTGCATGTTGTCAAAACATTTAATGCTCTATTATTTGTTCCCACGTTCACAAACCATTCTCATCCAGATAGATAGCTTAAATAAAGCTACAGGTAATATTACATAATAGGTTTCAGGGTCATGGGTTTGTACATCTTAACCCTTTAATTATCAAGCAAGTGAAAATATTAACTCACCTGTCATCTTGACAACTGCCTGGATAAAAAAACCAGTCATCCCAGTGGTAAATTTTCAATAAGTAGTCATCTATTAGACTGCAAATGGACAATAATTTGGAAAATTTTGATTAATGGTCAAGTCAGATGAAAACTGCATCTGCAGTGGTTACAAGATGTATCCAATTGCGTTTTAAATGGCGTGTAACAAATTATTATATTATGCCCTGGCATATGCTATCTATAGCTTTGTGATCCAGAACATTTGATCCTTGGTCAAATCATTGCTGTTAAACATTCTAGGGCAAAAATCGGACACCACCAATGATGAATTTCATATCACTTTTCCAGGTAAGAAAGTCTTACATAGAAAAGACATCCGGGCATCATATCATATTAAGTAGTCAGATTCCAAATACAATCCGGACACTTTTTCAATCAATCACAGCTTTCTTAGGTCAACAAAGTTTTATGAAGTCAATCTCAGAATTTTACTCTGTCAGTGACTGACATAGCAGAATAAAAACACAAGTGACCACTTACTTAACTGTTTTATCTTTGCACATCAGTTATAAATTATTCACAGCTTAAAGATGCATCTTCACACAAAAAATGCTTTAAAATAAAATTGTTTAAATCTAATAATTTTAAAGGAGTAAATTGTGTACCTCAAGTAGTGAACCGAATAAATCTTAGCATATGATGATTTCATTCCATATAAAGTATTTCTAAAAATTTGGTTGTTAGTTGAATTAGGGGCTCATGTCGCTAATTCAATTTCACAACTTAAAAAATTATATTAATTTATACGTAATGAAAATATTGAATGCTAAGATTTATTTTGTTTCGTTACATCTAGTCACACAATTTAAGCCTTTAAAATTCTTAAATTTGAACGCTTACTTTAAAGCATTTTAGTGTGAAAATGCACCTTTAAGGAATATTATCTTGTATATTTTAACATAATTTGAATGGAGACATGTAGCTTCAAAATATTAACCACAATGGGTGTCATACTCATTTCACATCTGGAAACTCCATTTTGCTGACACATGATTAGAACTGATACATCTGATGTTTTGTCAGATACTTTTATCCGTATACCAATTCACCTTTCCAGTTTATCCATCCATCATAATAAATATGATATCATAATCAACTAAGTGACGTGTAGGATAAAGTCATAAATATGACGTCATGAATGATTCGATATAGTCTGTCTTTAACGCTTAATAATCTGACAAGTACGAATTGTATGTCGTTGCTATTTATAAACATACTGTTGAATAATGGGACAAATTTGACTGGGAGATCTTGCCGCGATAGGCAGCAACAGCACCAAGTCAAATTAATTTCAAAATATTCAGCAGCTTACCTACAGCTTACCTACATATTTTTCTGGAAATTGATAGTCAGGGAGTTCAGAGATCGATCGATCCCAACACAAGCGTGGTGTGGGTGGAGCTTAGCTAGAGATGCGTGGAGAATAGTTAAAACTAGAATGGTCCATTGAAATTTGAACTAAATGTGTCAAGATATTTTCTGGTGATACACTGAAAGCCCTACATACAAGGAATTTCAGGTTTTTTATGGGGGAAATAACTATGGGCAATAGACAGATTTTGCTAAAACTAGACATTGACCCTGCGCATAGGTGTAGTAACATGGGGTTGGGGTATTGACATGCACCATCACACAATATGACCTACATTGCATCTAGATAAAAATCAGTTCCAATTTAATAAATATCCTGTTGAATATTTTCCAGCTTATTTGACTAGAAGCTGTTACTGCCATAAGCATCAGGATCCAGTAGAATTGGTCTCAAAATATTCCACAGCTTTTCTGCATAGCTATCATGAAATTGAGCCACTATGATTCCAAGGGCTAATTGGTTAATTGCATGTGCCATTGTCTTGAAATATATATATATATATATATATACTGGAATTTAAGTATTCAAATGTTTTATAATACACGACTTAGTGATGTGCACAAAATGATAAAATATAAAACCCGCTTAATAGTTTCAAAACTATTTTATTTGCTTAGTGCGAGACAGCAAATACTAAAAAGAGTGTTGTATGTCGGTTGGTCTAATCAGGTAAAGTGTCCATTCACTGAGATCTGAATATCTGATTCTGAAATATAAACACACAGATGCGAGATATTAGTCATGAAATACTTACACCAAGTGTGGTTGAAAGCAAAATTCTCATAGACCGTAAGACAACATTTTTATTATGCTCCGCCTCAAGCTGTGGGGGGTGGGGGTGAGGGGGGAATAGGCTTGGGGGGGGGGGGCGGGGTTGCAGGGAAAGATGTTATATCAGTTACCCATATGATTGTAAACAGTGAGACAAGGTTTACATTAGGCTCACGCCTAGGATGAGGGGAGGGGGGCTGGGGTTTGGGGGAGGGGTTGGGGGGACTAGGATGGCGAAGCCGGTGGAATTATGAAACCAAATTTGCTTTGTGGGTTATTCATACGATTTTAGATTGCGAGGAGATGTCTGCATTAGGTTCTGCATTAAGTCGGGGTGCAGAACATGTGGGATCGTGTTGGTATACCATCGACTGCACATTCAAGTGTATGGATGGTAATGATGTATTGTATATTACATTATTTGATCAATCGCTCATGCCTGTGCAAGTATAATTGGCTCTTCATAACATTTGAATATTTCTTGGCCCAATAATAGTCCAGTTTTCAACTCAGAAAGCAGTAATGTAAATTTCAAGGCAGCTAGGTAAGGTGGTGTGTACGAAGGATCTCAACCACACAACTTGGAATAATTAACACTTTAATGTCCAAGAAAAGCTAAGAATGTCCTAAGACAATGTCCATTTGCAGACCAAGAGGCTGTTTTTTTAAATTTTACCACTGGAATGACGGCCACGGTTATCAAGCAAGTCATCCAATTTTAAAAACATAGACTTTTGACTTTCAAAAGAACATTCCTCAAGATCACTGAAAATGTCAGTTAATTTGATCATTAAAGGGTTAATATATTTCATGCATTGTTTGGTGCTTATCAGGTTAATCCAAACATGTACTGAGAATGAGATAGCATTATATTCCTCTCATTTATAGAATGCAATGACTTCTCAGTACATGCTTGGCATAGCCTAGTGCATTGTTGTAAATGACATTTCTAGACATGCAGCTTTTATTTTTAATAGGCATAGCCATATTTTGTTCTTAAGAGAATGGCCTTTGTAACCATATTACTTTGACCACATGAATAACATATTACTATATAGAAATAGGACATTTTGATTGATGTGACAATAAATTTAAGAAAAAATGCATTTCTTAGCCTGGTCCGTTACAGAGAAAATTAGCATAATCTAACGTCACAGATGCTAAATGAAGTAGGTGATGGTTTATACTCTAAGCTAAATGGGATGAAATGCATAACTTCTCCTTCTCAAGGGTTGTTAGAGGGCGATTTGTGTCAATTCAGTCTATCACGGAAACACATTACGCGTCTATTAGGCGCTGTAGAATTCTTTATGTACCTGGAACCTCTTAACTTTAACTATTTTTTGACTAATTCACATCTCCTCTGTTGTGATAAATAAACAGCTAATCGTTTAGATGTGTATATTATGAATTATTACCTCTTGAAGACGCTCAGTTGAATTCTAGCGAAAACGTAACTATCCAACAGGAGGATTCCCGCACAACTGTCACGTTTCCAACAACTGCTGACATGCGCAGTGTCCAATCTATGGATATCTATGGGCATATGCGTTGTTGTACAAATTGTTTGCTTTTACTATTTAATAAATATTCTGTTGAATATTTTGAAACAAATTCGACTGGGCGCTGTTGCTGCCAAAATATTCAACAGCTTCCCTGTATAGTTTTCAGGAAATTGATAGCTAGGGTATTTGCGGATCGATCAATCCCAACACGGCGAGGTGTGGGTGGAGCCTAGCTAGTGATGGGCGGGGCATAGCTAAAAATGGAAAGGTCCATTGCATGGGATGTCAATATTCATTACTTTACCCGAAATTTTAACAGTGATGGAGTTAATGACAATTGGTCGACTTCTTTTTAATTCAGACAACATGATAACAAATACACTTTATTTTTGTCGTTTTTATTGAAATATGACTCGTTTGCGATCTCCTTTAACAAAGGCGTGGCCCACATGTAGCGTATTGCATCGTGAGTACGGTTTTCCCCGTATCCTGATTGTCGATTGAAATTGCAAGCTTTTTTCACACAGGCTTATTCATTGCCCGAATACATCATACGTTTCAATAAGTTAGGCCTATATAATCGATATAATAATTATTATAAATTCTTCCGAAAAAGCGTATGTTGTTTATCCGATCATATAACGTCATAATCAACTACGCGACGCTTAGAATGACGTCATAATCAATGACGTATAGAATGACGTAGACACGTTCGTCACGAACGTTTAATTGATGACGGACTAAGCATTGTTGTACGAATTGTGTTTCTTTACTATGTAATACACATTATGTTGAATATTTTGCTGCCCAGTCAAATTAGTTTTAAAATATTCAACAGCTTACCGGTATAGTCTTCTGGAATTTGATAGTCAGGGAGTTCAGCGATCAATCGATCTCAACACGGGTGGAGTGTCTGTGGAGATTAGCTAGCGATGGGCGGGGCATAGCTAAAACTGGATTCCTCCTTTGTTTAAGTTAGTATGACGTTACTGAATCGTGGTGGCAACTTCACCCCTGGGGACATACAGATTACCAGAATCAAAGTCGTCCTGATTGGCGCCACATATGTTGGAAAAACGTCGATTGCAATGCGATTTGCGGAGAACGTGTTCCAGAACGAATACAAGCAAACGGTTGGTGGTAAGTCAATGGCGTAAGTCTATAAAAATAATTTTCTTATTGAATGTCCATTCGCAGGACAAGAGAGAACAATTTTTGAAAATGTACCACTGTAATAACGTCATCGGTTACCAAGCCAGTCATTCAGACTCATTCTAAAGGTAAAACCTAAGAGTCTTCTCTCAGCCTGTAAATAGGCATTCCTCAAGACCACTGCAGAGGCCGGTTTCGGATGGCTTCGTCGTGAACTTGTTAATAAGTTTCATTCACACGCGTCGTCAGTTAACTTAGTCCTTAGTGAGCGTTTGAAGGAGTTGTGTGTTAGCTTAGTAAAGGAACACTCACCGTATCTTATTCTAACCACACACGTGTTATAATTTGCCAGCCATGGGCCCTAATCATCCCTGATATTTTAGCTTTTTATCGTGCCGAAAACGAAAGATATTCAAGTTTAGTAGCTAAATGGTGATAGATTTCTTCAACCTATGATGGCTGTCATGCTTTAATTTTCTACCAATCTGAAATAACCCTAGACACTCGTGTTAATGAGGTGCCATCTATAGTTTGGCAATGTGGTAGAAAAGCAACCATATAATACAGGTAAGCAGTTGAATATTTTAAAAACTAATTTGACTGGAAGCCTATGCAGCAACAACTTCTAGTCAAATTAGTTTGAAAATATTCAACAAGATCGATTATTACATAATAAAGAATGTCAAATTGGCACTTACATGACGTCACGTACTATCGCTTGTGGAAACACAATGGTGGCGATCGCTGTTCAACATTTATGCGATATTACAGGGAAAATAATTCACCTTTCCAGAGTATCCATCGATGATTTGACGTCATATGACGTCATACTCAGCTAAGCAGTGTGTAGGATGACGTCATAATCATTACGCCATAAATGAGTTTATTAGACCCGTCTTTAACTGTTAATAGTCCGACACGTCGTACGAATTGTATGTCTCTACTATTTGATAAACATGATGTTGCGTATTTCGACATAGGCATCAACGGCACACTGGCAAATTAGTTTCAACATATTCAACAGCTTACCTGTATAGTCAATGAGTTCAGAGATCGATCGATCGCAACACGAGCGAGGTGTGGGTGGAGCTTAGCTAGAGATGGGCGGGGGATAGCTATAAATGGAAAGGGACATGGCCATACAGGTAGGGGAATGTGACAGGATAGGAATGATATGAAATTTATCCACCATAATCTATCAGTGCAATACAACATCACAGATGAGAATATCATCCCTTTAAAAGTTTGTTGACATTGACATATTATTTGGACGCACAGAATCGTTAGTTTGCAAGATCATCATGACTAAAACATAATTGCATTTTCTCGGTATTTAAAAATTGGACATTCTGTCAGTCGTCATACTAATAACATTTCATGAAATAAATGAACGTTGGCCCATTAAATTTATCAGACGGAGTTTAATGCCCACTTCTCAAGAAGTTAGGATCAAGATGTTCCTTTATTTTGTGAGCCACCAACAGTGCACATTTGTCCGGTTTTAAGCAGCGGGCAGTGGGCATAATTCACCTTTCCAGAGTATCCATCTATCATCTGACCTCGTATGACGTCATAATCAGCTCAGAGCGTGTATGATGACGTCACAATCATTACGTCACAAAGGGTTCCATACAGACCGTCATCAAATCTCAAATATTCCGACACGTTATATGAATTGTATGTCCTTGTAATTCTTTGCTATTTAAGAAACATGCTGTTGAATATTTTGAAACTAATTTGACTGGACGCTGTTGCAGCCTTAGGCAGCAACAACACCCAGTCAAATTAGTTTCAAAATATTCAACAGCTTACCTGTGTAGTTTTTTGGAAATTGATAGGCAGAGTGTTCAGAGATCGATCGATCCCAACACGAGCGATGTGTGGGTGGAGCTTAGCTAGAGAGGGGCGGGGCATAGCTAAAACCGGAAAGGTGAATTGGTGAACTTGTTACGACTGCTGGTCTGATTACACGACCGATTATCCGAAATCTTATATAAAATAGTAGCGGATCGTAAGAGCAACGTTTTAAGTGGCCATTTGCTAGAATGCTATGATTGTAGCAAAAGTTATGGCCATTCTTGTTACCCACACCCCTTAATATGGCTGGGTTATACGCGCAACTTTAACCCATCAAAAAACATAGTGGTCCGAGTTGATCACGTGTTAATCCTAACGCACACTACGTGCATTTTGGGTAAAATATTTTCTAGTAAATGTTTTGGAACAAATGTTGGCAGTGTGCGTTTAGCTGTAACATATAAATGTACACACGCACGCACGCACGCACGCACGCACACGCGTACGTACTTATATACAGAATTCTGTTACTGTTGCTGCAATCTGCATTCTTCCATTGACAGCCAGTTTCATGACGAAATCTATGGACGTGGGTGACAACAGGTTCATATTTCAAATGTGGGACACTGCTGGCCAGGAACGGTATATGAGCCTTGTGCCAATGTATATGCGGGATGTGGCTGTCGCGTTACTTGTGTATGACGTCACCAACAAGGTGGGTATATTTTGAATGTCCATGTATAGATAGATATATATTTACTGTCCACATTGTCGATATTGAACTGGTTGGGTTGGATTGCTTCAATGTGGCTGATGTGGCTTGCACACGTCTTTCACCAATTTAGTAAATCTTCGACCTTTGACCCTGATATTGGCTCGTGGAGTCATGGTTATTGGCGAATGCTTAGTGAAGTCGCTTTCTACATAACTGACTGAATGTTGATAAAATTGACTCATGCAGAGAGTACTTAGCATTTAGTAATTCATAATTGTTGCTGGGTTCAGTATTCAGTGTTACCTATAGTTAATTCTCAGTATTGTTTACACCCCCGAAATTAAATATAGTCCAACTTTTACTTTCATTTTGCGCTGTTGTTTAATCTGATTGACATTTTCTGTTTCCGTGTCAATCATGCAACCACATCAATCAGGCAACCACGTCAATCATGCATCCGTGTCAATCATGCAACCTTGTCAATCATGCAACCGTTTCAATCATGCAACCGTGTCAGTCATGCTACTGTGTCATTCACACGACAGTGTCAATCATGCAACCGTGTCAATCATGCAACCGCGTCAGTCATGCGACTGTGCCATTCACACAACAGTGTCAATCATGCGACCATGTCAGTCATGCGACCGTGTCAATCATGCAACCGTGTCAGTAATGCGACCATGTCAGTCATGCGACCGTGTCAATCATGCAACTGTGTCAGTCATGCGACCGTGTCAGTCATGCGACCGTGTCAATCATGCGGCCGTATCAATCATGCGCCCGTGTCAATCATGCGACAGTGTTAGTCATGCGACCGTGCCGATCATGCTGAAGATTTTGAATCTCCGATTTCTGACTAAGATTACTTCGGATGGTCCCGCTTCACTATCGGCAAGATTTTGATGTGACGGTTGCTGCGACAACCTCTGGCCGATGGTGGAGAAGGATACACGACAGTCTGGCTCGCCTCGTCAAGAAGATGGTGATGACGATATTTATTAGAAGACTGCTGGACCTATTCTGACGAAAGAAGATCGGGTAAGGATCGGATGTTGCTTCCGACTCACTGATCAGATTTCTAAATGCTAACCACTAACGGAAAGATTAAACCGAACTATTGTCTCACATATACGTAAGATGATATGTTTTATTAAGCTAACTGTACAGAAGTTTTACAAATTGATTTAGATTGGAGCGAAACTGCTCAGATAACAAATTAGTGCCTTCTGGTACAGAACAAGTAAATTCTACAGCTACTCTACTTCTATAGCTACTTCTAAACTGAACATCGACGAGATGTTCAGTGAATCTAGATGGTGGATTGATTCCTTTCTATATCTGAGAGTGTATATTTTATGGTCCTCAGAATCTGAGGCTCTATACATATCTAAATATTTAGATTCTACCCGAATCTGTTCTGATGATTCTTCTAGGTACGTCATAAGCACAGCTTGATTGGCCCGGACCATCAGTCCACCAATCAACTTCTACTTATTCCTTCCTAGAAGTTCCTACCTAATAAATGTTGGTCGCTCTGACCAATCGGCGATCCCTGCATTTCAACGTTAACTACAAAATCTGTTCTATATCATTCTTTGCTACAGAGTTTGATCGACGCTCATTGATTATGACGTCATCCTGACCAATCAAACTCCGTGCTATTCTTCTATGGAGATGCTGCCTCGCATAGCCAAAGTGGTGGTAACTGGTACTGATTTGATGCGATCTGTCAGCTAACTAACAACATTACTAAGTTTAGATTATGTTATTAATTCCTACAGGACGCTACAATGTCCGTGTCCTGTCCATTGCCTATCGATGGATAAGCCTGTAGGATGCTAGAGTTAATAGGCACATGAGCTGTATGATCTCGTTGCCAGCTGGTGTTGTTCTATTCTCGTGTGAGAACCTACATCGTCTACCTCATCAACTATGTCCGTTTGTCACGTTCGATTCCACTGATTATTATACCGTGATTATTTTCTAAACTATCATTCCAAGCGACTGCTGAATATTATAAAAGTGTGTGCCGACTGAACAGCAACAACTTTCATCCAAACTATTTCCAAATACACATCAATTCAGAACCGTGGGATCTATTCTAATCAATTCGACTATTTCAATGATAAAACTTTATCTAATAAGTTCGAATGTGCCATATTCGCACATCATCCATTTATCAGAAACCGAATATCATCAGCACTGGCTGCTGTAATAATAAATTAAATATTAAAGTATGAAGTCAACCGGTCCATTAGCTCACCTGGTATTTTCAAATCATAAATTTCTCTTGGGACTTACTCGAAAATATAAGACATCCGGCGGGGTCATGACTCCCACAAGACAATCCCATATCTACAATGCGACCATGTCAATCATGCGACCATGTCAGTCATGCAACCGTGTTAATCACGTGACCATGTCAGTCATTCTACCGTGTCAATCATGTGAAAATTTATTGAAAAACAATATATCGTAAATCTTTATCAAAATCAGAGATTGTGAAACGTTGTGCTATACCAAAATAAGTCACTGGGTGAGGTCAAGTCTGGGTGTTAGTGTTAGTGTTAGTGTTAGTGTTGGTGTTAGTGTTGGTGTTAGTGTTAACACTGATCACTAACACCAAACCAGGTGTTAACACCAGGAGTGTTAACATTAACACCGGCCGTGTTAACACTAACACTGGTAGTGTCGGGGTGTAGGAATGTACCCTGACTAGGGGTGGTGATAGAGTGGCTAATCTATGGGTGGGACCAAAAACTAGGGGAGCTATATAGATACACTATGATACAGGAAAAACCTGGGGGCCGGGTGGGTGCCCTCGGCCCTACCCTACCTGTTCCAACGCCTATGGTCGAGTGTTAAATCAAACACGAATCCAGCTTTGAGATTTTACATAGTGCCCCGGTCTCCCCTTATGCCTAAAGTCAATTTATTTTTAGCTTAAATTGTCTATATGTCTAATATTTAATATCCGGTACGTTACATGTTTAAAAGGAACGGAGAACACTCTAGATAAATATGCATCAATGTCTTCTCTCTTCCTATTTGAGGTATATTAACTATTTTCTATAGGCCTATAGACCAAAAAATAAGCTGGTGTCCCACAATAATGTATGGAAGTTGGCATATCACTATATAAGGTATAAAGCTATCGTTTTATTTTATGTTTACAAATTCGGATCAATTTTGATGTTAGATTGCGTTGCATACAAAAGAAATTATGCTTTGACTTGTTGTTTATTAGCAGCACGCACTAACACTAACACCAAGATTTGACCCCAACACGGTGCTAACCTCTAGAGGTTAGTGTTAACACCAAACTAGATATAGCTATAAATGACTAAATTTCCATCTGCCAGTGAAAAGGTAAGCTAATAACTCATTCATATCAAGTAAAGTCAACTTATTTTATGCTGGTTTGAATATCTGTTCCCATTTTAATCGGTAATGACGTATGTGACAATGAAGGCAAAAGCAGGGGTTGGTATTAACGCTAACACTAACACAATATTTGGTGTTAACACCAGGCGCTAACACGGTGTTAACACTAAATCTGGTGTTAACACTAACACGAACGTTGAGGTCTAGTCTCGTGTTATCTCAGTGTTAGTGTTGCACTAACACTAACACTAATACCCAGACTTGACCTCACCCACTGTCTTATCCCTAGTAATGTTGTATCGCCTAATGTGATTGGTTGCATTGAGAACTCGAATTGTGTCTAGAATAGCGATAAAGCCAGGAGAGGACGCCATTGCACAAATATGTTAGGCTTGCTACGAGGTGACCTCAAGAAAGCAGGACTCGGTACACTCAGATCAAGAATTGACACGAGGAAGCTAAAGATTTTGCCTGAGGACACGACACAGTCGGCCAAAGCGAAGAAGGACTGATTGCAGCTGTAGGATATTTCTACTACCACTACAGCCGCAGAATACAGTAATAATACAAACACTAGCGATTGGTTTGACGAAACATGATCAACTTGAGACAGGCGGCTGAGTGGGTGGCAGTTTCGACATAATGTTAATAGCTGCTATATCTCCCAAACCAAATTACTCATAAAATAAGATGCAGCTGGTGACGTCATTGATTCCTTGATTCCTTAACCGTTTCATGTCGAAACCGGCCTCTGCAATGGACTTGAGGTATGCCCATTTGCCGACCAAGAGATTATTATTTTTAATTTACCACTTTTTTTTTTTCTTGACCAAAATTAGCGAGCAAATGATTAAATTCACTTCAAGTTGCGATGAACTAAGCTACAGGTAGAGCAATTGTGTGTGCTGTCCATGCTATGCTATTAGAAATACTACAATGCTTCGTATTTTCTTGCAGGAATCGTTTACCTTGTTGGCAATGTGGCTTAAAGAACTGTACCGGTATTCGAACGAGGACACTGTGGTGGCAATTGTTGGCAACAAGACCGACTTGGATGCTGAAAGGGATATACCGAAGAATGTAGGAATATAAAAAAATTGAATGTTAATATGTTTTATGTTCTTTGGACTGACAAATAACGAAAATTGGAATACATCGCACGCGCAGGTGGGCCGTGTTTACATTCGCATTAAATTTGTGGCCACAAAAGCTATTTATCGTAGCAAATAAGTTGTATTCAGCGACCGTGTCCGTTAAATACAAGTTTGTCCGTATACATGCAAAATGTAACATAATCGTGCAGGCGGGTATTCCCGTAAATTATATCGGTTAGGATACCTGTATCGGAACGAGCCGCACTTGATAACCCAGGTTATTGGACCAGTACTGGGATAATACGGCCCGTTATCGCTGGAGTAGTAGCCCAGTCAGCTGCGTTAATGTGGGAGGCTCTATGTTGTGTAATGTTTAGCGTGCAAGAACCCCCCCCCCCCCCCCAAACTAAACTAACCAGAGAACCAGTTCGCGCATGAATGGTGGGTGGGGTGGGGGTGGGGGTGCGAACTATCTCGCCGTCGTAGTAAAATTATGGGCGAACTCTACCGAGGAGCATAGACTACCATCGTAACAACTGGGGTAGTTAGCCGTAATAGGGTGCAAATATAACCAGCCGAATATTGTTAGAACGGGACCTAGCATTTAGTAACTTGATATAGACCAATCAACCCAATAACTCTTGTGTGGTCGTTGTGTAGTTAGTGCTCGGTGATGATTGGCGGGTATGAGTGGGTGGATGGGCACGTGACATCCACAATACCACAATAACATTATCATAATTTACAGTACAGTTCAGACATAGCTTAGAATATTTTCAAAACAAAATAAAACACACTTGAATATATTAGACTTATTTGCGGCAGCAATGTCTTCCAATCAAATTAGGTTAAAATGTTCAACAGAGAATTTCTTGCATCGTGT
Organism: Chaetoderma sp. LZ-2023a; assembly: GCA_034401795.1. Lineage (NCBI taxonomy): Eukaryota > Metazoa > Mollusca > Caudofoveata > Chaetodermatida > Chaetodermatidae > Chaetoderma > Chaetoderma sp. LZ-2023a. Next base: position 19,463,999 of record CM067359.1, read on the forward strand.
TCAAAATTGTACGAACATGTTTCTGTTTTAATTTTGGAAACCGTTTGAACTTATTTATGAGCTGCACTGTGTCCTACCTACCAAATAACATACCAGTTATCAACCATGTGCGTCGTTTTAAAGGAATATGCCTTTATTTGTCTGTAATCTAAATCTTTTAAAGCTTCTATTTTTTCAAATTGGGCCCTAACTAGGATATTGCACATGCGTTACATTTTCAGGTTGGTATGAGCTTTGCCAGCCAGCACGGGCACATGTTCATGGAAACGTCGGCGAAAACTGGAGAAAACATAGAAAAACTATTTGAGAGCATAGGTATGTAATGCGTTTGTAAACAAGAGCGTTCAGAGCTTGCAGACCCAGGCCTCCAGTCTGTGTTGTAAAACTTTTCAGATTTCTGGAATTTTCGGATTTTGCGGATGTTTTTGTTTCGGATCACGCCTACAGATGTGGAATCCGAGTGTACCGTTACACCATTTCTTGTGTTAAAATTTGAGCCAGTAGTTTCCGAGATCCACATACCGAAAAATGGAGGATTCCAGTTTATCAATCAATCAATCAATCAATCAATCATATACGTCATATTCAATTACTTGACGTGTAGGATGACACCATAATCAATGTCGTCATGGATAATGTAGCTAAGTTCGTCACGAACGCGTATTTGCTGACGGATTAAGCGTTGTTGTACGAATTGTATGACTTTACTATTTAATAATGATACTGTTGAATATTTTGAAACTAATTTGACTGGGCGCTGTTGCTGCCATAGCAGCAACAGCACCCAATCACATTAGCTTCAAAATATTGAACAGCTTACACGTATAGTTTTCCGGAAATTGATAGACATGGAGTTCAGGGATCTATCGATCCCAGCACAAGCGAAGTGTTGGTTGGGCTTAGCTAAAGATGGACGGAGAATAGCTAAAACGGGATTCCACCATTGATACCACTTGCACTGCGTAGTCTACCCGCTAAATCTGAGTTCAGCAATTTTGCACAAGTGGTCGGGTAGAAATTCTACAAGCTGTTACCTTAAAGTGATCTATCATGGTCATCAGTGGGGTGGGGTGGATCCATCGTTTCAAAGCTATGCAATTATTTTGTACATGGCCGTTTCCATTGTAACCACCAAAAAGTAACATAAATAACTAAATTCATTCAAAATCATAAAACTTTCTTATTAAAGAGGCTGGGAATGACAGCCGTCCATAGAATGCTGTTCTCTACTTCTATTTTGGAGCTAATTTGCAAACAAGTATGACGTCACAAATATAAAAATATAAAAAATGTTCGTTTTTGACGCTTTGTGATTTATGCATTCGCTATGAATTTCTGCTGCATCTTAGCAGGTCAATATAGTGTCATTTAGTAGCAAATATATCTAGATTATCAAAGATCGTCATTGTATGTGGGGTACGGGCTGAAAAATATTGATTAAGGCGTAGTTTGCGTGGCAACGTTAATGACAATTTTGTTGATTGTTAGGATTTCTGTAACCTGGACCTCATCCACTGCCTGTGTGAATCCCTGCTAGCATATGGCTTATATATTCTGCGAGTTCATTTGCCATATCATGCATTGGAACGAATCTCTTCCTTCGACGTACACCCATCTTTATATATATATATATATATAAATATATATATATATATATATATATATATATATATATATATATATATATATATATATATATATATATATCTCGCTGTTTCAACCCAAGTATGCAGCAGTATCGTAGACATAAGTCGGCAACATCTGAATCCAGACACCAAAGAGGTACCGGGTCGATTCTCAATTTGCATCTCCGGGTTCAATGTGAATGGACATACAAGCTTCGGTACGTTACTGTGGCAATCAAGAACGAGCCTCACTGCTCGATCAATGCCATGGAATCCACCAGCAAGATATGCTTCAAGTCCAGGTTTTAATCCTGATTGCTAACTTGATGATAGAACCAGATAGAAGGAAGTCGGCAAGGGGTGCCTTGTTTTATTGCACTTGCTATCATCTTCATGCGTTGTTTTGGAAGTCGTGTTAGAAGTTAGAACATTCGTGCTTTTTATATCTTGCATTTGATCATTGCCATAACGTGGCATTCCTTTTATTTATCGCTCGTTCGTATAATGGAGCTTTCCAATTTTAATTATGCCCCGCCCATCACTAGCTAAGCTTCACCCACACTTCGCCGTAAAGACATACAATTCGTACAACAACGCATAGTCCGTCTACAAATATGCGTTCGTGACGTACTTATCGACGTCATTCATGACGTCACTGATTGTGATGTCATTATACACGTCACGTAGTTAACTATGACGTCATACGAGTGGAAAGGTCTATTTTCACTAACCGCAACAATAGACTGAATACTTCAGACCAAGCACGGTACCCACCATCTAATCAGAGAGCTCACCGCATGCGGTACACTTAAGTGTGTCAGTGTTCGCTTTCTAATTACTGGAAGTTCGACAGTCGCATGATCTTTCTCAAGTCATGGGAGTAGGTTACATTTTCTGTCTTTCTGATTGAAGAGAGAAGGGGAAACTGGTGCTGATTCATGCTGTAATAATCCCTTGATGTCCATATCGCGTGACTAACCAACGAATGCCAGTTTGTTGGATATTTGGCGATCAATAAGAAAATGCCTGTATGACGTGTTTCGTTTTAGTAATACCTCCTTTGCTTAAAGTAGCAAATGGGCAAAGATTTGGTTTACGAATAGGCTCATGAAAATCGATCTCACCCTTTATTCGTTTGTTTGTACTAGCCGATTTTCATGTACATCGCTAAGTGCCTCGGTTGCCACGGGTGATTAAGCAATATTTACAAGAGGTTGCGTATTATTTGGAGCTATATAGAGCTCAATCAGGAACTGGTGTACCATTGATGCATTACGAATACTGGTGATTTCCTGGATTGCAGCGTCATCAGCTCTAATGCGGCTCTGTGTAGCTTCATTCTAGAGATCACCCCTATCAGGCAACTTCATCCCACTCAGTTGTTTTGTCCTAGCGGTTACAGCTACTTTAGATGGACAGCCAAATAATATCGTACACGTATCTCATCCCTAGCGTAAAACTGCCCGTGCTTGTCGCAGCCTTTGTTTAGTGACTGTTCAAAGGCTATGTCATGCCAAATTCCTCTGAATGGTCGCCTATTCCGGTAAATTGCACATTGGCCTCCAGATAGAACTGGGTATACTTCTGCTTTCACATTTCTGAAAAGTCTTGCTTCATTTCTGCATATGTTTATATTTCCCAAGAACTTGTAGTAATCCCGTTTTGCAGCAAAGTAATCCAGGAAGAGCTGTGCAAATATGTCCGAACAAATTTAGACTTTCTTCATGAATGGGTACTTGGACGAAGCAATCTGAGAAATCTGTTACCTAGGGGTTCTGTACTGCATCTCTGCTTTTGCCATGTGTATGTTAGAGATCAGAAATACTGCAAGGCAATCCTCATGCCGCTCCAGTATCATATTCTTTTCATGTTGTGTGAGCTCTGTTGCTTGCCCCCGTATCCGCAAATTCCATCCATTTAAGCCAGCCCATTGTTTCATTCATCAGCTTATGGATTCTACCTTGTATGCATTGCCCTTCATAGCATGACTTGACTGTTGTTGAAGCATACATATTAGCCTCCACTACAAAATTCTCAAAACCATTTCCCTGCTGCATACGACATTCCATCCATAACATCTAGTACGTGGTGCATGCTTCCTATTTGAATATGATCAGAGTACCCACCCACCATATGACGTCAATGTGAACTGTGTGATGTGTAGAATGAGATCATAATGAATGACGTCATGAATGACCTGGATAAGTACGTCACGAACGTATATTTGAAGACGTCTATGCGTTGTTGTACAAATTGTTTACTTTTACTATTTAATAAATATTCTGTTGAATATTTTGAAACTAATTTGACTGGGCGCTGTTGCTGCCATAGGCAGCAACAGCGCCCAGTCAAATTAGTTACAAAATAGTCTACAGCTTCCCTGTATAGTTTTCAGGAAATTGATAGCTAGGTCATTCGGGGATCAATCAATCCCAACACGACGAAGTGTGGGTAGAGCTTAGCTAGTGATGGGTGGGGCATAGATAAAAATGGAAAAGCCCATTATCAGAACCTTGAAATATGTAGCTTCCTCGTACACAGTATATGTCCAATTCTGGCCTAGCAAACAAAATGCGGACTGTAGTTTTTCATCATGGTGTATGCCGTGTTGAACGTAGCTGCTGACGCGGGTATCGTGGAATAGGAACCGATTTAGCATAAACTACATTGAAATAGGATATCACAATATATCGCATTGTACGCTGTCCATCCTGCCATTGTTTATGGCGATTCTACAGAATTTTGATGGCATCTGTCGGAATATGACAAACTCCTGATCAAGACCGCGCATACGCTCGTGTTCTGATGTGCAGATGTTGAACTAGTCAAGTGGCACACAAGATTCTTGTTAGTTGTTGTGGGTTGGGACTCTTCATGACACTCTAAATTATTAGTGAGTCGGTCTTTTTCTGCATAATTCTCTGTCTAATGTTTGATAGATGGATGTTCTCAAAATTCGGCACGGGGAACACTATCGCGAGGAGCTTGGTAGAGGACCATATTAACACCGTTGTGATGGTCCCAGCCTCAATGCAGTGTTTCATTAGCTCTGTTGAAACTGCCACCTGTAGATTTAGGCATCTTTCATACGACCATGTTCACACGAATATGCAGTTCACTGTCAAGTTGCTGATTGGCTCACTAGGTATCCATTCTGGAGACCATAACGTAGCCAATTCAAGTACTTTGTTTATTGAATATTTTAACTTTAACCACATCTGATTGCATCATTTGATGTGACCTCGGGTCTAATACCATTTAGTATTCTACAACGCACCAATGATGCAACATAGACGAAATTCTGGCCAATGGAGAGAATATGCAGATGTTATGTTTATCAGCTTGTGTTACATCATCGTTGTTGATCGTCTCCAAAGACATTTCTTTTCTTCACGAAAGGATCCTATATTGAAACATGTACACCTCATTATCTAACACCTTCTCTGCATTTTCAGCTCAGATATCCCGAGGATTGAGATGCTGGTAGCATGTTCTCTCCTGTGGCAGAATAGATGTATGCAATATTAATGCAACGCGGAAGAAAATATCTCCAGGAGCAATAAAGGATTCGCCATGGTTCACTTGAATACCTGCTGCAACATGTGTGGCAATCACCATCTCTTTCATTTCTGCCGGGTTGCTACATCCGGTATTTCGATGGACTTTGCCATAAGCAAATCTGAATTCTTTTGGAGGCCAAGATATTGACCTCGTACAATATCGCTGTATTTAATCTCTAGCCTATGCGTAAGACCGCGACGCTATAGAGTTCAGGTTCGCCCTGTAGCATGTATTCTTTTAGCAGTTCATGAGAGCAAGTAGTACATACGATATATCAACGGCTTTGTCCTTTGCAGGTTCAGATCATATGTAAAACACGCTTCTCAAATGCGGTGTCACGTGCTGAAACCGCTAGTGACGTCTCAATGGACCTTCCACTTTTAGCTATGCCCCGCCCATCTCAATCTAAGCTTCACCCATACCTATGGTAGCAACGGCTCCCAGTCAAATTAGTTTTAAAATATTCAACAGCATGTTTATTAAATAGTAGAGACATACAATTCGTACAGCGTGTCGGACTATTAAGAATTGAAGACGGCACAATATAATCATTTATGACGTAAAGATTATAATGTCATCCTAAACGCCACTTAGATGATTATGACGTCATATGATGGATGAATACTCTGGAAATGTGAATTACTGACTTGGTTTATTTACTGTAACAAGCGTTATGGCATCGTGCCTCGAATTTAATCAACTTATTGAAATCGCCCCCAATGGAGGATTCCAGTTTCTCAGTCAATCACGGCGTCATAATCAACTACGTGTGGGATGACGTCACTATCAATTACGTCCTGAATGCTGCTAAAATCGCCATTAACGTTACTTTGAAAACAAAGACTTACTCAACATTTTCCAGACCCTGCCCAACAATACAATGATGATTTCTGATAACCTAAATATGTTCGCTATACAATGGTACTATATTGAGCTGCTAAAATGCGTCAGAAAAGCACAGCGGATATATAAATCGTAACACGCCAATATGACGTCGTGAATGGTGTAGATTCGTACGTCACGAATGCATAATTTAAGACGGGCTATGCGTTGTTGTACGAATTGTATGTCTTTGCTATGTAATAAACATGCTGTTGAATATTTAGAAACTAATTTGACTGGTCAAATTAGTTTCTAAATATTCAACAGCCTACTTGTAAAGTTTTCTGGAAATTGATAGTCAGGATGTTCTGACATCGATCGATCACAACACGAGCGCGTAGTGAGTGGAGCTTAGATAGAGATGGGCGGGGTATAGCTAAAACTGGAAAAGTCCATTGTATGTGAATTAGCGCCATAATAGCACTAAAACACACCGTTCGTTCGTTAGAGGAGCGTCAAATGTTTCAAGCAACACCAGTGTTATGCCTCTAGTCTCTATAATAAGAACGTTGTAACAGTTAGAACAAATTTAGATATTTGTGGTAATCTTTGGTGGTTACCAGGGACACATTCTGTAAGAATAATTGCACTTCTTTCAGATCCTATCATTCTACCTCCACCCTGCTGATGGCCCCCATAGGTACCTCTCAACAGCTGGTACCATTGGAATCTTTCTACCCGACCACTTGTGCCAAATCCTTAACTAGACCTCTTTTCATATTTGACTGGTTGACTAGTACGTTCCTTTGTTAAATCACAACTTAAGCAAACTCGGATCAGTAATTTCTATGACACAAACTTTCCGAACACATAGTCGCACGCACACTCGCATGCACGCAATCACGCAATCACTCACGGACGCACAGACTCACGCGTGCAGACCACAATGCAATGCTATCTTCCCCTTACGGGGAGAGGGTAACTAGTTCTGCATTTATTGGTTGTTATTTTATGATGTACACATTACATATAGGCCTATGCCTTATACACAATAGAAAGATCTATTTCTCGCTATGTCCGCCCATTTCTAGCGATGTCCCGCCCATTTCTAGCTAATCTCCGCCCAGTGTGTTGGAATCGATCGATCGCTGAACTTCCTGACTACAAATTTCCAGAAAGCTATACAGGTAAGCCGTTGAATATTTCAAAACTAATTTGACTGGGGGTTGTTGTTGCATATGGTAGCAGCAGCACCCAGTCAAAGTAATTTCAAGAAATTCACCAGAATGTTTATTATTTTTCTCTGACTACACCCTTGCCGATTCTGACCGGCATGGAGGGGGAGGGGGTTGGAATCAGAGAGCTATGACTAGTGACAGATCATTACCACTTTCGCAACGTACCTACGTCACTTTGATTGTGACGTCATCTAACAGCTTACCTGTATTGTTAGGCTTCCTTAAAATTTAGATTCTGCGAACTCCGGATTCAAATTTCCAAATCGATTCCATTACGAATACAAACTGGGCAAGGTTTATCTAGAAATGGGTGTGGCATAGCTAGAAATGGATCATCCACCTATCGTGACGTGCAAAGTAATCAAAAGACACTCCCCCCCCCCCAAGCCTTTGGAAGCTCTGTACATTACGAGATAGCAGACCATTGACGCCTTCGTATCTCACGCCCACCCCACCCAACGCCACCCCATCCCAACCCTACTCACCCCGAACTCGTTTTTTTTATCCAATTCTTTGTAATTCTTCTCGGATCAAGATTACATGTTATATTCTATTCATTATCAAATAATGTAGGCCTTATGGACTAATATAGTTCGGGCGCAAAAGGAAAAGTGTTTCCTAGTTTTTTTAAATATCAATGTACCCCATAGTATCTTAGAAAAGTAATTCCCCAAGGCCCACAAATGGGGATTTTTTTCTAGACACTGGGGATTTAGAGAAACTAAGAATTATTTTCCCTTTACATTCCCCCGCAAAAGTCCATATCAAGAGTTTCACCACCAGCCTAATATTGTTTATTATAGGTGTGTCACTTAATCGAAATCTGCCCTCTGTGCAGAAGGAACGACCTGACTCAATCAAGATCGGCAAGACAGATGATAAGCCGAAAAGAAAATGTTGTAGAAGTTAATACGACCAGACGCGGACCGCGTGCCATTTGGAGTATCGCGAGAATAACAGAATAGAGCATGGGCTTGCGAGCATGGTCATGTGCGTCGGCGCGTTCCGTGTATGTGCGTGTGTAGCGGTGTGAAGCCGCCATGTGATTATGGTTCTCGGAAAGGAAATCTCACCCTATCTTTACTAATCATTCAGATAATAGAATTCGCCACCGATAATCCATCCCTGACATTTTAGCTTTTTATCATACCAACAACGAAATATATTCAGGATTTAGTACCTAAATGTTGATACATTTCTACAGCCTATGATGGCTGCAATGAGTGACTTTTTAACCAATCAGAAAAAGCCTAACGTCTGCCTCGGTATGTACACTCAACCATTAAGGTGCCAGCCATAGTTTGGCAATGTGGTATAAAAGCAATCATACAGGTAAGTCGTTGAATATTTTGAAACTAATTTAACTGGAAGTTGCTGCTACAGGAAGCAATAACATCCAGGCAAATTAGTTTCAAAATATTCAACGAGGTGAGTATTAGATAATAAAGAATGTAATGCATTGGCGGTTACATGACACCACTCACCATCGCTTGCGGAGACAAAATGGTGGCGGTCACTGGTCAACGTTCACGCGATATTACAAAGCAGATAATTGTGATACGGATAAGGGAATGCGACAGGATATGGATAATATGGAATCTATAAATCATAATCTGTTTGTTACAACATTTGATGAGATGTGCATCCCTTTAATTGAAATCATTTTCACGAGATTGAGTCTGTTTGAGCCAAATACGGTACGCGGTCCAGTCAAACTGTTTATAGCGGACACGTTATCTTTAGGGCCTCGAGTTCGTGGTTCTTTAACTGTCCCGCCGGGCAATAATTTCCAATGGGCAAGAAATCTTGTCTTGCTGAATATTTTGAAAACAATTTGACTGAAAGCTGTTGGTGACCTAGTCGCCAACAACTTTCAGTCAAATAGTTTTCAAAATATTTAGCAGGCTCAGAGATATAATCCCCTGGAATATGTCGACTGCAAAAACTCAGCAGTCAGCCGGTTAAGAACATTACCTTTAAAGTCTCAATCGGTAAAGTCATTTGCAATTTAATACGTATTTTCTTGAATATTTTAAAACTAATTTGACTGGTAGCTGTATAACGCAGTTGCTCACAGTCAAAATAGTTTCAAAATATACAACATCCCACCTGTATATAGCTAATTTAAAATTGAGAATCTGGTACTTCAGTCTTATGACCACGTTTTAGTGGTCCACGGTGTCCATTATATAGGCCAATATGCGTTAATGTACACATGGAGAAACAGAACTATAATTATTTTAGCAGAATATAAACAGGATACACGTTGCCATGTCTTATTTTCCATTAGGCCATATCAAAATATCTATAAAAAAAATAATGCGGGGAATTTTAAAGGTGCATATTCACACCAGAATGCTTGAAAATAAAATTGTTAAAATTATATACTTTTAGCGGCGTAGGTCGTGTTCTCACTCGAGACTTAACCTGCTTAACACAATACTGAGGTATGGCTTTATTCCCGAGTAACTCTCCAGTGAGACCACGGCCTTAGATTGTGTCACCAGATGTAATGAAACGAAAATAATCTTAACATTTGATGATTTCATGCCAAATAAATATAATTCGTAAACTTGTGGAATTGAAATAGAGGCACAAGTCCCTAATTCAAATTCACAACTTAAAGAATTAGGTTATTTTGTTTCATTACATCTAGTTATACAGTTTACGCCCTAAAAGTATACAATTTAAACAATTTTAAACAATTTTAATTTCAGCCATTTTGCTGTGGAGATGCACATTTAAGGCATTATTTTCAACGTTTCTTTCAATCTAACAATTTTTCACAGCCAAATCCTTATCACTCGGAATTCCTCAGAATTTTCTGTACTTCCCCCCCCCCCTCGACAATTCACGAATCCATTTCCTCACTCAATCATATGACGTCATAATCAACTACGTGACATGTAGGTTGATGTCCTAATCATAACGTCATGAATTATTCTATATAGTCCGTCTGTAACGCTTAATAGTCCGACACATTGTATGAATTGTCTGTCTTTACCATTTAATAAACAATCTGTTGAATATTTTGAAGCTAATTTGACTGGGCGTTGTTGCTGCCATAGGCAGCAACAGCGCCCAGTCAAATTAGTTTCAAAATATTCAACAGGTGTCCCCGTATAGTTTTCTGGAAATTGATAGTCAAGACGTTCATGGATCGATTGATCCCAACACGAGCGAGGTGTAGGCGGAGCTTAACTAAGGGATGGGCTAAAACTGGAAATACCTGTTAACACCATTAATTTTCCCCCCATCTCCAATCTTGTGATTTTGGGTGGAGATTTTCATAAAAAACATTAATTTTGTCTGGGCTTATACATTCAATAGCAATTTCAAGAAAAAGCCGCTCTAAACAGGACTCTGCAGTGGTCTCGATGAACGTCCATTTGCAGACTTTTTTTGGAAATTTACCACAGGAATAACTGACTCGATAACCGAGCCAGTTATTTCAGTCGTAAAATTTCTAAAATAGTCTTCTCTTGGCATGCAAATGGACATTCAATAAGCAAATATGTTGATATTCTTGACCAAATGTGGCCATTAAAGGGTTAACCCACTACGTAATTATGATATCATTTTATCTTTCGCTTGTGACGAGTCACGTGGTAGGTCTCTGTTGTACATACAATGGTGACATAGTGGAGAGATCCGATCTATAGCTCACGTCTCTGACGTTATTATCAAATACGGAACATAATTGTTAGCTGACGTCACAATCAAAATGACGCATATATCCGTCACTAAAGTCGAAAATTCCACCATGAAAGCGTTCGAATTGTACGTCTTTTGTGAATCTAGGATTTTTAAAACATTTTGTTGAATGTTCTGAAGCTAATTTGACTAGATGTTTTTTCCATAGGCCTTCAGAAATCCGACTGAACTGATATTGGGGTTTTTTACAATGTGGCTTTGCAAAATCTATTGTATACATCGGGAACATTCTCTTCAATAAATGGCGTTCCCGCAAAAAATGGCGCCATCATATGAAATGAATGTGGGCGTAGATTTATTTGACAAGCCCTTTAGAGTGGCTCTTGGAACAGAACAGCTTATTGGATGAACTATCCACCCAATACATCGGTTGGGTGCTGTATAGTTCATGTGCCTGTTACCTCCTCATGCGTCAGCCGCGCCTCA
>CM067359.1:19480384-19502884 GCA_034401795.1 Chaetoderma sp. LZ-2023a
TCGTTTGGATCAATAGTTTAGAAAATAATCGAAGCATAATAATCAGTGGAATCGAATGTGACAAATGGACGTAGTTGATGACGTAGGCAATCTAGAGTCTCACATGAGAATGAAACAACATCAGCTGGCAATGAGAACATACAGCTCAAGTGCCTATTCACCCTAGCATCCTACAGGCTTATCCATCAGTAGGCAATGGACAGGACATGGACATTGTAGCGTCCTGTAGGAATTAATAACATAATCGAAATTTGTATATCAACTATATATCACTCATACAATGGTATGCAACAACAACACATTCTGTAATGTTGTTAGTTAGCTGACGGATCGCATCAAATCAGAACCGGTTACCACCACTGTCTATGTGAGGCATCATCTCCATAGAAGAATAGCACAGAGCTTGATTGGTCAGAATGACGTCACGATCAAGGAGCGTCGATCAAACTCTGTAGCAAAGAATTATATAGAATAGGTTTTGTAGTTAACATCGAAATGAAAGGGATCGTTGATTGGTTAGAACGACCAGCATTTGTTAGATAGGAACTTCTAGGAAGGGATAAGCAGAAGTTGATTGATGGACTGGTTGTCCGGGCCAATCAAGCTGTGCTTAATAAGTTATAACGTACCTTGGCGAATCATTAAAACGGATTCAGCAAGAATCTCATTATCTAGATATGTATAGAACCTCAGAATCAGCGATTCTGAAGACTATAAGAGATACACTTTCAGTTATAGGAAGTTAATCAATCCACCATCTCGATTCACTGAACATATCGTTGATGTTCAGTTTTTGTAAGTAGCTATAGAATAGCAGTAGGAACTTACTTGTTTTGTACCAGTAGGTACTAGTCTGTTGTTTGAGCGATATTGCTCCAATCTAAATTACCTTGTAAAATTCTGTACATTTAGCTTTAATAAACACATCATCTTACGTTTATGTGAGACAATAATTTGGTTTACTCTATCCAGTAGCAAGTAGCATTAGGAATCTGAACACTGAGTCGGAAGCAACATCCGATCCTTGCCTGATCTTCTTAGTCAGAATAGGCCCAGCAGTCTCATAATAAATATCGTCATTATCATCTTCTCGATGAGGCGAGCCAGACTGTCCTGAATCCTTCTCCGCCATCGGCTAGCCGGTTATCGCAGCAACCGTTACATCATAAGCTTGCCGATAGCGAAGCGGGACCACCGAAGTAATCTTGAGTCAGAACACGGAGATCCAAAATCTTTAATATGTAATATACTGAAACCAATATTCCGGCCATAACCGGAAGGAAGAAAATTCACTGCGTAGAACATAAACTGTTAAGACCGACAAAAGGCTTTCACAGGCCTCAAGAGTCGAAATTGATGATGATGATGATGATGATGATGATGATGATGATATGTGTGCTCTAGAATAAGAAAATACGACAATATTTACGCGATTGGAAGCGGAAAACAATCCTGCTGTTATGGCACAATTGTAATACGTTTATTTTAATGTCAATGTGATTTCAGTTGTTACGTGGCATTGTGCACACAGTCATACGTGAGTTCCATATCCATATTCTATGCATTGGCCATATGAACATTTATGATATAGGTCAATTCTCATGCTTTGCGTGGAGGATAGCACACACGCACCTTACGGCTTCATTCGTCACTAAGACAGTCAGCCACACAATCAGTTGGTGGGTCGGTCAGCGGGTTGGTCAGTCGGTGGGTGGGTTGTTTGGTCTGTCAGCCTGTCTGTCAGTACGTTACTCATGTATTTATCTGACCTGCCACTCATGCGGTCCACCAGTCTGTCACTCATGCAGTCATCTTACATGTCACTCATGCAGCCCGTCATTCACGCAGTTATCCGATCTGTCACTCACCCAGTCCGTCAATATGTTGCTCATGACGTCATCCTATCTGTCACTCATGCAGTCCGTCAGTCTGTCACCCATGCAGTTATCTGGTCTGTCACTCATGAAGTCATCCGATCTGTCACCCATGCAGTCATCCTATCTGTCACTCATGCGGGTACTCCGCTCTATCACTCATGCAGCCAGTCAGTATGTCACTCATGCAGTCATCCGATATGCCACTCATGCAGTCATCTGATCTGTCACTAATACAGTCAACCGATCTGTCACTCTTGCAGTCCGTCAGTCTTTCACTCATGCAGTCATCCGAGCTGCCATTCATGCAGTCACTCACTTATATGGTCGGATGGTCAGTCAGTGGTTTGGTCTGTCATCCTGTCCGTCAGTCCGTCACTCATACGCATGCAGTCATCCGATCAGTCACTCATGCAGTCCGTCACCCATACAGTCGGTTGGTCATTCAGTCGCTTAGTCACTCGGTTGATCAAACGGTAGATGGCTGGTTTGGTCTGTCAGCATGTTCGTCAGACCGTTACTCATGCAGTCATTCGATATGTCACTCTTGCAGTCAGTCGGTCGGCCAGTGGGTTTGTCAGTCGGTGGGTGGGTGGAGTTCGGTCTGACAAATTGTCTGTCAGTCCGTGATTAATTAATTGATTGATTGATTGATTGATTGATTGATTGCTTGACTGTAATTGATTGATTATGATTGATTGATTGTTTTTATTGTGATTGGTTGTGATTGATTGATTCATGTAATTGATCTATTGTGATCGATTTATTGATTGATTAATACCATCCATCATCAGCCCATGCACTCCTGGTCAAGGTATATTACATGGTAATCCAATGCTTTCACCACATTGGTGTGCTGAATAAGCATCTGGACAGTGACACCCTGCCAAATGGCCTCGGTCGAAAGGTCAAGCGTTTTACAGACTTCTGCAAACCGGCCAATGTCAGATGCTGAGGTTTACTTTGACATTCGTAATGTCAACTTCGAATGGGCAAAAACAATGATTAAAACATGAGTTCGCCATTATAACTGTCAATGAGGTGCCATCCATTCTGAGATAATTTCAGCCCAAACTCACCCAAATTTAGACCGCGGTCAGGCAGGTCCACTGCAATCCATTGGCTAAAACAATTATCTCAGAAAATTGGATCACAATGCCATCTCAGCATTTTATGACTTTATTAAACCACTTGATCCGAATTATCAGCCTTTTACTAAACCACTAAATGCCACCCCTGTTAGCAAACAAGTGCAAGATGCAAATTTAGTACAATCCGCTCATCCCAAAAAGTGGGCACATTCACCTGCAGGGGCTTCACCACCACTAAACGTCCAGATAAACGACCGTCGACCATTACTTCTCTTCCTGGCACATCTAATGACCACAGTATTTACATTCCAGTGGATCCCTCTATGATCCCTCTATCAGAGTCACCACCACTGGCACCACCATTTTCTCCTGAGGATTTTCCTCCTCTCCCCAGAGGGTATCAAATCCCAAATGTGCTAGCAAATAACCTCGTCCAAGGACCCAAGCTGCACAAAAGGTCCCTCAACTATGGTTCACACCATCTCCATGTTCTAGATTAAAGAAGCCCACACCCTTGGAACAGAATAAGTTTTGGAAATTCAGAAATGTGTCCACCAACAGGTCAAATTGGCAACTTTCTACCCTCAACAAAAAAGGTCTTGATCGTCGGAGCCTCACATTTGAATCGGATTACTGTGGATCCCCATACAGAGACTCAGGTTGCCTGTTTCCCTGGAACATCGATTAATGATATCAGAACGATCATTAGTAAATACAGAGGGAAATTCCAACAAGAGAAAGTGGTCCTCAACATAGGAATAAATGAGAGGGATAATCTAATCTCAGCCTCAGAGAATCGACTTATGTTGCTATTCATCATGGTCCGAAAGAAATTTCCCAAGTCTATGATCTACTTCACTGAACTAAATTTCTCTGCTACCTAGACCCCTCAGCAAAAGAAGGCACTAGATGCAATTAATCGTCCTGCCACGTCAACTAAGGCCAAATCCCCTATGTCCCAAATTATTGTCCTACCCAGTCTTCATTCGACATAATTCGAAGTGGGTAATGACAATATTCATTGGACTGAGAAGACTGCGAATGACATGTATAATAATTTAGTGGGGCGGATATGTAACAAATTTGAGGTAAGATGTCCCATTCTGGCAGAAAGCAAGAAATTTGGCATAAAGGTGGTTTAAGGTATGCTGAACATAATTAGATGTGGTGCCACGTGATTCTACCAAGGGAACCCATTCAAAAGGCGGATTCAAAATGTCCGCCTTCCCAGCGGAAAATCTGCATTTCTCAAGTTCTAGATGGAGTAGAGGGCTGGAATTGATGTCAAATTAAGGGTTTCTTGGGTCACTTGTTATGATTTTACCCATTACAATACTTTGAATAGATAAACATGCTGAAAAAATACATTATTATTATTATTATTATTATTATTATTGTCGTTGTTGTTGTTGTTGCTGTTGTTGTTTTTGTTATTATTATTTTTGTGGTCGTCGTCGTCGTTGTTGTTGTTGTAACATTTGTAAATTAGTAGTATTATTGCTAAATGTTTGTACACACATGTTCCGGGCGGAACATTTTAGAAACAAGTTTTCGCTACTCAAAACAATTGGTCTACACGTTTTCTCCAGTATAAGTAATTGTATGCCAGCCCCTCGCTTCGCCAAGCATTATTTCGTTGCAGATTTCCATATAATTATTGTAGTTTCCTAAACTCACACTGACTAGTTAAATATATCAGGAGAATACATAGCTGCATAGCAATCACGCACACGCGTATTATGCTCTGCTTATAGACACGAAGTGAAACGTACACACAGAAATATCAATGATAACTGTCACCATGACCATATTCCGAGTAAGCAGAAATTGTTTGCTTTAAACACAATTTGTCTTACTGATGCAATCCAGGAAATGGGAAACCCATTTTTAGATGACAGTTTTGACTTAGTGACTCTAGATACCAAAGTCATTATGTCCGAGTCTGTAGTGAATGCGATCCGAACAGCAGAAGAACTAGGCATCAGACAGTACCACGCATTCATCGCAGATCGGCTATCTGTATCATCAAAATCGGTATATGACCCTATCCAAAAGAACAATTTGGCTTTGTTCAAATCAAAAGAGAGGAAGAGTACCAGAACCAACAAGAAGCGTGTTGCAATGAAGAGAGACGTACAGTTATTCTCTAGACTGTACATTTCCTGCCAAACCAGAGACGGAGACCTTGATTCATTCTTTGAGCATGAGAATCATCCATGGCCCCCATCACTTGCTGAGAGAAACGCAATGCGCCAAGGCAGCAAATCAGATCTGATGGGATGTTTGGAAGCATTAGTAGCTTGTACAGCTGATTGTCCAGAGGTTGAAGTCAAGATCATTGACGGAGCAGCTATGATGCATAATCTAGATCCCAAGAAATCAAACGTGGTTGTGAACACATTTGGAGATTTTGCAGAGCACGTCTTCCTCCTACACATTGCTAGACAACTACAGATGGTTAAAAGATTGGATGTTGTATGGGACGTGTATAAGGCGGGAAGCTTGAAGACACACGCTAGAGAATTACGGGGACATGGTGAAGCTCTTCTTGTTGCATCGCGTACAAGACTCCCTCAAAATTGGAAAGCTTTTCTACGAGTTGATGCAGACAAAACAGGCCTCTTCACCTTTCTCGCACATACATTGGAGTCATTCGAGCTACCAGAAGGAAAGATACTCGTCACAATATGTGAGGAAAACGTGCTGATGAGGCCAGAGCATGACGTCTCACAACTCACGCCATGCATGCAAGATGAAGCAGATGGCAGAACGTTGCTCCACGCCTTCCATGCATATCACCAAGGTTATCGAACAATAATGATTCATGCTACAGATACAGACGTCGTAGTCCTAGCCATACGGACAGCAAACTTTCTTCATGGGTGTGATCTTTGGGTCGCATTTGGCCATGGGAAGGCTATGTATCAGCTCATGGCATTGCAATAGTTTTGGGTGCAGAAGCGTCACAAGGACTGCTATTTATGCACGCTTTCTTTGGGTGTGACAATGTGTCTGCATTTTGTGGGATTGGCAAGAAGACAGCATGGGAAGTTTGGGGGACTTCAGATCTATTCAAGTCACTATTTAGGAGACTGTCTGATGCCCCGGCGTCTCTGTGTGACAATGACATGGAAACGCTGGAGAGGTTTATCGTACTACTGTACAAACGCACATCACCATTGTCAAAGGTTAATGAGGCACGAAAACGGCTTTTCGCTTTTGGCAACAGGCAGCTAGAAAACATTCCTCCGACCAGTGCAGCTCTGCTGCAATACACCAAACGTGCTGCGTTCCAGGTAGGTCATCTTTGGGGCCAATCACTCCACGCAAATGCAAAAACGCCATCGCCAGCTGACTGGGGTTGAGTCAGAGATGGAGACACTTGGTCACCGCAATGGAGTTTGCTAAACGCATCTAAGGCATTCCGTGAACTCGTGACATGTGCTTGCAAAAGTAATTGCACTGACAGATGCAATTGCTATAAATCCAACTTACCTTGTACACAGTTGTGCTCATGCGGTGCACAGTGCGTGTGACGTCTGTGAATCATGATTCAACAATCCACAGCATCATGTATAGCCTTGCATACTCTAATAGGATAATTGAATGTATCTATAATGACCATTACTTGGTTCGATATTAAGAAATCAAGTAATTTAAACTATTTCTAGATGCTATATTGCTTTTGTTCTCAAGAGATGGATCTTTTAGATAACACATCTTAAAGAGCCACCGTCCTTTGACATCAAACACAGGTGGTCGCTATGGAAGGATTGATATTTACATATTTAGAGTATTGTAGTGAGTAGAATTATAACGATTGACCCATGAAACCCCTAATTTGACATTAATCCCATCTCTCTACTCCGTCTAGAGCTTGAGTAATGCGAATTTTCCGCAGGGAAGGCGGCCATTTTGAATCCGCCATTTTGAATGGGTTCCCTGGGTAGAATCACGTGGCACCGCATCTAATTATGATCAGGATACCTTAAACCGCCTACATGCCAAATTTCATGCTTTGTGTCAGAATGGAACATCTTTTTCACATATCTGTCCTACTAATTGGCTTGCGGCCATTGATTTAAACTAGACTCGGGTCAAGGTACCAACCACCCAGAAATGGGACTGGGTAGTAATATTGTCAAGTTGACTGGATCTCAGTTAGGCGACACAGAGAAATCATTGCACAATTTTGTATTAAATTTGTACCGACTCCAAAGGCTAAAACTGGGTTGGATGCAGATTTAAATAATGGCTTTACTGAAACCACTGAATTTGGTCACCACGTGAAATTGGCAGATTTTTATCGAAACTCAAATATCAACATTCCACTATTCATTGAAAAAATTGGCTGGACTCCAAATTTAAAACTTGTTGACACAGCAATCGGTGAAAGTATAACGCTTTATTCGGAACGTATTAAAGATGCGACATTTCCAAATGATCAGCAAAATTTATCCTATGAGCAACGCCAGACCCTATTAGGGTTATCTAGAAAAAAAGAAAATGTCATCAAACCTGTGAATAAAGAATCAGCTACTGTAATAATGAATAAAGATAACTACATCAAAGAAGCGCATAGACAGCTTGGTAATCCGAAGCATTACCGAAAACTAAATGAACCACTTTGGCAAAATAACTGTAGCAAATTCAACAGAATTCTCCAAAAAATGGTTGATAACAAGAAGATAACTGAAAGGCAATTTAAACACCTGTGTGCAAAACAAGATACAAAACCATGTACATTTTATCTTCTTCCTAAAATCCATAAGTCTGTTGACTCGTGGACAGACACAATGACACCACCAGGGCGACCTACTATTTCATATTGTGGTTCTGAATCATATCGGATCGGTGAATTTATTGACTACCATCTTCAATCAATTGCGAATATACATCTTAGCTATCTGAAAAACACTGAAGACTTCTTATCCCAAGTCTCTAAGATCTTTGTCCCTCCAAATTCTTTCTTGGTTAACCTGGATATCGATGCCTCGATGCGTAACATGCCTACAACAAATTTCATGATATCTGTACAACCTTATTTGAGCACAGCACTGGATTTTCTACGAAATGTACTAAAGGTCAATCGCTCCACACCCAAATAATGACAGATGGGGAAACAGGGGAAATGTCAATTAAACTTGAAATTAAACACCGCATAATAACATATTGGTTAACAAATTGTCGCGGGTAAACAAAATAAAATATCTGCACTAATTTACAAACGCACGCTTACTAACAACACCAAAAATAACACACCGTATTTAAGTGGCTAGAGAATGGTCAAAATTTCTTAGACTTAACAGGAAGTAGTTATCTCTGGATTGCACGAACTGCACACAATGTTAAATTAGAATCAAATAAAATACACCAACAATGGAACAGTTAATGCAGAACTCATGGAAGGGAAAAACATATAATGCTTTCAAAACACAGCTAGACGCAGAAGAATATTTATCTATAGTAGGGGATTACTACAGGATTACATTAACACGATTTAGAACATCAAATAATTACTTACCGATAGAGACAGGAAGATGGGATGGAACCACTCGGGAGAACTGAAAATGTACTATATGCACACAAAATGACATAGATGATGAATATCATTATATCCTTACCTGTGAATTTTTCTAAGATAACCGAAAAGAACTACTCCAAAAAATACTACTATACCCGGCCAAGCTACGATAAGTTTTCAACAATGACAGCAATTACGACAATGATGCCGACAACAACAGCAGAAACAACACGAACAATGACGACGACGGCACCGACAATGGCAATGGTTGGGACAAGGATGATGATAATGACGACGATGAAGACGACGACGAGGAGTATGATGATGATGATATTGACGATGATTTTTACTAAATAATAATAATAATAGTAATAATAATAGACGATAATTTAATTAGTTATAAACTATGTTTATAGTGTAAAATATTTATTTAATATCTTTTCCCTCATGTATCAATGTAAAATTGATCTGAGTGTAATAAAGTTCAATTCAATTCAATTCCTACTAAGCCGTGGCTCACACATGTACCTATAGCTTCTTGTAATAAAAACATCAACTATAAGTGTCAAACAAAGCATAACTAAATCCTATTTAAAAATACCGAAATAAATTAGATCAAATAATAAAAACGGCTAAGAAAACATATTACCATAGAAAATTTGAGCAGTCAAAAAATGACATAAAAGAGACATGGAAAATTATCAAATCTCTTTTAAAGGTATATATTGACACCAAAATGCTTGAAAATAAAATTGTTAAAATCGTTTACTTTTAGAGGTTTAGGTTGTGTAGCTCAATGTACTGAAACGAAATAATTCTTAACATATGATAATTTTATTCCGTAAAAATTATTTTTAGTTGCGAATTTCAATTAGGGACTCGTGCCACCAATTCAACTTCAGAACTTAAAAAATTATATTTATTTATACGGAATGAAATCGTCATGTGATAAGATTTGTTTTGTTTCATTACATCTAGGCACACAGTTTAAACCGCTAAAAGTGCATAATTTTAACACTTTTATTTTCAACCAGTCTGCTGTGAATATGCGCCTTTAAATAAGACAAACAAAGGACAACAAGCACGATTTCTCCACGATAACAAAGTCATTACAGACAAACTCGAAATTGCTAATGGATTTAATGATTATTTTGTCAATATAGGCCCGGAACTTTCAAATTAAATTCAGTCAAGATCTAGCACCGAATTTACCGACTACCTCACAGGCAGCTATCCGCCATCTTTCTTTAGCCACCTTACTAACACAGAAGAACTTCTTAATATTTTAAACACATTCAACCCAACAAAAGGTGCCGGCATCGATGGCTTTAAGTGGCGTATCTTTAAAACCTGTGCAGAGGATATGCTTTTTCCACTCAGCCACATCTGCAATCTATCCTTAGTGCAAGGTATCCTCCCAGAACAACTAAAAGTAGCCCGTGTTATACCAATCTGCAAAGACAAGAAGTCCACTAACTTTTCAAATTACAGACCAGTCTCCACACTTCCACTTCCCGCAAAACTCTTAAAACGCTTAATGTATAATAGACTGATAAACTATCTGAATCAAAAATAAATTTTCTATAAATCGCAATATGGATTCCGTGAAAGACACTCAACAATGGTTACAATAGTAGAAAAGACAGAAAAAATTATCAAATCACTAGAAAAATTCACAACATAATATTTTTCTGGACCTCTCGATAGGTTTTGACACAATTAACCATTAAATCATATTAGATAAACTTGCTTATTACGTATAAGAGATGTGCACTCGACAGGGTTCTTAATGCGCACAATTTAATGCAACATGCTTTGAAACCAGGAAACTCTTGTGGTGTTCCTCATGGATCTATTCCTGGCCCTCTGCTGTTCCTTAGTTCCTTATATATATATATATATATATATATATATATATATATATATATATATATATATATATATATATATATATATATATATATATATATATATATATATATATATATATATATATATATATATATATATATATATATATATATATATATATATATATATATATGAATGACTTACCAACCCTCTGTAAGCACATGCCACTAATACTGTTTGCGGATGACACCAATGCCTTTTGCTGCGATAAGAACATAGATAGGTTATATGCAAACGTAAATAAAGAAATGGAAGAAATTACGAATTGGTTCTCAATAAATAAATTATCACTAAATGTCGATAAAACAAATTACATGTTATTTACAAACATGACGAAACTAAAGAAAAATGAAATTCCTAAAATCTACATTAACAATAAGGAGATCGAAGAAGGCCCATTTGCTAAATTTCTTGGAGTGTACTAGGACAAGCATCTGACCTGGGCTAAACAAATTGAAGTAGATACGGCAAAAGTGGCCAGGGGCGTGGGTGTTCTCCACAGACTAAAGCCATACATGACACCAGACACTGTTAAAATGCTGTACTGCACACGTTGTAGATATGGGATTGTCTTGTGGGAAGTCATGACCCCGCTAGATGTCTTATATCTTCGAGTAAGTCCTAAGAGAAATTTATGATTTGAAAATACCAGGTGAGCTAATGGACCGGTTGACTTTTATAATTTCAATATTTAGTTTATTATTATTATTCCGTCAGCTAGTTGACATCAGCTAGTGCGGATGACATTTAGTTTCTAAATGGATGGTGTGTGAATATAGCACACTCAGGATTGTTGGATAAAGTTTTATCATCAAATTGAAATAGTCGAATTGATTGGAATAAGTTCCACGGTTCTGAGTTGATGTGTATCTGGAAGTAGCTTAGATGAAAGTTGTTGCTGTTCAGTCGGCATACACTTTTATGATATTCAGCAGTTGGTTGGATCGATAGTTTGGAAAATAATCGAGGTATAAGAATCACTGGAATCGGACGAGACAAAGGGACTTAGTTGATGACGTAGGCATTCTAGATTCTCACATGAGAATAGAACAACACCAGCTGGCAATGAGATCATACAGCGCATGTGCCTGTTAACTCTAGCATCCTACAGGCTTATCCATCAATAGGCAATGGACAGGACATGGACATTGTAGCGTCCTGTAGGAATTAATAACATAATCGAAATTTGTATATCAACTATATGTCGCTCATACAATGGCATGCAACAACAACACATTCCGTAATGTTGTTAGTTAGCTGACAGATCGCATCAAACCAGAACCAGCTACCACCGCTTTGTCTATGTGAGGCATCATCTCCATAGAAGAATAGCACAGAGTTTGATTGGTCAGGATGACGTCATAATCAATGAGCGTCGATCAAACTCTGTAGCAGAGAACTAAACAGAATAGGTTTTACATCCAACAACGAAATGAAAGGATCGTTGATTGGTCAGAACGACCAACGTTTGTTAGTAAGAAACTTCTAGGAAGAGATAAGCAGAAGTTGATTGGTGGACTGATGGTCCGGGCCAATCAAGCTGTGCTTATAGCATACCTAGACGAGTCATTTAACGGATTCAGAAAGAATCTAATTCTTATGATAGTTATAGAACTTGGCTAGAGTGCCAAGATAAATTGTATATAAGTCAGAATTTCAGACTTATAAATTATTCAATTCACCACCGTGAATCCTGAACGTCACGCTGACGTTCAGCACTGTGAGCTATTGCCTAGCATAACGAAGCTCTGGTTGTACTTAGAATTAGATTAGTCGCTGATTAGTATTGTACATCGATTGTACCAAGTGTGGATTTATGAGCTATTTTGCTCCTTACTTCAAAACCTTGTATATTTGTAAAATAAAAGTTTAAGCTTACGTATATGTAAGTTCAGTGTTGATTAAGTTTGTTAGATTGGGAACCTAGTCTTGAGCTGGAGGAAACCTCCAGTCCTTACCTGAGGAACATCACGTCAGATAGGCCCAGCAGCCAACATTAAATATCGTCACCTACCATCTGTCAGACGAGGCGAGCCAGACTTCCTTCATCCTTCTCCGATATCGGCTAGCGTGTTGTCGCAGCAACACTCCATCTTTGCTACCGGTGCCGAAGCGGGACCACCGATCAAGTTAGTAAGAAGTTAGTTCAACCAAAGATCCAAAATCTTCAACGTGTCCCCCACCCCTCCTCATCTCGCTTATTGCAATGTTATCTGGACTGCAACACACAAGAGAAAACTAACAAAACTTCAAAACTTTCAGTAAAAAGCATAAAACTCTTTACTAAACCAGCAGTGGGCCGGCATATATTTAAAACGGCGAAATAACTTAAACTCAAAGACATAGACAAATGACAGATGTATAATATTGTAAAAGACTTTCACCACAATGCATTGCCACAAACCATAGCCTCCAGCTTTACATTCAACACTGACATCCATAGATGCAATACTAGAAATAAACATAATCTACATACACAATTCACAAGAACAGAAACAGGAGCACAACGCATTACAATAACAGCCACACAATTATTTAACAGCACCAGCACAAAGATGCGGGAACAGATCCTAAATAGAAAATCCTTTGAGAAAAGTGCCAAGGAGTCCATAATTGGCGGATACCGATGTATAGTTTATTTGTATTTGTCAATGTTTGGACTCACTGATAATCAGCCCTAACATCAGTCGCCAAAACAAAGCAAGTTACTAATACTGCTACTGCTACTACTACTGCTACTGCTACTGCTACTACTACTACTACTACTACTACTACTACTACTACTACTGCTACTGCTGCTGCTGCTGATGCTGCTGCTGCTGCTGCTGCTGCTGCTGCTGCTGCTACTGCTACTGCTGCTGCTGCTGCTACTACTACTACTACTACTACTACTACTACTACTACTACTACTACTACTACTACTACTACAGGCACCGCCACCACCAATTCAATTCAGGCACGTCAGGTGAATCCAATCTGCATGCGACAAACTAAGCTGACCATAAACTGCAGGAATAGAGCTTGGCTTTGTCAATACACCAGATTGATAGGCTAGACAACCATGCGTTATCATTTGACACTTTTGATACCGCTGACCGCATAGACCCTCCATGGTATCCGACACATCGTAACCATGCACAATACACTAATCACCATTAATGCAACTACCGAAGTACGGGATTAACCCTTTGAACCCTGCAAAGCCAAATAAACCTCAAAACCTAACAAAATAACATTTGTCTGCCAATGCGGGTGCCGTATTGACTACGAACTGTTTCTACCACTGGAGCAGCTTTTGGTCAAAATATCCCAGCATATCAAACAGATTAGCAATAATTGTGTAGTAGCTGATATTCATGGAATGCAGCCTGAAATGATTAATGGGTTAAATGTGTTTAACCTAACCAAACTGGTAGAGCGCTTTAGTCCAATGTCTAACATATAAAACTGCTGGCTCTGGTAGCAGAGAGGCTTCACATACCACTAGCAATACATTTTAATCCACTATATGTGAGCTGGTCATTACAGAATCCTTTGAGACTTGATAGACTGGACTTAATTGCTTTAACTAATGCAACAGCAGTTTTCAGGCTGGTGAGTCCCAACATATCCAGACATTGCATAGATAAGGGAATAAGGGAAGGGCCAAGGGGTCGAAAGTGTCAAACCTAATCCTTTTTCTAACCTAGCACCCAGATCTCATATTTACTCCGTACCTGCAGGGGCCGATTAGTGACAGTGTGAGTCAATCCAACATTTACCTATTCCAGTTCTGCGTCAATGCTTTTATTATATCAAATTCTGATGATCTAATATCACCCATTTTATCAATCTATATTTACCATAAGAAACTCAGCTCAAATAATAGATGATTAATTAGTGTTGTTATTAATATTATTACTATTATTATCAAGTTATTATGTGATGCGATTGTATCGGTTTGTCAGCTCGCCTACATGTATGATCTGTACTACAGTCACACCGACCAACAACCTTTTTTTTTTACCCACCAACAACCTCCTCACTCTAATACGGCTATGCCATTGTTGAGCACCCGCCCCCGCCCCCATTCCCTCCCACCCCACTCCCAATATATCGTATTAAAGAGCCTGTATCTACAGTAAATATTATATATGGAAGAGTATAACAAATTATTATGAAGTTTATATGTAGGACAATCATGACAATATGGTACAAAAATATATATTGTACTGTCCTGTGTTTACACTTATACAGGCGTTAATATTATATTACGAATGCTTGTATTTACCGTCACCTTATATAGTTCTGTGGGGGGGGGCGTTAATCGATTCATAGGCTCTGCTTATGATGGACTGCCCAACTGTGAAGTATGTATACTATATATTAAGCATGAAATAAAAGATTTTGAATCTTGAATCTTGATGCTATGTACACAAACACTGACATCGAAAAGGGTCTAAATTCAATTCGTAGAGCATTTGTCGACTACTGTGACACCAACAGGCCAGACAGAGAGGCAATAGCTCTATTAGAGCTTAATCTGAAAGGCAATGACTTTGAATTTGCTGGTGAAATTTTCCAACAAATTTGTGACTGCCAACTGAGTAAGCGACAAAGGTACAATGTATGAAACAACTGGTTACTTAGACCACAACGTTTATTTTAAGCCAATCGACTCACATGAACTACCCCACAGGAAATCATGCCATCCACCGCATACCTTCGAAGGACCTGTAAAATCGCAAATAATCCGCTTTCATAGGAATTCGAGTGACAGGAAAATCTTCTTTGAATCATCATGCTCGACCTTATTCCAGGCCCTCAAACCTAGAAGATACGCCTCGCAGTTCCTGTATAAAATAGAGTCTGAAACTTTGCATAATTTGAAAAGCATTTCAGATAATTCCAGAAATTCCTGGTCTACCACAATTTGTGATAATCGTCCGATTATTGGTGATGGAGACTCTCAGAAATGTGAAAGGAAAAGGTGTAAATTGGATAAATTTCAAAACAAAAGCAAATTTCAAATTCAGTCGAAATTGGATTGTTATTTTGAAAATGTCATTTACTTAATTTCCTGCAAATTGTGTCAAAAGCAGTATGATGGCGAAACAAAAAATCCACTAAGATGCCATGCAACTAGACACCTTTCAGATATTAGACTATAGGAAGAACACGTGTGGCTGAACATTTTAATCTTCCTGATCATTTAGTCCCTCGTGACTTTGAAATTATGCCTATCTAACAGCTGCCTCTTTCAGACACAACAGAAGAAACAGATAAACAAAGAAAGCTAGGAGAATTATTTTGTATTAAAGAACTCGAAACACAATGGTCAAGGGGCCTGGCCACCTCTCTCTTCAGCACGAACTAGCGTGTCTGTTGCGGTGTCGTTAATTATGAAGCCAGACCTCGAAATGCTTATGGTGCTTGATGTTGCAATGGGATCTACACCCCAGTTCAATGCATGTTTGACTAATTTGATACACATCAATTTTATCCTGTTTTATTCAGGACGGACTCAAATTATTGAGTGGAACCACTCTAATCAATATTGTTACCAGCCAGCCCATTGTATTTAGGAGTCACTAACATGCTGTGGCAATATCCACCTATCAACAGCTCCCGTGTGTCTATTGCATTTACTAATGCCATCTTTCACCTTGATTTTCTAAGTTCACCTTTACTAACATATAGTCCAGTGGAACTTTGTCAAGCACGTTGGAAGCACTGACTTGAGCTGAAAATCCAATGTTTAGCAAATATTCACATTTGAGTCCATTAGTATGGCAAATACATGGGATAGTTGTGGTGTCCATAAGCAAACATGAACATCATTATTCTGCAGTTGGCTTCTTTAGATAATATGATTAAGCATCAAATCGCACATATATCAAAATGAGTCGCAGAACATGAACGTTGGTCCATGGTTATCGTCCTTGATAGCTGCCAAGAGTCTTGGAACATTAGTCAATCTGGCAGAATTAAATAAAGGTTCTAGTGAGTCTTGAGAGCGATGTGTTCTGATATTTTCAAGAAAATGCTTTGACTCTTCTTTGTTTATATCATTTTGTGTAACAGTAATTTCTTCTGAACCTTGGTGTTCTAGAGCCAGGAAATGATCACGAAAGCACATAGTTCCATTCTGACCATTGATTCGTAGAGAAGTTTTACAGACATCGTGACATGTTAGAATTTACAATTAAGGACATCAACAGATCCAGCTACAACTACACCTGATTCTGCCATGAGATCTCTCAAACCAGGAATTCCAAACCATGTACCAATTGCAGATGCAAAATGCATTATGATGTAAAAACTCCCATGTGTACAAAACATTCAGAAAGTAATTCTTTCTCAAGATTTAGCGTTTTGCAGATTTTACCACTTCTCCACAACATTAAGTAGATGACTAATATTTCTGTTGGTGAACGAGATTTGACTGGAATTTGGTCTACCCATGCTTTTTCGCAGATGACATATGTATTATCGTTGAAGCCTGTCCATGTGGCAAGTGTTTCATCAGACGACATAATGGTTGAAGCCTGTCCAGCAGGCAACTGTTTCATCAGACGGCATAATGGTTGAAGCCTGTCCAGCCGGCAACTGTTTCGTCAGACGACATAATGGTTGAGGCCTGCCCAGCCAGCAACTGTTTCATCAGATGGCATAATAGTTGAGGCCTGCCCAGCCGGCAACTGTTTCATCAGACGACATAATGGTTGAAGCCTGTCCATGAGGCAACTGTTTCATCAGACGACATAACTGAAATTCCTATTAGACTTTGAGAACGCTGCAAAATATATCACATTTCTTGCCATTCGAGTTTTGAAATTGTTTAACACTAAGCATCAACGTTGCTGCTCTTACTGGAACTCGTGTAGGAGGGATGCTTTTTCCAGCATAGTTAGGCTGAATCCCACTTTGACATGAGCTACAGCAGTGCTGCTTTGTACGAGACATAGAAGGCTCATCAGTATTTGTTACATTAGAATGATTTTGGTTAGCTATGCGCCAACTAGTACCATGGAAAGTGCTACCGTCAGTAAATGTCTTATCATTGATATATGTGTTATCAAAGGCAATGGTAAGTGGAACACCTGGTGATAATGACTCCAAAGATAAATTGTGTATGCTGCTTGCTTTCTCTGCAATGGACCTTTCCGGTTCAGGCAGCAACAGCGCCCAGTCAAATTAGTTTCAAAATATTCAACAGCATGTTTATTAAATAGCAAAGAATTACAAAGACATAATTCATACAACGTGTCGGACAATTTGAGATTTGATGACGTTCTATATGGAACCCTTTGTGACACAATGATTGTGACGTCATCATACACGAGTTGAGCTGATTATGACGTACTACGAGGTAAAATAATGAATGGATACTCTGGAAAGGTGAATTGTTGTTTGTGTTTCTCTGTTGATCTCATTAGCTAGGTCGTGACCAAATCAGTTCAACACGTGTACAATTTCCACTTAACCTGTAACCTGCCTAACTCTTCAAGGTAATTCTAATTAAACTCGCTAGCGTAAAACTCTTTGGATTTCATGCACAAAATATAATATCATGTCCACGATTTAGGATCATTCTCTGTAACATCTGACCAACACACCTCTACCAGTCGTATTAACAGTCTTGCTAGTTGTTGCAGGTATAATCCATGGCAGCATATTATACATCAATGGAGAATGTTAAAATTAGATTAACATATATTATTTGCTTTCGGTGGCCATGCATTTGCCGATAATGTTTGAGAATGTTCTCTTGTACACGTTTTACAGCCTTCATATAGTTGTAGGATCATCTGCAATCTGTCGTAAAAAACCCGCACACGATCACTTCACCAGTATCAATATTTGCTGAATATATGATATCTGATACGGACACTGTGAATACTAGATAATAGTAATAATAACTATTAATCTTAATTTAAATGTTATTTCGCAGTAAAAGAATTGATGTTAGCCATAACTGTATCTTTCATCCAGTGGAAACCCGGTTGTTGACGAAGTTAACCATTCCAGGAGAGATACCTCTAGCAAATATGAATGGATTTTGATCAATTGTAATCCAAGGAAACCCATTCAAGTCGGATATTAACATATCAAATTTAAAACGAATCCACACAGTATTTCTACTTGTTAGTATTACCCTTTTTAAACGAATTTCATGGGTGTGTGTGTATGTTGACAGATGGGCAAACGGACGGATGCACAATGGACGTGGGATGAAGTAATATTTCCACTATCAATGGCATATGTGGACAATTATTACTACCATATCTAGCAAGAAAATGCTGAAATATTAAGTCTGAGTAGATTTTGTTGTAATTATTTTGTTGTGAATTTATGGGAAATGCCGGCTAATTTGAATTCAAGATGGCGGCCACAATAGATGCCTTTTGAAAGTGGCAACACGTGATTGTGGACTGTATGAATGCACTTTCAGGTTCAACAATACAACTGACGTCACCCAGGGCGTCCTGCGGTTTCATACCAGCCATCAAACTATATATGCCAGTACAGTTTTGGCATCTTATATTAATCTAAGTTAATCTAAGTAACATTTGGTGGTAGAGCGTGGTTATCTAAAGAAAATAAATTGTCACTGCTCGTCAAAAATAGTGAAGATGGTAGAAAATGGTGACAATAATTTACAGACTGGAAATAATAGTGTCTGGATGATCTACAGAAAGAGAAAACTAAAACAAAGACTTCATTCACATATTTCAAAACAGTTATTGTTGCTTGGTGATTATGACTATGACGCCTTAGTTACTCGGCATCACATTCAGGAGGCCTCTAAAAAGCTCGATGCACAAGATGTTTTAATCAATGCCATGAACATTTTGTTATTCGAGTATAATAAATTATCAGATAATGCATATACACCAAAAGTAAATTATGAACTTGAGATCATCGATGTGAAATATTTAGAGGTCTTAAATTATCTGCAATATTTCTTGGACAGGAAACTGGATGAACTGAGCGCAATTGCCTCAAATGACAAACGGTCGAATGCATTGCTAGATGTTCAGATAATAAACCATTACTACCACATCTAGGACCATCATTGACCCCCATCTACTGCCATCACTACCACATATATTACTGTCAAGACCAGTGTCATTGCTGCATGTGGCGCCACCTTCGGTTCCAGTACACCCGCCATCCTTACTTATAGATTCGGCTCCATATTTACCAAATTTATGTCATCATCTTTTCCAAGTCTGTCAATATCTTGGCGATGAAGAGCTAAAGGTAGTTCCGAATCCCGGATACTCAGTTCATGCATATGAAGCTACTAAAGAACGTTTGGATAGAAAATTTGGAGAAAATGCAAACAGATATCCGTTATATTGAAGAAATATTGAGAAATCCACCCCCAATCAGACCCGGAAAAGCTGGAGATAATGACATATTTGAAGACTTGTTAGATATTATCATCATAGACTTTACGGATTCAAAACAGTATGAAGAAATAGACAATGTATTACATTTTACATTTCTTGTAAAATGTAACATCAACGTGGTGTTCCCGAGCACAATGAACATAAATCAGAAAAATCGTGAATGGGTGGCTATAGAAGCTGAGGTTGCATCGATCATAGCTGAGACAGTAAGAGGGCTGCGTGCTATGGAAACCCCAGCTATATGTATATAACAATAAGTAATTCCTGCGAGGGACGGCCAGCGTGGTCTAGGTAGTTATTCGTGTAATATAAAACAAGTTAACTGAATGTCGTGGTAAGCTTACGCTTGCTGCGAGGTGTGTGCCTCCAACACTATTTATGTATTTATGGACCTTCTCTTAAACGAGAAGCGTTCGCCACAGCGAGAGGTATTGTCACACACATAACGTTTTCATGCCTCAAACGTCTTAAGCCTACGTCAGAAAAAGACTTGCAGATTTAAAAACAAATAAATTAGCTGGGCCTGATGACCTGCATCCAAGACTTTAACATGAACTAAAAGATGTATCATCTGAACCACCTAGCATAATTTATAACAAGTCATTATCAGAAGGGACTATCCATTCTGACTTGAAATGTGCTAATGTTATACCCGTGCATAGAAAAGGAGCAAAGAGGGATCCGAACAATGACAGACCCATCAGTCTAACCTCCGTTCCATCCAAAATACTTGAAAGCATAGTAAGGGACAAGCTGGTAGAGTATATGAAGAAAAGTGAAATAATTACTAAATACAAACATGGGTTCCTACGGCTCAAATGCTAGAAGTCATAGACGAATGGACAAATGCCTTGGATAATAAGAAATCGACTGATGTAATTTATTTTGATTTTAAGAAGGCTTTTGACTCTGTACCACACGAGCGATTGTTAATCACTTTAAAAGCATATGATATCTTGGGGAAACTCCTAGAATGGATTACGTCGTTTATAATAGGAAGAAAGTAGAGAGTAGTGGTTAATGGGGCAGCCTCAGATTGGGCCAGGGTCATAAGTGGTGTCCCACAGGGCAGTGTACTTGGCCCACTACTGTTTGTAATATACGTAAATGACATGCCAAGAAACATAAAATCCAGACTCTATCTTTTCGCAGACGCTACTAAACTGTTTAACTCAATAACTGATGCTAGTCATTGTGAAATCCTGCAAAATGATCTAGAGGCCATTCAAAACTGGTCCTAAAATTGGTAATTAATGTTTAACACAAACAAAAGCTCAGTTATGCACACTAATTTTAAGTACAAACTCCTTGATAAAAATATAACAGTAGCCCTAAAGGAGAAGATTGAGATCAATGACCTGTGTATAATAATCGATTCAAACATAACATTTGAAACCCATATAAATAACATCACATCAAAAGCAAACAGAATGACAGGGCTTATATGGAGAACGTTTCATTCCATTACCACAGACATCTCTAAGATGTTGTACCAAAGTTTAATACGCCCTCATCTGGAGTATGCTGGTCCCGTTTTGTCCCCACACAAATGGAAATTTGCCGAACAATTAGAAAAAGTCCAGAAACGAGCCACTAAAATGGTACCAGCGTTGCAGAGCATGTCCTATGAAAATCGTCATCTAAATCTAAACTTACCAACCTTAATCTATGGCAAATCCCAATAAACTATTCACATTAAATAAAGATGACAGAACTTAGAAAAACTAGAGCGAATACTAACAATAGACTGAATTTTTTCTCCAACAGAATCATAGACTGGTGGAATGCATTACCTGAAACAGTCGTTAACGCACGTACCATAAACACATTCAAAGCTAGACTAGACAAAATCTATGTAACGCACCCAGTGTACTACAACTATAGAGCATTAGATAAGCCAAATCACCCGAAAATCACCATGCATTAATAATTAATAATGATAGTTTATACACCAGCTGATAATAGGACGTAAAAGTCATGGTAAGCTGTATACTTGTTACGTTACGTACAAGGTTGCCAGGATCACTGGTACTGAAGTCAAAATTCGAAACCTAACCAAGTGTCTGAAAAAACCCCACAAATATAACAAGACAGCAGGACAGCACAAAAGCTTTGAACAAGCACCGTATCTAGTTAAGACAAGGCCGAAGAAGTGGATAGCAAACTATGGCGACCTTCCCGTTGAAGGCGTGAAGGACTCGGCTAGCCCTTCCAGTCACCACAGAGTTAGTTCGATATGAACGTCTTTTCCAGGAGACGAAATGCTGAAAACAAGCCGTTTTAGACGTGGTCCATAGGAGCTAACGTGTATCTGTGTTAGGGTTATTTGAAAGTGCCCAAGATTCACTGCTAGGCCAACTTCTATTAATATTATTATTTCGCAGTGAATTCCTACTTTGGCATAAAAGATCCTATTCTAACGGTATCACTGAATATACTGAGGGGGTGTATGAGTCGTCCTCGTTTATCCTGAAGCCATCGAGAAACTTATCCGATTTTAAGGGTCTGATCCAAAACTATCCAAAGGCAAGAGTTAAAATAAGCATTACTATCTAGGCCGAAGAAGGCTGGAGTTAGTCACAAAGTGAGACAGTTGCTGTAATATAACTAAGTGGTCTTTATAGACTCGTGGCCTGTATAGACTCTGCAAATGGACATTTCTCAAGATCACTGCAGAGGTAATTTTGACCAACTTAACCATT
>CM067359.1:19510384-19512884 GCA_034401795.1 Chaetoderma sp. LZ-2023a
TGTGTGTGTCTGTGTGTGTGTGTGTGTGTGTGTCTCTGTGTGTGTGTGTGTGTGTGTGTGTGTGTGTGTGTGTGTGTGTGTGTGTGTGTCTCTGTGTGTGTGTGTGTGTGTGTGTGTGTGTGTGTGTGTGTGTGTCTCTGTGTGTGTGTGTGTGTGTGTGTGTCTCTGTGTGTGTGTGTGTGTGTGTGTGTGTGTGTCTCTGTGTGTGTGTGTGTGTGTGTGTGTGTGTGTGTGTGTGTGTGTCTCTGTGTGTGTGTGTGTGTGTGTGTGTGTGTGTGTGTGTGTCTCTGTGTGTGTGTGTGTGTGTGTGTGTGTGTGTGTGTGTGTCTCTGTGTGTGTGTGTGTGTGTGTGTGTGTGTGTGTGTGTGTGTGTCTCTGTGTGTGTGTGTGTGTGTGTGTGTGTGTGTGTCTCTGTGTGTGTGTGTGTGTGTGTGTGTGTGTGTGTGTCTCTGTGTGTGTGTGTGTGTGTGTGTGTGTGTGTGTGTGTGTGTGTGTGTGTGTGTGTGTGTGTGTGTCTCTGTGTGTGTGTGTGTGTGTGTGTGTGTGTGTGTGTGTGTCTCTGTGTGTGTGTGTGTGTGTGTGTGTGTGTGTGTGTGTGTGTGTGTGTGTGTGTGTGTGTGTGTGTGTGTGTGTGTGTGTGTGTGTGTGTGTGTGTGTGTGTGTGTGTGTGTGTGTGTGTGTGTGTGTGTCTCTGTGTGTGTGTGTGTGTGTGTGTGTCTCTGTGTGTGTGTGTGTGTGTGTGTGTGTGTGTGTGTCTGTGTGTGTGTGTGTGTGTGTGTGTGTGTCTCTGTGTGTGTGTGTGTGTGTGTGTGTGTGTGTGTGTGTGTGTGTGTGTGTGTGTGTGTGTGTGTGTGTGTGTGTGTGTGTGTGTGTGTGTGTGTCTCTGTGTGTGTGTGTGTGTGTGTGTGTCTCTGTGTGTGTGTGTGTGTGTGTGTGTGTGTGTGTGTGTGTGTGTGTGTGTCTCTGTGTGTGTGTGTGTGTGTGTGTGTGTGTCTCTGTGTGTGTGTGTGTGTGTGTGTGTGTGTGTGTGTGTGTGTGTGTGTGTGTCTCTGTGTGTGTGTGTGTGTGTGTGTGTGTGTGTGTGTCTCTGTGTGTGTGTGTGTGTGTGTGTGTGTGTGTGTGTGTGTGTGTGTGTGTGTGTGTGTCTCTGTGTGTGTGTGTGTGTGTGTGTGTGTGTGTCTCTGTGTGTGTGTGTGTGTGTCTCTGTGTGTGTGTGTGTGTGTGTGTGTCTCTGTGTGTGTGTGTGTGTGTGTGTCTCTGTGTGTGTGTGTGTGTGTGTCTCTGTGTGTGTGTGTGTGTGTGTGTGTGTGTGTGTCTCTGTGTGTGTGTGTGTGTGTGTGTGTGTGTGT
Organism: Chaetoderma sp. LZ-2023a; assembly: GCA_034401795.1. Lineage (NCBI taxonomy): Eukaryota > Metazoa > Mollusca > Caudofoveata > Chaetodermatida > Chaetodermatidae > Chaetoderma > Chaetoderma sp. LZ-2023a. Next base: position 19,511,734 of record CM067359.1, read on the forward strand.
GTGTGTGTGTGTGTGTGTGTGTGTGTCTCTGTGTGTGTGTGTGTGTGTGTGTGTGTGTGTCTCTGTGTGTGTGTGTGTGTGTGTGTGTGTGTGTCTCTGTGTGTGTGTGTGTGTGTGTGTCTCTGTGTGTGTGTGTGTGTGTGTGTGTGTGTGTGTCTCTGTGTGTGTGTGTGTGTGTGTGTGTGTCTCTGTGTGTGTGTGTGTGTGTGTGTGTGTGTGTGTCTCTGTGTGTGTGTGTGTGTGTGTGTGTGTGTGTGTGTGTGTGTGTGTGTGTGTGTGTGTGTGTCTCTGTGTGTGTGTGTGTGTGTGTGTGTGTGTGTGTGTGTGTGTCTGTGTGTGTGTGTGTGTGTGTGTGTGTGTCTCTGTGTGTGTGTGTGTGTGTGTGTGTGTGTCTCTGTGTGTGTGTGTGTGTGTGTGTGTGTCTCTGTGTGTGTGTGTGTGTGTGTGTGTGTGTGTGTGTGTGTGTGTGTGTGTGTGTGTGTGTGTGTCTCTGTGTGTGTGTGTGTGTGTGTGTGTGTCTCTGTGTGTGTGTGTGTGTGTGTGTGTGTCTCTGTGTGTGTGTGTGTGTGTGTGTGTGTGTGTCTCTGTGTGTGTGTGTGTGTGTGTGTGTGTGTGTGTGTGTGTGTGTGTGTGTGTGTGTGTGTGTGTGTGTGTGTGTCTCTGTGTGTGTGTGTGTGTGTGTGTGTGTGTGTGTCTCTGTGTGTGTGTGTGTGTGTGTGTGTGTGTCTCTGTGTGTGTGTGTGTGTGTGTGTGTGTGTGTGTGTGTGTGTGTGTGTGTGTGTGTGTGTGTGTGTGTGTGTGTGTGTGTGTGTCTCTGTGTGTGTGTGTGTGTGTGTGTGTGTGTGTGTGTGTGTGTGTGTGTGTGTGTGTGTGTGTGTGTGTGTGTGTGTGTGTGTCTCTGTGTGTGTGTGTGTGTGTGTGTGTGTGTGTCTCTGTGTGTGTGTGTGTGTGTGTGTCTCTGTGTGTGTGTGTGTGTGTGTGTGTGTGTGTGTGTGTGTGTGTGTCTCTGTGTGTGTGTGTGTGTGTGTGTGTGTGTCTCTGTGTGTGTGTGTGTGTGTGTGTGTCTCTGTGTGTGTGTGTGTGTGTGTGTGTGTGTCTCTGTGTGTGTGTGTGTGTGTGTGTGTGTGTGTGTGTGTGTGTGTGTGTGTGTG
>CM067359.1:19517884-19519235 GCA_034401795.1 Chaetoderma sp. LZ-2023a
GTGTGTGTGTGTGTGTGTGTGTGTGTGTGTGTGTGTGTGTGTGTGTGTGTGTGTGTGTGTGTGTGTGTGTGTGTGTGTGTCTCTGTGTGTGTGTGTGTGTGTGTGTGTGTGTGTGTGTGTGTGTGTGTGTGTGTGTGTGTGTGTGTGTGTGTGTGTGTGTGTGTGTGTGTGTGTGTGTGTGTGTGTGTGTGTGTGTGTGTGTGTGTGTGTGTGTGTGTGTGTGTGTCTCTGTGTGTGTGTGTGTGTGTGTGTGTGTGTGTGTGTGTGTGTGTGTGTGTGTGTGTGTGTGTGTGTGTGTGTGTCTCTGTGTGTGTGTGTGTGTGTGTGTGTGTGTGTGTGTGTGTGTGTGTGTGTGTGTGTGTGTGTGTGTGTGTGTGTGTGTGTGTGTGTGTGTGTCTCTGTGTGTGTGTGTGTGTGTGTGTGTGTGTGTGTGTCTCTGTGTGTGTGTGTGTGTGTGTGTGTGTGTGTGTGTGTGTGTGTGTGTGTGTGTGTGTGTGTGTGTGTGTGTGTGTGTGTGTGTGTGTGTGTGTGTGTGTGTGTGTCTCTGTGTGTGTGTGTGTGTGTGTGTGTGTGTGTGTGTGTGTGTGTGTGTGTGTCTCTGTGTGTGTGTGTGTGTGTGTGTGTGTGTGTGTGTGTGTGTGTGTGTGTGTGTGTGTGTGTGTGTGTGTGTGTGTGTGTGTGTGTGTGTGTGTGTGTGTGTGTGTGTGTGTGTGTGTGTGTGTGTGTGTGTGTGTGTGTGTGTGTCTCTGTGTGTGTGTGTGTGTGTGTGTGTCTTGTGTGTGTGTGTGTGTGTGTGTGTGTGTGTGTGTGTGTGTGTGTGTGTGTGTGTGTGTGTGTGTGTGTGTGTGTGTGTGTGTCTGTGTGTGTGTGTGTGTGTGTGTGTGTGTGTGTGTGTGTGTGTGTGTGTGTGTGTGTGTGTGTGTGTGTGTGTGTGTGTGTGTGTGTGTGTGTGTGTGTGTCTCTGTGTGTGTGTGTGTGTGTGTGTGTCTCTGTGTGTGTGTGTGTGTGTGTGTGTGTGTGTGTGTCTCTGTGTGTGTGTGTGTGTGTGTGTGTCTCTGTGTGTGTGTGTGTGTGTGTGTGTCTCTGTGTGTGTGTGTGTGTGTGTGTGTGTGTGTGTGTGTGTGTGTGTGTGTGTGTGTGTGTGTGTGTGTCTCTGTGTGTGTGTGTGTGTGTGTGTGTGTGTGTGTGTGTGTGTGTGTGTGTGTGTGTGTGTGTGTGTGTGTGTGTGTGTGTGTGTGTGTGTGTGTGTGTCTCTGTGTGTGTGTGTGTGTGTGTGTGTGTGTGTGTGTGTGTGTGTGTGTGTGTGTGTGTGTGTGTGTGTCTCTGTGTGTGTGTGTGTGTGTGTGTGTGT
>CM067359.1:19532235-19562951 GCA_034401795.1 Chaetoderma sp. LZ-2023a
GGGCTTTAGGTCAGAGACCTCCCGGCCCCTTTGGGGGGAGTGGGGAGGTTGTGGTGTGGGGTCTTTCGGGTCCTGGGACCCATTTGCTCTTCTGGCCATCATCCGAGCAGGCACCAGCGCGCACTTGTTTGATTTTGATTGATTAGGTAGCCCGTATGGTGACTGTGTCCGTCCGGGGACGAACTCAATCAGTCATCCGGGTTGCATCCCTCCATAGTCCCATCGAAAGTTCCGAAAGATTCTAATTCTAGCAATTTTGTTTTGATTTTGTAATCCGTATGTTGCGTCATACCACGGCTTGTCTGTGATTCGCTTAAAATGGCTTAGATCGTAGCTGAGTTGTGCCGTGGTCGGATCTTAGCCAAAAAGAATCGCATAATATGTAAGTCTGCCTTTATTGCAATGTCCTATTCTGTTTTATTCTGTTCTATTCTGGTTGCACATTTTTCATATAACTTAAGACAACTCGTAGGCAAACGTAGTGTAGAGGTAAGGATTTGTTAGTGTGAGCCACAGATGAAGAACTATAGTGTGGTATTTCGCTTAAGAGTTATTCGAATATTTGGATTTATACGGAACTGTCCTACGATTCCGTGAGTATTGCTGATTGTTGCCTAAGCCACCAAACATTGAACAGAGCTAGCGCTATACCTAGCCACGTCATACCTTGGACGTTTGGACAGTCGTTGATCGTGGCACGTTGCCAAGATATCTATCGAGTTGTCGGGAGCGCGTACGCTGAATATAATTAGAATAGGAATGATTGACCAGGTGAGTGACCAGGAAAGTAACATACGTAAAAGCAAAACCTCGCGATCAACCCAGGCGATAATGAACATATCTGGCAAGTCGCCAGCATATTTTCCTCACCTAACTATCGTGAATAGTAATATTAGTGAGGTTAATGGGGGCGGGGTGGAGTGGAGGGAGGTGGAATGCCGTTTTAAATGAATGTTAGACTCACAATATTGTGACAACAAGAACCGTAGCGACAGATGACATGACGATTTTTGTGGTGATGTCAAACGCTGGATCAATGATGACTCAATCAGAATGTACCATGACCACTAATTCTACCTCTCCACTCGTTCATGTAATACTACCTGCTCGGCCACAATGCCACTTTATCATTGAACATAAATGCAGACATGTGTAATTGTTCTGTTACACGTTGGTTTTCTTTGATAATCTAATATATTTACATAATTTAATCAAAACAGGTTTATTGCATTTGGATAATACCACTTTTCGCAACTTATATAATTGTAAATTGAAAATTGACCGGATGATTTTCATCAAACTTGATATAAATTGAAAATAAGTGTCAACTAAGCAGCCTATGCAATAACTAACTCAGAGACTAAGTTTAAATCAAAAAATAATCTGGCAACAGTTAACAATACTCAGATTTCGTACCGTACAAGATAGCGATTGAGCGCATTATCTGGCAACACTGCCTACAGTTATTTTGGAAATATTGTGCTGGTAACAATCAGACAACAGTTAACAATGCTCAAATATTGTACCATAATCGATAGCGATTGAGCGCACTATCTGGTAACAACACTCCAATAAAAATTTTATCCGGCTTAAATATGTGCTAACTGATGTTGATAATCAACAAATACTAAAAAAGAACTCGGACACTATCTAGAAGTACGTTGGGCCTACAGTCATAGAATAACCTGTTCAAGACAAGGATCTTGTGCCGCGTATTGGACAAATATCAAGATGCTTCCACCTGAAGGTTATTCCAAGAACAATATAAGTAAGCGGGCTGGGACGTCGATTGCCTACATCTTGAGACAGCCGCCAAATAAGATCAAGTATAAAAGTATAAGAAAGATCTCCTCGAAATTTGGTAGTTAGAAACTGAAAGAGCCTAGCTCACCTTTCTATTGAAAACAGAGTGCCCTCTCTGACTATCGGGCGAGTGCGGGTTGAATGACCTTGACCTTTGGCATATAAACGGGTCCAAGTTTTTAGACAGAATTTAGCTGATTTGAGCAGTTCGAAATCACGGACGACGGAGATTAAGTTTAAACTAAATCGATCACGTAAATTAAAGGTTTAGACTACCTTGTGTTAAGGATGGCCCGTCTTTTCACTATAACGCTACACTTGGTTTAATGTGAAACCGGGTCAGTCAATTTAGATTCAGTATGCGGATTTTTGTCAAAAGAATTGAATCTAGAACGACTTAAATAATGATTTAGAAAAAATAGTAATTAGATCTCTTGCATCCCAAAACTGGAACGAAATTCGGTGCACATATCCTAGCCTAACTAGAGGGGAGTCTGGGCATACTAGATAATTAATCGCAATGTTCGACCCGTTACTACGGCAGACAGGCACCTTCTTAGCATCAGCAAGGCACCTACAAATGGTTATGCCACGATAAATAAGACTGAAAAATCTCCTAGTGTAGGGTAATAATAATCTTCTACGTGTCCTAATGTTAATGAGTGTGCCTACGTGATGCGATTCTAAACTGATTACAATGACAATGATTCTATAAAAACATTGTAGTTGCTCCTAAAATCAAGAGCGGAATCTTGCTTTAACAGGAAACCGGAATCTACTGGATAACAAGTAGTATGTCAGTGCTGAATCTCTGCTCATGTTAACTGCAATAAAAATAGCATCTCAGTGTTGGCTATCGAAATTTCTACCATCTGGAAACTTGCTTCTACTCGATCAGGCTTCTACAGGAGACCAGGATTTACTGGAGAAAATAACAGCTCAGTGCTGACTCTCTGTATACTTCTGCTATCTGGAAACTTGCTTCTACTAGATCAGGCTTAATGTTATCAAAATACTCTTCAGTGACAGTAAAAATTATGACAAAATCTAACAGACAATACTGCGAGGCGCCTCTGCGCCAGTTACTTGAAGGGCCCTGTAAAATGGACCGTATTTCCACTATCCCTGCATCTTCGTAGAGCGAGGGGTGGGGGGGGGGCAGATAAAACGGAAGTGAATAAACTTAAGGCTTATTCTGGATAATTTGGTATAGGAGGCAAATCGGTACAGATATTTACCTGCTGTTAAGCAGCTAAAAGATCCCCCTCCCCCACCCCTAGCTCTGGCGTCTTGTGTTCCGGGTTCGTGTCCTCGAGCTAATATTTAATTCTGAATGAAATAACTGAATTAACCACAGATTAATAAGTGTGCAGAGTACAATCGACTATGGATTAACCAGTTAGGACGGCCGAAAGTATTACAAGTACTAACACCAGTGAAGATTTGCATATACGTTAAACGTGAATAGTAAACATTAATCAGGCGCGAGCGCACAAATTATAATTGGGTTCAAATTAATCCAAGTAGTTACACTTGGCTAAACTGTCGAACAATTAGGTTCTTTCGACCAGAACTTCAAGAAACTTAGACCTACAGTTATCACAATTTTAGAAGCTAGCAAGAGACCACGTAAGCGGGATACATACATTTTTTTATGTTTCTACGTTTCAGTATTGACGCCAATAGAAAGAAAAGAAAGAAGACTAGTTTTATGAAAATGTCTTTATAAAAAAACATGCACAAAGTACTTGCTACCAGAATAACCCGGTCTGCCTAATCATAACTTCATTTTGACATGCTCCCATATTACCGCTGAATGCTGTCAAACACCATGGTCATGATAGCATCGGGCAAAGAATGACAAAAATATTCATTGCAGTGCAAATTACAACAACTTTCAGTAACATAGTTTTCAGGAAATTGATAGTTAGGGCATTCGGTAATCGATCAATCCCAACACGGCGGAGTGTGGATGGGGATTAGCTAGCGGTAGGCGGGACATAGCTAAAACTGGAAAGGTCGATTGAGATACACATTGTTATGTGTCTTCGTCATCTATAGGCCGAATTGAAAAACATAACAAATTATCAAATCGAAGCCTAGTTCCAAAAAGTTTGATTGATGATTAAGATGGTGATCCGGAACTACCGATGATCAGGAACTGCCGATGATCCGGAACTGCCGATTATCCGGAACGGCCGATGATTCGGAACTGCTGTTGATCCGGAACTACCGTAGCAACTGTATATGGGGCCTATATAATATGTAACATCTAAGTATGTCTATATCTATATGTATGTAGATTTTGTGCCGATAAATAAGTTGAATCTGAACCTGAATCTGTGCAAAACAATTTGAACGTTTGCGCTTTCGAACACGCATACAATGGCCACGTTCGGATGGTTATCCATGGTTAACTATACAGTTAACTATAGTTAACTAGACCGAACTTGAAATAATTATCTAGCTAGTCAACTGTAGTCGACCGAGCATCTAAGCTCTATTCCACGAAATTTGCGTAAACTTAAAAATGGCGGACTACGCTTGTCACGAATAAATGCATATAGAATGAATGAATAAATATTCATTTACGCTAGGACTTGGTCCTTAAGTGAAGACATGTACAACAATAATAATAATAATAATAATAATAATAATAATAATAATAATAATAATAATAATAATAATAACAATAATAATAATAATAATAATAATAATAATAAAAATAAAAATAATAATAATAATAATAATAATAATAATAATAATATGTATGACAGGTAGACATTTCAACTATGCAATACAAATATAAATTTTCATATTAAATTTGTGACTGACAATGACGTGTAGCAATCACACGTAGGCTAGTCACGTACTCATACACACTTAGGCGCACTATCACACATACTCTCACGCGCGCGCGCATGCGCGCACGCACCCGCACACGCGTGTTTATATACGATGATTCTCAATAAGTACCGTAGTACACAGCTGCTGCTATGCGTATGGTTATCACGCAACAATAAGTGCATAAAGTGAATCGTCAAAATGTTAATCCTCATTCATAATATATTAGTTATTGTAGGCCCCTACAGTTAATTGACAAACACTGTTAAATATTTGAATTCCTCCGACTGAGGACCGCTGCTGCCATAAAGACACCGGACAGTCCCCAGTCAGATCAGCATCGTAGAAGTTTGATTGTGGTCTATTGGTTAGCTGATTTTGTTCTGCACGTATTTGGTCTAGATGATGATTATATCTGGTTAATCAAGGCCTGGATGTGACAAAGGCAGCTAATGTGTGGCTGTAGCACGTACTTTTCCCTGCAGCTGTCTAGTATGCTGCCCTTAGTTCAGTGACATTCTATCAACTATCAACTCTTCCCACACCTCAGCCCACCTCACTCCAGTCCGCCAAACACACCCCGCCGCTTTGCGCATAGGAAAAGTTGCGATAACTTATAGCAATTTTGACGAGCACAGTAATAAGTGTATGTCAATAATACCAAGACCAATGTTCTTCACACTTTATTTGATGTGTCCGCTTTTGGACGTCTTAGTGGACAAAAGATAACCCATTTTTGTGGACCACCTAAACAGACGATAGAAAGGATTAATCGAGACTGGTACCGATCTTAATATTTTCTGCAATAGTAATTCAATTGCGAATCGGGTACCAACGCACCATAGTCGACAAAACAGCGTCCGCGTGGGAATTGCTACTGCGCATGTTCAGTAAACCTGCAAATTTACTATAGTTAGTCAGCCGAACTTGACCAAGGTTGTTGAAACCATATGTTTAGGATATGTTGGCTAGATCGCTCATGCGCATATCCTCACTATTCACTATGTGGTCAATTGACTTCACCGTCGGTGACGTGAGCTCAGTAAATCGCCAGTGTGCCTGTCCGGGTATTTTCAGATTTTTAAGCTGAATTAATCTGACATTTTATTCGACATTTTATTCGACTAGGTAATGGAATTTGCAACAAAAACATAAGATTTTGATAGTAATATGATATGCTCATATAAACGAGATCGTCCTAGAAAATACCATAAGAAATCACTTTGTCGTGCGACACGCGTAATTAATCAACTACGAAAATCCACATTTGAAGGCCCCATGAGCGATCTATAATATTCAAATCTGTGGTTAAAACTAAATGCTTTAATTATGTATGACGTCATACTTTGTGATGTCACACTCAAGCAGGAATTTGGCGCGTTACTCGGATAAACGCGATATATTAAGTCACAGTGTATTCTACTCACACGGATAGTACTGTTGACAGACTCCATTTGGTTACGTCAAGTTTGATATAGGACGCGTTGTTGTTGTTGTTGTTGCTGCTGCTGCTGCTGCTGCTGCTGCTGTTGTTGTTGTTGTTGTTGTTGTCGTTTTCTTAGTAGTTAAGTGTGAGGCAATCAAATAAATAACTGAACTTTGAACTGGAAATGGATGTTGTTGTTGTTGTAGCAGCTAAGCGTGAGTCAACCAGCGACATGACAATTAATTAGAAGATAAAGAGAAGCCAATTCACGCAGACCTCGAGCTGTGTCATGATTTTATTACGCGTATATCTACAGCATCTGCCGATTATTTTGCAACCTATTTGTAACAGGAGTCAAAAGTAGTCGTCGGTTCCCAATTAGGCTCCATATCAGATTTTCAATATTGATACTATTTAGTACTTGGCCTACGTAGATACTTTCTATTTCTAGGAGTGTTGAATCATCAATGGAAATTGTGCGCAGTAGCTGTAAATAAGCTCTCGACAGAGGGACTGCTTGATCGTTATCGACATGTAGGCTAAATAAGCTGTCCATCTCAGCAACACCGGCCTCCCGAACTGACTTCAGGATGAAAATCCAGATTTCGCCATAAACGCGGATAATGGCGGGAGTAGTGAGAGGCGTGTATCCGCTGAGGCTGTCTGTCTGTCTATTCATATATTTCGGTAAGTGAGCTGTTGTACAGTGGCTGAAATTGTGCTGTATATACGATGCTGTTGTTTAGTTGTTCTTATAGCAGCAGCAGCAGCGACAGTAGCCATTTCTTATTTTAAATGACATCTCACCTTGTCATATGCTAACCATTCAGATGATAGAATTTCTACCCATAGTCCATCCCTGACATTTGAACTTTGTATTAAGCTTTAGTAGTTGAATGTTGATAAATTTCTACAGCATATAAAATGATTTACCTTTCAACCAATCAAAAAAACCCCGAACGTGTCTGCCACGGGGCATACGCTCAGTCATAAAGGTACCAGCTATAGTTTGGCAATGTGGTATAAAAGTAAGCATACAGGTAAGCTGTTGAATATTTTGACGCTAATTTGAATGGCACCAACAACTTCCAGTCAAATTAGTTTCAAAATATTAAACGAGATGAGTATTACATAATAAAGAATGTGCGATATATTGTCACTTACATGACATCACAAATTGTCGCTTGAGGAGACAAAATGGTGGAGATCACTTTTCAACATTTACGCGACATGACAAAGCAGATAATTGTGATACAGATAAGGTAATGTGACAGGATATGACTGATATGGAATCTATAAACCATAATCTATCATTACAATACAACATTTGAGATGCGATTAGCATCCGTTTAACTCACTGGCGACGCGTTGGCTTTAATTTCTGCGCTAAACTCCCCCACGGAATGTATGCCCCCCCCCCCGTTTGTCGATCACCATTTCCCGACTCTGGAATCGAATCACCATCCTGCAATTCCGCATAGCATCAGCAATCCAGGCATCTTTCCGCTGGGCCACCGCACCAAGACACTAGTAGTAGTTTTAGTATTATATGCCCATATATGTTCTGTATTGGCAGGCTTGGTCGTGTGTGTGTCAGCAGCACGGTCTAGTTCCCGAGGCGGTAGCAGATCTAGTTCACGATCCAGTGGAAGACATCGGTAAATGGCCCTTTCCACTTTTAGCTATGCCCCGCCCATCTCAATCTAAGCTCCACCCACAACACGTCCGTGCTTGGATCGATCGATCTCTGAACTCTCTGACTATCAATTTCCAGAAACTATACATGTAAGCTGTTGACTATTTTGAAACTAATTTGACTACGGCAGCAACAGCTGAAATTAAGTCCAAAATGTCATGTTTCTTAAAAAGCAAAAATATACAGTTCGTACAATGAATGTGTCGGACTATAAAGCTTTAAAGATGGGCCTAATCGAATCATTCACGACGTCATAATTATGACGTCGGCATACACGTCACGTGGTTGCTTGAGTGAGGAAATGGATTCACGAATTAGGTGTAGAGTGTTGAATATTAAATAGTTGTCATTGCGGCATATCGGCCTTCACTCTCGGTACACACTTATACTTGTCACCATAAACCAATAAAGTGATCAATTTCTAGCTATGCCCCGCCCATTTTAGCTAAGCTCCACCCACTTTTAACGTGTTTTGGAATCAATTTATACAATTTAAACCCTGAAATACCACAATCTCAATTTCAAGGTAACTGTACTGGTAACCTGGTGGATATTTTGAAACTAATTTGACTGGGTGCTGTTGCTGCAGTGCTCAGTCAAATTGGTTTCAAAATATTCGACATAATGTCTATTAAATAGTAAATCCACCATTGACATACAAACCGTACACTTGAGGGACTTTTACATGCACATTGCGGAGCTATATATACGCCACTATGTATTGCGACATACCCAGACCTGAAACTTGCTTGTTTTCATTACGTAATTTGGAATTCAATAAGCAAAATAGTAACCCCTCTTGTGTCAACATGTGTATTAAAATGGTACGGCTGGTCAATACTTCCACCGCAATTGTCTTGAGGACTCTCTATTTGCAGGCTAAGAGAAGACTATTTTTGACAATTTACCTAGCCATTCGTTCCAGTGATAAAGTTTCTAACATAATCTTCTCTTGGCCTGCAAATGGGCACAAACCAAACACAAATTTAGATTTTCTTGACTGTTAATCCGTTAATTGTCAAACCGGGAAAAAACACCTCTAAAACGATTTTCCTAAATTCCAGTTATAAACTTACAAAAAGCCCAGTTTTCTCTTTGCCAGTAAATGGTAATTCCTTGAGCTAAAATTTCAATTTGCTTGAAAACTCTTGACAAATTAAAGGCTTTATTGATAAAAGTCGCCTTTTGGGCGCTTTGAGGCGCGGTTAACGCACGAGGGGTTTAATAATCAAAGCGGACGCCATGCCTGATCTGAGCTCTTTGTGTGCACATTGAAAACTCAACAAATTCGTTACATACTGGTATGTTAGTACGCCACCATCTGAGACAATGGCTAACATAGGAAGTTTGTTTCCTCATATTTTACGCCAAAATGGCGCTTTAGGTCACAGATATTGTTTTTGAAAATTGTTTGGAATGGTCACGTATAGGCCCTAGCACGGCGTATAGGATACCGCTAGTCATTTTCATGGGTTGGTGTCAAACTGAAGACCTGTATAAAATTGAATTGCCATAGAGCAGTCCATTCATAGTTATACCCCGCTGTTTCTAGCTATGCTCGCGGATTTCTAGCTAAGCTCTTCCGATTTCTAGTTATTTACCACATATTTCTACCTGTGTTCTGCCCATTGGTAGCTCTGCACCGCCCATCTCTAGTTAGACTCTGCCCAATTTTAGCTAGTCTCCACTTATTTCTAGCTACGCTCTGCCCATTTCTAGCTATACCCACACATTTCTAGCTAAGTTCCGCGCATTTCTAGCTATTCTCCGCCAATTTATAACTACTCTCTGCCCATTTTTAGCTATGCCCATTCATTTCTAGCTAAGCTCCGCCCATTTCTCTCTATGCACCGCTTATTTCTCGTTAAGCACCACCCATGCTTTGTGGATGTATGTGCGTGTGAGCGTGCGTGCGTGTATGCGTGTGTTGGAATCGCTTGATATACTTTGAACCCAAAATTTCTAATATTCCAATAGCAAGGTAATTATTCAGGTAAGCTGTTGTATATTTTGAAACAAATTTGACTGTGTGCCTATGGACTATTCCAGCTTCACCACCGAGTATTTCTGTCAATTATGATTATGACGCCAACCTACCTGTTATGTAATTGATTATGACGTCATATACCATTGTGTGACAGATCGGATTCATCCATTGTAAATAGAGCCTATATGCTAAACCACTTGGTACGAGCTATGGCAAATCTATTAAACGTTGAGATCTAAGACTGCTTACTTTGAGACACTTTTGCACTACCTTTTGTTATTTTGAAAAGGTAGTTCTGCCCATTTGACTTAAATGGATGCAAATCTCATCAAATGTTGTAACAAACAGATTATGGTTTATAGATTCCGTAATATCCATATCATGTCACATTTCCTTATCTGTATCGCAATTATCTGCTTTGTAATATCGCGTAAAATGTTGAACAGCGATCTCCACCATTTTGTCTCCTCAAGGGAAAGTATGTGATGTCATGTAAGTGCTAATGTATTGCATTCTTTATTATGTAATACTCATCTTGTTGAATATTTTGTAACTAATTTGACTGGAAGTTGTTGCTATGGCAGCGACAACTTCCAGTTAAATTAGTTTCAAAATATTCAACAGCTTACTCGTATGTTTGTTTTTTACACGCCCTTTTTAAACAACAGATGACACCTCTATGACTGAGGGTATATACCGAGGCAGATGCGCTAGGTTTTTTCTGATTGGTTGAAAAGTAAATCATGACAGCCATCATAGAGTATGGAAGGAACCAACATTTAGCTACTAAAGCCTTTAGCGGTAGGTGAAAAAACTTAAAATTACCTGCATATTAGGTCACTTGAATAGCTTTCAAGGGACGAGGTTAGTTATCCTTCAAATGACCTAAACATGTATGGTTTTATTTCAGTAGTGACTCGAGTGGTCTTACAGCGACGAATGCGGGTTTAGCGGCCGGTCTATATTATGGATCGTCTCTTTACATGAGTAGGCGGATGTATCATAGCGGCGAACATGGTACGCGGACAGAGCGTACACTACTTTAAAAGTTTGCTCCAAATGCATTGAAGGGTTCCGATCTGTCACACAAGTATCTGACGTCATAATATATAACGTAACTACTTAGCTGATGTCACAATCATAATGTTGTATAGCTCTGTCATGGAAATCGTCATGAAGTGTACGAATTCTGTAGGCCTATCTTTGAATGCATTTACAATTTAAGAAATATTCTGTATAGTATTTTGAAACTAATTTGTCTGGGAATTGTTTTTGCCATCGGAAAGAGCCTAAGTCATGTTAGTTTCAAAATATTCAACAGCTTACATGTACACTTAGCTGAAAATTTAGATTCCTGAAATTTGTTTCAAAGTTTCCGATCGATATCATCACGCGTAAAATGTAGGCCTCGCTGAGCTAACGATGGGCCGAGCGCGGCTAGAAACAGATCTGTGTATTTCATTCACATAGGCATAAGTAACGTCTTTGAGCTACAAACTGCAGTTCTCCTTCGATCAATACTCACCATTCTGTTACTTCGGATATACAGCTGGCCTTGACAGCGGCCCTAGGAGTATAGACTTAGAAAGCTTTACCTACTCCTGGTAACCGGGTACTCGGCTCCCAACTGCCGAGTACCCGTCTACCATAGAGCTCATTCTTGTTTGCATAGCAACAAGAGCTATACATGCTTTCTGCAGGGAGAGGATTTTAGTGTCTTTTGTTAAAGAAATCTAAGTCTTTATCTGTAAAGTGAAGGTTTGTGCGTTCTTGAAGGATTTAACTGGATACTATGGAGAATACCGCCGATGATAACCAGGTTGTATCATTCCTTATTATCCATAGTTAAAAGACTTAGGTCTCTAAATTTCGCTGTGTCGCATGTCCCAATTTCTGACCCCAAAGAATCTGGGACGTGTGCTAACAACGATATATGCTAGACGATCGCCTTCTTTAAACCCCAACAGGCGATCGGCAGATATGAAAATAGGTGTTTGCTACGGTATTTCTAACACGAATATCGGCTGACGTCGTTCTCCGTAGGATCCGAGCGGGTGACGTCACACCCGGTCGCTCGGATGTTTGTGAAGAAAAATTTTGTCATTAATTCGCGCATCTCGTTCTGGGTGCTGCGTACTAAAAATGGTACCGAAACTTTAGAATGGTCAAGTTTATGTGCGATCACGATCGGTTTGCAATGATCGGTGGTTTCAAAATTCTTGAGTAGATGCGTGGTCTGCGGTTTTACCGTGTGATACAGCAGTTTGTTATACATTTTGTTGTTTTCTTCACATATCGTTTGGCTTTCGTTAGGGAGTATAATTTATATTGATTGGTAAATATACCCCGAATGCTATGCGATATGATTCCTGGAGCCGTTACACATCCTGGAGGATCTAATATGGGTGTGTTTAATTCCCGCTTCGTTCTTGTCATCATAATCAATGCGATCTTTGTTGTAACGTGGCGGGGTGGGGTGCGGGAGGGATACGGTTAATTTATGAGTCAAATTATTTGAAAATTAATTGTCTGCCTTCCATCCGGGTCTCGTTCCGCTTGTTTATTGTAGGTGTGTGCTTATTTTATAGGCCAAGCCAACCCCGCCATCATGTGACGAGTGCCATAAATTTGTACAGGTCGTATTCAAGGACCATGTCTGTTTTAGGTGTTCGCCCTGTAACCTAGACCATAGGTGTAATGTGTGCGCAGTGTGGTCCGTGGATATGATGGTTAAGTTCCTTGCCCAGAAGGACTTGGCTGGGTCTGACGCGGGGTCAGGCGGTCCGAGAGTAAATCGTGGAGCGCCCGGTTCGGCCGGTGGGGGTGCACCACGTCCCCAGCTGGAGGTGGCGGAGATGGCACCACCGGCGTGGTTTGGTCCGGCTATGCAGGGTTTTCTGCATAGTGTTCTGCCCACGCTGGTGTCGTCCCTGCTACCAAAGGCTGGGGGCAGTTTCTCCCCATGCCTGGTACGGACCCTGTCCTTGGACAGGGTTCTGGACTGGTTTCCGAGGGGGCCGTCTTGTACGGCCCCCTGGCAGTCCCGTCTGGCGCCGGCCCGACGGGTTCTGTTTCTCTGCGGCCACCTCCGGGTGGTCCAGTAGCGGTGGCCGGTCCATCAGGTGTGGGAGCCGTCCGCCAGGACGGCTCCACGGTCTACTCGTCTAGTGACTACTCTTCGGGGTCTGAAGACGAGGAGGCCGAGGAGGAGAGGTTGCTGCGGCCTGTGATGCTGCAGGTGGAGAATATGGAGGTCGATTCCGTCCTGGACGGAACCGGCCACCATTTGTCTGGCCTGGCGCAAGCCAGGGCAGCGGCTCCGCCTGTGGCTGAGGCCAATCTGGTACCGGGCACCGGTTCCGTGACGGTTGGTTTGGCACCAGCCGACATGGTAACGGGTTGGCCGGGCCGGGCGTGGTACTTACCTATCTCGCCTGGTCCGGTAGTCGGACGTGGGGTGCCGTTGGCGCCCGTGTCTGGCTACGGTTCTGCGACTGCTACGGGTCCGTACGGTTTTCCGTGCGGACCTACCCCATGCACCGGAGTGTTTCTGAGGGGGCCGTCTTGTACGGCCCCCTGGCAGTCCCGTCTGGCTCCGGCCCGACGGGTTCTGTTTCTCTGCGGCCACCTCCGGGTGGTCCAGTAGCGGTGGCCGGTACATCAGGAGTGTTTCATGGGTTTCACCGGAGTGTTTCATGGGGTGGCAGCGGAACCGTGTGGTACCGGAGTGCCTGGCGTGTCAGCCGTGGCTTCTTGCCGGGAGGCCGTGGCTGGCAGGCCCATGAACACGTCAACGGGTGACGTGTTTGGGGGTGTGTCTTCATCGGAGATAGATTGGTCAGAGGCTCTGGCGTGGCTAGCCAGGGTCTATGGTTTCGGCCATGGCCGATGAAGACGCGCCCCGTCCGTCGGTTGCGTCGATTAGGACGGGGATTTTTCCCGCGGCCCGGATCCAGTTGGTGGAACTGGATCCACGGTTCATAGAGTTGTTGGAGGCTATTTATAGCAAACAACTTATGACCAAGGGTCAGCTCCCTGCAGCCTCCGGAATACGACAGATATGGTGTAGTCCCGTCGGTCACCGAGGATGACTAATGGGTACTGGGCGTTCAGAGTACCGGGGTGGGTGGCCCCGGTCCGGCACTTGTGGACAAGGCTCAGGTACACCAAGAGGAAGTCCTGTCCCTATGCGATGAGGGTGTGAGGGCAGCTATGAGCGCTGTCAACCACTCGTATCGTCTCCTTCAGTCGGTGTGGGCTGAAGCAGGGGCAGGCCACCCTGTGCCACCTGTGGCGCTTTCGTGCGTGAATGACGGCCTGGTGCTGTCTATGGACGCATTGGCAAGGGTGCAAGCGCGAGTGACTAAATCCAGGAGGCAAATGGTCATTGACCATATGCGTCCGGCTATGGCAGTCAGGGAGCGTCTTCTTGGGATGCCCCTGAGAGGGCCTAGCATCTGCGGTTGCCAAGTGCGGGCCATCTTAGTGGGTACAGCCAGTATCGCGCAGAATCGGTTAGCGGCCAACCAGCAGCTAGAGCTAGTGCGGCAAGCACACGCACTAGGGGCTGTGGGGAAACCGCTAGCGGGACAACCTTCAAAGAAGCAGAAGAAGCATAAGGGCAAGGCGAAAGCTAAGCCTGTTACGACTTCTGCTTCAGCTGGTTTTTCTCAGCCGCCGCCGGCGAAGAAAGCCAGGAAGGTTGTAGAGGCGCCTACCCTCCCACGGTTGCTCCTGACCGCCCTAGAGGCGGGAAGGGCAATGGGAAGGGTAAGGGTAAGTCCTCAAAGGGCAGACAGAAGGGGCGGATCGTACCTGAGGGTACGAGAGCTCCCTTCATATCCATCTGGACCGCGCCTGCGCGACAGGAACAGCGGTGCCAGTTATACCCGTCGTGCCTAGAACGAAATGGTTCTCTCTCTCTCTCTCGTTAAGAAAGAGGGGGGAGCGGACTACGAGCCGGACAACCCCGTTAGACGTCGAGGCGTCTATGGTGGGTGGAAGGCTCATGCGTTTCGTCGAGGCCTGGCGAGGTGTGACGTCAGACAGTCTGGTCCTGGGATGGTTATCCCAGGGTGACATGCCGGAGTGGTGGGACTTTCCACCACAAAATCTGTCTGGCACCTGTCTGGACACCCGTACCAAGGGAGCCAGACAAGTTAGAAGCCGTTCAAAAGGAAGAGTCGGGTTTGCTTCCGAAGGGAGCAATAAAACCAGCAAACCGAAACACACCAGGCTTCTATTTAAACATGTTCCTTGTCCCCAAGAGCACAGGGGGATGGAGACCCATACTCAATCTCAGGCCATTAAATTGGTTTATCCATACGCCTCGGTTCCAAATGGAAACGCCGAGGTCGGTAATGGCGGGATTGAGGAAAGGAATGTGGTGTGTATCGATCGATCTGAAAGATGCATATTTCCACATTCCGATGAACAGGAGTTGTCACAGGTTTCTGAGATTTGCGTTTCAGAATCAAGTATGGGAGTTTATTGTTCTCCCATTTGGCCTGTCGACAGCTCCGAGGGTTTTCACAAGAGTGGTCCTTGCGGTGACAGCGTTTCTCAGAAAAGAGAACGTGGCGCTATATACTTACATAGACGACTGGCTGATCAAGGCAGACTCGGCAGCCAGGTTGAACGTGGATACTGCTCTGACTCTGAGGTTACTTTCAGATCTAGGCTGGATAGTCAACGAGGAGAAATCCGAGTTGACGCCCACTCATCATTTCGTTTATTTGGGGATGCGATTCGATCTCGAGGAGGGCAGGGTGTACCCGTCAGAGCCCAGAGTGGTGTCTCTGTTAGCCATCCTCAAGAGTTTTCGAGTGGGAAACCACATTCAGGCGAGGAGGTTTCTTCAGATGCTGGGCATGATGGTCTCCATGGAGCAGGTTATCCCGTACGCTGCTCTAATGCGAAGGCCTATCCAGTTCTATCTGATGTCTCTGTGGAAACAGAGAACAGAACCCCTGTCAAAACTGTTACCAGTTTTGGAGCCGATAATGTCGCATCTTGTATGGTGGAAGGAGCGTCAAAATATCCTAGTAGGGGTTTCGCTGCACCTACCCCACCCCCAGCTGTCCGTGTACACGGATGCATCGCTGGAGGGGTGGGGTGCCTGCCTGGGAGAACACCAGGTCTCGGGCACATGGACTCTCCCGGAGAGTCAGCTGCATATCAATCTGTTGGAAATGATGGCAGTGGAACTGGCGTTGGAAGAGTTCCTTCCAATGATCAGGGGCAAGGTGATATTGATACGGTCGGACAATTCGACAGTAGTATCATATATAAATCGCCAAGGCGGGACCAGGTCGCCCACTCTGTGTATCAGAGTGTGGCACTTGATTCAATGGTGCAGGAATTACTTGGTTGTTTTGAAAGCAGCTCACATTCCTGGCCGATTGGACATTCTGGCAGATGCTTTGTCTCGCAGAGAGAGAATTCTGCCAACAGAATGGTCCCTCAACCCTCCAGTTCTGCGAAGGATCTTCGAGCATTGGGGCAAACCCAACGTGGACTTGTTCGCCACAAAGGAAAATGCTCAAATCATGACGTATGTCTCGCCGATTCCAGATCCAAATGCCGTCGATACAGACAATCTGGCGATAAGCTGGAGAGGGATGCACGCTTATGCGTACCCACCCACCATTCTTCTACCGAAGGTATTGGTGAAGGTCAGGGAGGAACCGTGTCTGGTCCTGCTAATAGCGCCGTATTGGCCGAGCAGGGCGTGGTTCACGGATCTTCTAGATCTGCTGGTGGAAAATCCTGTGCAGTTGCCCGAGATTCCGAACATAATCTCCCAGGCCAAGGGACGCTTCCTACACGAGCGTCCCGAAATGTTCAAATTGACTGCGTGGATGTTATCAAACAACGTTCCACGTCGGAAGGCTTTTCTCGACAGGCTGCTGATTTCATCGCGGCTGCGAGAAGGAGGTCAACCTTCAAGTCATATAACAACAAGGTTAACAGATTTGCAGACTGGGGTGAAGAAAAGGGTATTGATACCTTTCAATCCACTGTTCAGCAAATAGCAGACTTTCCCTGTGAGCAGTTCTTTTCAGGACTAGCTCCTGTCACAATTGCTGGATACAAGTCAGCTTTGGCATCAGTTATCCCTTGTCTAGCCAACAGGGATACTCCAGAGGTGGCCCAGTTAAATGTGATGGTGACGGGAATGAGCAATCTCCGACCGAGACAACCGGTAGTCATTCCAGCCTGGAGTCTATCTTTAGTGCTTAATGTAATGGCCAAGCACCCTTTCGAACCGTTGCGTTCGGCTAGTCTAAAGCATTTGACTCTAAAGGCGGTCTTTCTATTGGCAGCTTCCTCAGCTAGAAGGCACAGTGAGATCCATGCGCTTTCGGCAGAGAGGGACCGATTTATTGTCTCTGGAGAGGGTCTGCGTCTTCTGCCAAGAGCAGAGTTTATGTCAAAGCACCAATCTTTGAGATATCCAGGCAAACCGATCATTATACCGAGGTTAACTAGGTTTGATCGTGATGCCAGTGTCGGGTTCCCGGTCCGTGCTTTGACTAAGTACAAGAAACGTACTGACTCGTTACAGTCGAACGATAGACATCTGTGGATCTGCCATAAGAAGTCTTATGGCGCCGCATCCATGGATACTATCTCTCGTTGGGTGGTCGAATGCATTCAGACTACTCACGAGATGGCGACTGGGCACCAGGTGCAAGGTGTAAGGACACACGATGTTAGAGGAATAGCCGCCTCGACCGCCCTTTACAATGGTGTTCCGTTAGAGGACATCATGGCCGTTGCACAATGGCACTGTGAGTCCTCATTTACGAATTACTATATATGGGATGTGTCAGACTCAGCCAATCCACTCGCTTTAGCTATTTTGAAACGATAGTTAGTGATCACACTGCTCTTCACCCTTTTTTCACTTTGGTAAGAAAAGAACCTAAAGCAGGCATGGTCAAGCGAGAGGATGACAACCAGATTGTGTCACTGATGGCCGACCAGTGAATGGTTGGAGGCGGTACGTCTGGACTCCAATTATCATAAGGTAACTCAATAGTGAGAGTTTGTTGTATCATGGATATGTATCATGTTCATTCATCGTATATATTCATGCTCATTCCCAGGCTAATACATGGAATATGCAGGGAGCAGTTAACCCTCTTGGCATATTTGTGTTTCAGGCGAGATATATGTTCGTGAGTTCTCTCCCTTTTCTTAGGAGGAAAAAGGGGGGGGGGGAGCGGTGATGCGAATGTGATTCGGTTCCGTGAACCTGGCGGTCCTTTTAGGTCTCCGTTAGTCAAGTTTGAAGTCTAAAATCTTTCTCCAAGTGGCAAAAGTAGCATTTATGGCTTGCCCCTTCCCACCAGGTTACTGACCAAATCTGGTGTATATCAGAAGTAACAGAATGGTGAGTATTGATCGAAGGAGAATGAAGGAAATTTCAATTTCCCTTTCTCCAAGATCTAACAATACTCACCATTCTGTTACGGACCCAGCCTCCCAGCCCCACGGAGGCAAGCCATAGTTTTCTCTTGTTTGGAGGCTATGCAAACAATATGAGCTCTATGGTAGACGGGTATTCGGCAGTTGGGAGCCGAGTACCCGGTTCCCAGGAGTCGCTAAAGCTTTCTAAGTCTATAATCCTAGAGCCGCTGTCAAGGCCAGCTGTATATCCGAAGTAACAGAATGTTGAGTATTGTTAGATCTCGGAGAAAGAGAAATTGAAATTTCCTTCATTCATTAGGACAGGTGGGCACAAAGACAGACGTTCTTTCAAGCAGATGTCTAAAATACATAATCTTGTGGAGGTAAAAAGCCGATATCACAGAACATGTTTTCCTCATTCAATTGTTTGTGAATTACAGCTGACTCCTTCAATTGCTATAAAGCAGTGCACAGTGAGTCAGTGCCTACGCGTTCCAGCACGATCGCGCTTGTGAATTACAACTGTCTTTCTGTTCTTACAGCGCCTACTATGTGCGTGCGTGCGTGCGTGCGTACGTGCGTGCGTACGTACGTACGTACGTGCGTGCGTGCGTGCGTGCGTGCGTGCGTGCGTGCGTGCGTGCGTACGTACGTACGTACGTACGTACGTACGTACGTACGTACGTACGTACGTACGTACGTACGTGCGTGCGTGCGTACTTACGTACGTACGTGCGTGCGTGCGTGCGTGTGAATTACACCTGCATATTTCTGTTCTTATAGAGCCTACAGAGTGTGTGTGAATTACAATTACCTCGTTCTGTTCTCCTAGCGGGTACAGCGCGTGTGAATTACAACTGCCTCTTTCTGTTCTTACAGAGCCCACAGTGTGTGTGAATTACAATGACACGGACACCAACGGGACTGTTTATGGACAGTTTATTTGTCCTATGGCGTCACATCCAGAACATTACACGTACTGCTGTGGTGAAGAGGAACAGGAGCGATGTTGTGGGTTCTGGGACAAGTACGTATCTGTCAATCAAGTACCTGTTATTACAAGCTATGCCCCGCCCATGTCTAGATAAACTCCACCCACTTCACGCTCGTGCTTGGAACGATCAGTCTCTAAGCTCCCTGACTACCAAATTCCAGAAAAATATAAAGGGTAGCTGTTGAATATTTTGAAACTAATTTTACTGGTTGCTGTTGCTGCCCATGGCAACAACAGCGCCCAGTCAAATTTGTTTCAAAATATTAGACAGAATGTTTATTAAATGGCAAAGACATACAATTCGTACAACATTTCAGACTATTAAACATTTAAAACGGACTAAATCCAGGCATTCATGCTGTAATTGATTATGACGTCATCATACATGTCACGTAGTCTATTATGACGTCATATGATGGAGGGAGGATAAACTGGAAATGTCCATCACTAGTTAGCTGACGTGACAAAAACACGCATTCATAATGATGTATTATAAGTCCGGCAGGAAAATCGAAATGACTGTGTACAAATTGTATGCTTTGATGGAGCTACCATTTATTAAACATTTTGTTGAATAATTTGAACCTAATTTGCCATAGGCAGCAACAGCATCCAGTCAAATTAATTACAAAATATTCAACAGCCTGCTTGTATAGTTACCTTGAAATTGTGATTCTGAGAATTCAGGATTCGACGTGACTAAATAAATCGTTCCAACACTGCACAGCGGGCTATGAAAGAATAGATAGAAATGTGTTCCTGTATTCCCTAAACATTCAGTCAATCCCACAACGTAATAATCAACTACGTGTCTTGTAGGCTGACGTCAATATCAATTAAGTCATGAATGACTCAATCCGTCTTAAACGCTGAAGAGTCCGTCAGGTTGTACGAATTGGGTGCCTTTACTATTTAATAAACATGCTGTTGAATATTTTGAAACTAATTTGAGTGAGCGCTGTCACTGCCATAGCACGAAGGCATCAGCACCAAGTCAAATTAGTTTCAAAATAGTCAACAGCTAACATGTATAGTTTTCTGGAAATTGATAGTCGGGGAGTTCAATGTGTCGGGCTGTTAAGCGTTAAAGACGGACTATATCGAATCGCCACGTAGTTGATTATGACGTCCTATGATCGGTGGATTAATTTGCAAAGGTCCGTTATTAGTGAAACCGAGACACACTGGGCCAACTTGTTCCTTTCACCTTGCTGGATGGAAAGGTTGGATGAAAACATGACACCGTTCTATTGTTTCGAGCCAATATTTTGTTTCATACGCCCTGCTGTAAGTGTCTAGACAGGAATAAACATGTTTTATATACCTTGGCGCATTCATGAGCACCTACTACTGTTTAATCCTATCTAATGTTACTCTATGCTGCATCCGAGACAAGATCGATGACTTCGCTGGATCATGTCAAAGTGGCTTCAGACGTGGACGCAGCTGCGCAGACATTGTATGGGCTCAACGCATGCTTGTGTCGGTAGTCATGTACAAACACTGGTATTTCCACAAATTGGGCATTGCCATGTCAGGAGCCTTCGACACAATTAAACGCTCAAAGATCCTAGATGTACTACGCCAGGCCAGTTGCAATGAAGATGAGCTATGACTAGTGAAACTACTGCTTTCAGACACCAAGCTGAGAGTACGAGTCAAGTCAGTGAAGTTACGACTAGTGAGACTACTGCTTTCAGACATCAAGCTGAGAGTACTAGTCAAGTCAGTGAAGTATGTAGAGTTTGAGACAAAATC
Source organism: Chaetoderma sp. LZ-2023a (assembly GCA_034401795.1). Classification (NCBI taxonomy): domain Eukaryota; kingdom Metazoa; phylum Mollusca; class Caudofoveata; order Chaetodermatida; family Chaetodermatidae; genus Chaetoderma; species Chaetoderma sp. LZ-2023a. The sequence goes on from CM067359.1 coordinate 19,553,159, forward strand.
CTGGGCTCACTGCTTTGCGGTACTGCTGATATTGCTGCACACTGCGTCATGGGGAACATAGCTTTCCAGTCCTTCTGGAAGCTATGCATTCGTAGATCAAAGATGCCCTTGATAAAGAGGCTACGTTTATACAATGCAACCTGCGTATCCTTGATGCTGTATAACTGTAACAGCTGGGCAGCTCCCACGGCAGCTCTAGACAAACTTGATGCCTGCTACCGCAAACACCTACGCACCATCACTGGACACTGAGGGTCGGCCAGTGTGATTTCCAACGATGCACTATACAAGATGTGTAATACGTCGTCGCTGTCTGTAAAAGTCGCCTAGCAAAGATGGTCCATGTTTGGCCATGTGCTAAGGATGCCAGAAGAGACACCAGCACAGAGAGCCTTGGAATTCGCCCTACTCGAGGCCAGCAAATGCAAAGCCAGGAGAGGACGTCATTCCATAAATCTGCTAAGCGTGCTACGAGGTAACCTCAAGAAAGCAGGATTCGGTACACTCAAGTTAAGAATGGACCTGAGTAATCTAACTATTTCGGCTGAGGACAAGACACAGTGGGAAAAAGCGATGAAGGACTGATTGCACATGTAGGATTTTCTACTACTACAGCCGCAGAATACAGCAATCATACATACTACTCTTTAACGCTAACCGAGCCTGCACCAGGTACAGTGTTCCGGTTAACATTAAACAGTAGTAAGGACAACGGATTGTGGGAAGTTGGCTGAGACCCAATACCATTTCTGTCCGAGAATGAAATATAGCTAGCAAATATAACTATTGTGGTATCTCTGTTAAAGACTTACTAATGTCAACATAATAAGCCAAATATCGACATAATGAGGTGCTTAAGTCGGCATATCAAGTTAATTATGTTGACATACGGCAAACCTTTATGTCGACGTAGTAAGCAGTAACTCCCCAAGAAACACGCTACCTTCCCACCTCTGCCGTCGACCTATTCAGGTAGTTATGTTGACATTATAATTGAGATGTCGACATAATACAATAATTAATGTCGACTTAATTCATATTAGATGTCGACATGTAAGAGCAACTCAATACGTAAATGTCGACATCTCGCATACATTATGTCGACATAATTGTTAAATTATTACGTCGATATAAATAACTGAATACGTCGACGGCAGAGGTAGGAAGTAGCGTGTTTCTTGGCGACTTACTACTTATTACGTCGACATAAAGTTTTGCGGGTAAATTGACTCTACTTAACGATACATGAGAGATTTAACAATAGTTGTCTGACATTTTCTTCTAGCGTGGGTCGTATCATAGCAGTGGTGGTTGGAAGTTTGATAGGTGTTGTGATTCTTGGCGGTCTGATATGTTTCGTAGTATTCAAAGGCTGGAAAACAAACGGTTCTGTGAGAACACCTACACCTAATCAGATAGGTAGGTAACATGCGCGCGCGTGTGGGCATGTGTGCGTACGTGTGTGCGTGCGTGTGCGTGCGTGCGTGCGTGTGTGTGCGTGTCCGATTCCTGGGTTAGATTTCTAAAAGGCTTGTGCCGCAAAAGAAAATGTTTTATAAAAATCTATTCTTATGTTTAGATATCGAGAGGAAGCTGGACATGTATAACATAACGTGCATGTATTCTGTTTTACAGTAATGCAAAACCGTGCGCGAAGAGCGACCAGCAATCCGGAGATGAAAGCGACAACTTTTCGTAAGCTTTAAACGCCGATGGAAACCAACGAACATACCCTGATAACGCAGCTTACTGGGCCGATGCTGGGCCGATACTGCGCCGATACTTTCAGTATCATCCCAAGTATCGGCCCGTATCAGCCCAACATCGGCCCAATAAGCTGCGCTATCAAGGTATAGATTAATGCTAGGCCTCGTTCCATACATATGGAGAAATGGCGTATTCAATTCACCTTTCCAGAGAATCCACCCATCATGTGACGTCATAATCAACTACTGATGTGTAGAATGACATCATAATCAATGACGTCATGAATGATGTTGATAAGTACGTCACGAACGCATATTTGAGGGCGGTCTATGCGTTGTTATACAAATTGTATGCCTTTACTATTTAATAAATATTCTCTTGAATAGTTTAAAACTAATTTGACTGGGCGCTGTTGCTGCCATAGGCAGCAACAGCACCCAGTCAAATTAGCTACAAAATATTCAACAGCTTCCCTGTATAGTTTTCAGGGAATTGATAGTTAGGGAATTCGGGGATCGATCAATCCCAACACGGCGAGGTGTGGGTGTAGCTTAGCTACTGATGGGCGGGCCATAGCTAAAAATGGAAAGGTCCATTACATACCATACAGGGCATCGAAATAACATTTCCTGTGGTTTCGTGGCAACCACTTTTTACTGCGGGATGACCACATTTTAACACACTGTTTGCACTGGGGGGACACGCTAGATTATTTGTTATTTTCAGGGCCTGAATATGTACTCGTGAGTATTTATTTAGTCTCTTAATATGATATGGTATGATATGATATTAAGAACTAAATAAATAATATAATACCCGAGTTGGTATATACAAGAGTTCTGTAGTCTGTATAGTTTACACTAATACATATTTTCAACATAATTAAATGTACAGAAATGGGGCCACCTGGAAATAGTCGGGAAACCTAGTTTAAATGGCGTAGTTGATCCTGGGGGCAACATAATATTTTTCTAATTCTCGAGCCCTGACTATGACAGAAAGATATTGTGTTGCCCCCGGGGGCGAACAAGTATTTTGAAACTAATTTGACTGGGTGCTGTTGCTGCCTATGGCAGCAACAGCGCCAAGTCAATATTCAACAGCATGTTTATTAAATAGTAGAGACATACAATTCTCACAACGTGTCGGACTTTTAAGAGTTAAAGACAGGCCGTATAGAATCATTTATGACATAATGGTTATGACGTCACCATACACGCCACTTAGCTGATTATGACGTCATATGACGTCATTATTCTGGAAAGGTCCATTATCAACTAATGCTTTAACGGTCAATATTTTATAAAGTATATCACTGAAATTAGGACCACTGGATCGGTTATCAAGCCAGTCATTCTAGTGAAAAATTTTCATAAGATCTTGTCTTGGCTTGCAAATGGACATGAATTACGGAAGAACACGACAGACTGGGTAAATTGCACGAAACTCAACAACTATCTCAAATTTCACGCTTCTCTATTTCATGGGCCACTTGCAATCTGATGTCATACTACTACTACTACTACTACTACTACTACTACTACTACTACTACTACTACTACTACTACTACTACTACTACTACTATATCTGATGTCATACTACTACTACTACTACTACTACTACTACTACTACTACTACTACTACTACTACTACTACTACTACTACTACTACTACTTACATGCGCTTGTTGTCGAAGAAACTTTCCGTGTTTTACTAGGAAACTCTTCGAATATTTTCCTTACAGAACAAGCCGTTAGTGGCATTGCTGGGACGCAGGGTGCCTACCCATTACAGAGCACAGCACCGCCTTATCCCGCCACGACTGACCCAAGCACGTCACAGCCTCCAATACCTCCCCCTCCGCCATCATACGAGATGGCTATGAGACAGGGAGCCTCACCCAGTGCAGCCTCCACAGCATCCTACCATGACGCTCCATCCACTGACACAACATTACCGTATCCAGTGAACACCCCACATCAGAGATCTGGCTATCCGTCATCTTAGTAGCTGTAATAAGAGACGAAGCCAACAGGTATATGTGTATCCCTTTCTAGCTATGCCCCGCCTACTTCTAACTAAACTCCGCCCACTTTTTTACACGTTTTGAAATCAATTTGTTATTTGAATCTTGAATTCCCAGAATTTAGATTTCAATAGAATAATACGCAAGCTCTTGAATATTTTGAAACTAATTTCACTGGCACAGTCGTTGGCTATGGCAGCAAAAGCGCCCAGTCAAATTAGTTTCGAAATATTCAACAGTATGTTTACTAAATCGTAAATCGGCCAAAGACATACAGTTCGTTCACTTTTCAATGGTCATGACGGAGTTACATACGTCACTATGTATTGTGACGTCAGACTACATGTGAAGTAATTGATTATGATGTCATACACAGATTGGATGTCTTCATTAAACCTGTGTATAATGGACACTGTATGAGCCATCAGGGCGGGCCACTAAAGACAGGTGGTCGCTCTATGCAACTCAATGGCTATGATAACTGACTTTGGGCCAATTGATGATGTTCATTAAGACCCGGGATCATATGTCCACTCTAATGACCACTGCTATGACCATTGTTATAGCCATTCTTAGATCCACTTTTATGTCCACTGTTGTGTCCATTCCTATGTCCACTCCTTTGCCTACTCTTATGACCACTCTTATGTCCACTCTTTTGTCCACTCTTATGCCCACTCTTACGCCCACTGTTATGTCCACTGTTAAGTCCACTCTTATGCCCACTGTTATGTCCACTGTTATGTCCACACTTGTGACCACTCTTGTGTCCACTCTTATGACCACTGCTATGTCCACACTTGTGACCATTCTGATGTCCACCCCTATGTTCACTCTTATGTCCAGTCTTATGTCCACTCCTATGTCCACTCTTATGACCACTGTTATGTCCACACTTGTGACCACTTGTATCTCCACTGTTATCTCCACTCTTATGTCCACTTGTATCTCCACTATTATGTCCACTCTTATGTCCACTCTTACGTCCACTCGTATGCCCACTGCTATGTTCAGTCCTATATCCACTCCACTGTTGTGTCCATTCTTCTATCCATTGTTATGTCCCATCTTCTGTCCACCCTTATGTCCACTCCAGTCTTGGGTTCACTGTACACTGTTATGTTCACTGCTATGTCCACTCCACTATTTGGCCCACTCTTCTCTCTAGTCTTATGATCACTGTTATGTGACGCATGGGAACAATATCAATTCACCTTTCCAGAGTATCCATCCATCATTTGACCTCGTATGACGTCATATTCAGCTCAGTGGGTCACAATCATTGCGTCACAAAGGGTTCCATATAGACCGTCATCAAATCTCAGAGTCCAACACGTTGTATAAATTGTATGTCTTTGTAACTCTGCCATTTAATAAACATGCTGTTGAATATTTTGAAACTAATTTGACTGGGCGCTGTTGATGCCTTAGACAGCAACAGCACCCATTCAAATTAGTTTCAGAATATTCAATATCTTACCTTGATTGTTTCTGGAAATTGATAGTCAGTAGGTCCAGTGATCGATCGATCCCAACACGGTCGAAGTATGGGTGGGAGTTAGCTAAAGATGGGTGGGGCATAACTCAGACTGGAAAGGTCAATTAGCGGTGAATGAGAAATTTCTTGAGTTTGATATTGTTTCATATCGGCGCAAATATAGCATTTGATATGGGTCCCCTGCGCAATTGACCAACGGGAATGCTAATATCAAATTCGTTATTGGACCTGCCTCGTTGACAAGCGCCGCATATTCAATATATTCATATACACTTCGAGTTTCGCTAGAACATGCCTTATAAATAACAGTGTGCTTACAAGCTACTAGCACAGCTCAGAACAAGTAAACATGTTTTCAAAATAAATATAGGACTATGCTACTTAGTACAATTTTGAACACTACGTAAGAAATGTTCTGTTGAATATTTTGGACTTTATTTGAAGTTATGTCAGAAATAGTCAACTGTACGTTTTATTTTGTTTTGAAAGAATTTTAAGTTATTTCTGAGCTCGACTGTACAATGTGGCTAATATCGTTGTAGAGTGCATGTCTGGCTGAACTATAAACAAATCCTCCATTATTTTATCTCAACAGGTCAAGAAACGTTCAGAGAATATTCAGTACACCATGTTCGTATACCGTCCATCTATTCTGTTTGATGCAGCCTCGATATGACAATTTTTTGTGAGAGACTCGAGCCACAAGACAAGTCTGCGCCATACGCGAGATTACATACAGAGAACGGCTGTCAGTCAATGTTGTGGATATTACAAATTGAGCAAAATTGACGCATTGTGATAGAAAGGATATGTTGTCGTGATTTCTAGACTATATTATAAAATGTGTTGTGACAATGCGTATAAACTATCTACAAGCATTTCTCAACGTGCCGCGGGATGTGCCAATTCACCTTATCAGAGTATCCATTTCATCTGACGTCATATGATGTCATAATCAGCTCAGCGGCATGTATGCTGACGTCATAATCATTACGTCATAAATGATTATAATTGGCCCATCTTAAACTCTTAATAGTCCGACACGTTGTGCGAATTGTATGTTTTTGCTATTTAATAAACATTCTTTTGAATATTGTTTTATTTTTCAACCAATCAGATAAAACCTAGCGCGTCTGCCTCGGTATATACGCTCAGTCATAGAGGTGTAGTTTGGCAATGTGGCATAAAACAATCATATAGGTTAGCTGTTGCATATTTTGAAACTAATTTGACTGGAAGTTGTGGCAGCAACAACTTCCAGTTGAATTAGTTTCAAAATATTCAACAGGATGAGTATTATATAATAAACAATGTAATGCATTGGCACTTACATGACATCACACACTATCGGTTGAGGAGACAAAATGGCGTCGATCATTATTCAACATTTACGCGATATTACAAAGCAGATAATTGTGATACAGGTAAGGGAATGTGACGCGATATGACTGATATGGAATCTATAATCCATAATCTATCATTACAATGCAACATTTGAGATGCGATTAGCATCCCTTTAAGACAAGAGAGCAAATCAGTCCTCTGTTGCATTTGTTTGTCACATCCGGAATAACATGTTAACTTGTCGAATCAGTTCGAACATACTCAATCTGATGGACGAAGACGATGGACGAATGGAAGAAGATTGTTATTGAGGGGAGGAAGGAAACGTGGCTTTTTCATTTGATTCTTAGCTCTCAAATAGGCTACAAGCTATATTACAAGCTATTCTGTGTACGTGACACAAGCCAACTGGGGTTTAATCTTCGAGACCTTGTGTACATAAGCCACTATTACCCGCGTCAGTCGACGGCAACTGCGGACCGAATACCCAGCTGCTGTGCGACACTAAGGACGCAAACTGTGGTAGTAATTCAAGCCTTTAACGACTAAATTTGTTCAAAAAATTCAAATATTTACTTATTAAATGTCCATTTGCAGGCCAAGAGAAGACTATTTTTGAAAATGTACCACTGGTTTGACTGACTCGGTTATCGAGGCAGTCATTGTAGTGTTAAATTTTCAAAAATAGCATTCTCTTGGCCTGCAAATGGACATTTCTCAAGACACCTGCGGTAAATTTTCAAAAATTGTCTTCTCTTGGCCTGCAAATGGACATTTCTCAAGACCCCTACAGAGACCGGTCTTGGCCGGTTTCGTCCTGAAAGGGTTAATATATCACTATCATACGACATACTTCGACATGCTTCGACGTACCTCTGTAATGGCTAACTATGATAGAATATCTCTAGATAGAAATAAGTACGACGCACTGAGTAACTTGGCACTACGCGATACTAAAAGGTAACACTTACTTTGTATATGGCTGCTGGTATGGGCATTGCAGCCCAGACAATACCTTCAGAAAAATAATTTAGGATGTGGTTGCGACCGACCGCTTCAGAACACCCTTACTCGAGACCAGGAACCCAACTTTATCCTGTTTGTAGTTTCCGGTTCACAACATCCAATTGGTGGCGCGCGGTAACTTACAAAATATTAAAATGTCAAGTTTTTTCAATTTTTACTGGCCATGAACGTTCGTGAACAATTCACCAGGACTCGTATAATTCGATATATGACCAAATTATCTGTGGTGTTCATGCAAATCATGGGACCAGACGTTGACAACCGGCAACTTCATTTCCACGAACCTGTTTTGTTATTGTGGCCCATGGTCTGTGTAGACGACTAGATGTACCTCGTCAGTGTACATTTAAGACCCTTTATCAATCGAATTTGTTCAAGAAAACTTAATTTTCACATAGAAAATGCCCATTTGCAGATCAAGAGAAGAAATTATTTGAAAGAATTTACCACTGGAATTACTGGCTCGGTTATGGAGCCAGTCATTCCAGTGGTAAATTTTCAAAAATAGTCTTCTCTTGCCCTGCAGATGGTCATTTCTCAAGACCATAGCAGAAGCCATTTTTGGCTGATATGAGTGTTAAAGGGTTAATGACCCGCTCAATGCACCCGTATGATTCATCGCCCTACTAGCTATATGGCCATTGGTCCTGGATTCACTACAACGGAACCCAGACCGGCTAAGAATCTGACCCTGCTGTCGATAGGACTACTGCCCTGCCACGATACGCCTGCGGCATATCCATGATTATCGTGTTGCCGGAATATGAAACAACTCTCTGTGGTCCGCTACTTCTAATTGCCAAAGAGTCCAATACATATTGTTCGAAAGAGACAAGAAAACAAAAACATTAATTGAAGTTTAGAATGAAAAGAGCACCATGGCCCTAAATGTCCTCGGGTTTTTATATTGTGTTTTACTTCAAGATGTTTTGTATGTATGATATAGGCCAACCTATGCGAACACGTGCAAGGTAGAACCTGTTTCAGTTTTTCACGGTTTTTTATTCACCCAGACCATTTATACAGCATATGGGGTACACATTATTATTATTATATATATTTATACTATGGCGGTGGTTATTATTATTATTATTATTATTATTATTATTATTATTATTATTATTATTTCGTGATTAGCTGCTGCCACACGTGTTCGATAGGAGACAGGTCCGGTGATCGCGCTGGCTAGTCCAACACCGGAACGTTAAGGTCTTTGAAATATTTTGTTTTTGACATCGTTTTCCTTGTCATTGTCAACGTCTTTGTCGTTGTCGGTTGCATTGTCGCTGTCATCGTTGTTGCTGTGGTGGTGGTGGTGGTGGTGGTGGTTGTAGCATATTGGTGCTGGAGCCGTGGTTGTTGCGTTGGTCGTAGTAGAGAGGTGAGTGTCCGAGATGCTCCTAATGTCGTAATTGTCGTTGTCGTAGTTGTCGTTGTCGTTGTCGTCGTCGTTGTTGTTGTCGTTGTCGTTGTCGTAGTTCTCGTAGTTGTCGTTATTGTCGTTGTCGTTATTGTTGAGCAGGTCTTTCTTTTTTCTTTGAGAGCCGCAGACATTTGCATACCCTATTCCGTATTTGGTGTGTTACAGATCGCAAACAGGCCTTACCGTTTCTCTGTTGTGTTCTGCCATACATAGTAGTCAGGTATAAATTGTGTATTTTTCGCAGCAGAAAAGAAAATGTATTTCTGTTTCTACTACGTTACATGTATTACAAAGTCGTTCCTCGCTATCAATACCCACCCACCTTTTAGATTCTATTGCGAATTGATGGTTCAATGTTCTGAAATAACAAAGGGTTATTGCTTCTCTATATGGTAATATTTTAAAATAGTCTTCGAATTCAAATTTTGTTTTTATTTCTTTATAGAACGTTAGCCGTGTTGACTCATTTATGAGTTGTGCCCATCTTTCTACATACTGCTGCTCTAAAGCATGTTTTGTTCGCTGAACTACCTGTTTTGTGTTTACAGTTTCTGCCAAAAATATGTCCGATTGGCCGGTTATTTCTGGAATGGCTTTCACTTTATTCATCCATTTAACTAGGATTGGGGTTCTTGACATGCAATCTAGACACGTGAAGAAAAGCGCGGACGATAATTTCCCATATCCTCCATTTACTAACCCGGCCCAAAATCGTATCATGTTACATTGTATTTGAATGTCAAGTGGCATTTTTCCTAATTCTGTTAC